>CM055728.1:31332184-31472184 GCA_029465975.1 Dallia pectoralis
TGTTATTCGGGACGCGCGCACGCTGACCCCAGAGGTTGCGGGAGCGCGCTTCTGTTGTAATTCCCCTTTAAAAGCGCCGTCCTACTCAGATGCGCAGAGCTGCTCTCCTCTTTGCCTCTTTCTCTCCCTCTCTACGTCTTTCTCTCTCTCTCTCTTTATGATGCAGGGTCTGCTGCTGCAGTAGAGGGGGAGAGAGAGGTGGGGGAGGTGGAGGGAGTCTGGTACAGTTTGCTTAGCGGTGCAATTTGTGCTGCCGGTGAAGAGGACGAGTGGAGGGGGGAGGAGGAGAGGGGAATGAGAGACATAGAGAGGGAGAAGACGGGGGTCGAAAGAGCACAGGAGCACGAGGAGGAGTGAGAGAGAGTAAGAGTGAGAGAGAGAGAGTACAAACAATGTCATTCTGTTCAGAAGACTGTGCTGCAGTCAACTTTGCGACGGTGTAAAAGCAGAAGGCAGCCCGGCTCTCCTCTATCTCGGCGTCGTCCTCTCGGCAGCAGGCAGCATCCCAGCTCCGACTGACTGGACGGACCGGATCACGGCCTGTGAGTATTGGAAAGTTTCCACGCTTTCTTCCCGTCTGCAGCAGCTCACTGGTCCGGAGTCTCACACCCTATTGCTTGTTTATTACACGGTGATGGTGGTGGGGTTTTATATGACATATGCATTGCTGTCCCGGTGTTTATTCGCGCGTATCCTTCTTTTTGCCCCTGTAGGGTACTGTTACTATTTATTCTGACGTTCCCATAGCGGTGATGGATACGAGGTCCATGGTTGTCTGGACACAGCGGTAGCTATATTTGTGTCCGACCTCCGCAGGTCATGTAGCTGCCACGATCATTATCCCAGGCGGTGGATGTACCAGTTATTCAATACACAGGTGACAGTCACTGCGTATCAAGTGCCAGTCGGCCGGCAGACGGTCACAGTGCGTCAAGCCCTTAGTGGTCGTCAGCTGATCCTGGGTCCGTGTTTAACAGATTGGAAAAGAGCTAGAAGTGGGGTCGGCTGTGCTGGGATGCTTTAAATAGTCGCGAGTGTGTGAGATACCGGGCCCATCCGGACACCCTGCAGAATGCTGCACCGAGAAATGGCGAGATTAATAGAGAAACCATATTCTGTATTTTGTTCTATTTTTATTCAGTCCAGTCGTTTTGTCAGTTTTGTTCTGTTGTGTCTGTTTCCCTCTGTTCTGTTAAATCCCTTCTAGCTCTCCTGTTCTGTTAGGTTCTATCGGTTCTTTCTGTGCTCTGGTGAGCCCGAGTCACATGCAAACGCCATTCCTGTAACTCCTCTAACTTTGGCAAAGTAACAAAAGTTCCGGTAATAAGTTCGCAGAGACCTCTGCACTGCTTTTTCTCCATGAGTTGTCTCATCATCCATGAGATTCTTCCATGATAACTCGGGTGTTTCAGTGGTTCGGTGGTGTCGGTGATTGGCGGGGGGGACAGGTGAGTTGTGCCGGGTCCGGGTGTTCACTGCTGGCTATCTGAAGGGTCTGGTGGAAAGTTGTGCTCTGATTAGGGAACACAGTTTCCTTTGGGACGAGGCCTCAGATTGAGTTTAGACGCATGGCCCGGGACGGGTGTGTGGACGGGTACTGCAGTGACGTCATCCCCAAGTAGGTACCTCTGGGACAGAGACAATAAGGCAGACAGATAGAAAAGTCAGTGGGAGCAGATTATCCCAATTCTGCTTTTGTTTGTTTTAAAATAAAACTATTTTGAAGGAGTTGTTAGTAAATGCGGATGCAGAATTAAACGGTATGTGAAACAGATTTAATTAAACGATTATGTACATAGCATTCAGTCTGTATGCCTGTATCATTGGCTAACAGCATTTCAATGCGCTCAGGATTGAGAAACAGAGAGTGAATGGATGAGAAAAAGAGGCTCATAATTATATCAGTAGGCCTACTGCAGAGAAGAACCCAGACATGTGCTCCAGTGTCCTCTCTCATCCCGACATCCACGATATGACGATATATGACGATATGACGTGGTGTTGAAGTCAGGTGATCGGTGAAGCACTTTAAGAGAAATGCCAATGTACAAAAATGGTTTAATGAAGCATTTACAGAAGTTTGTTTGTTAGCATGCCAAACGGCATTTAAAAATTGGCAAAAATTGTATATTATTCTGTTCAGTTTAGTTATCCTCCCTGTTGGTTAAAGAACACAATTTCATTTCGTAAAGGATATTTACGCCAAAAGGTTTCCACGTGCAGATGACAGTGTTCCAAAACCTGGCTACAAAGAGAGGCCCAAGCAAGTTTGCATTAGTGTTTCATGTTTTCTTATCAAGGTGGATGGTGTTGCTAAACACGATTACAGGAGCGGAGGGGTTCATTGTGCATATGGTTGTTGTCATAGTAACTGACAGAGCAGCAGTTAGGGTCAAGGTTCACCCCAGGTTACTGTGTTAAGATCTTAAAGGGACTGCTTGTTTGGTCCTCACAGCTTTTGGCTCGTTAGGCTTTAGGCTCAGTGGTTGGACTGCACATTGTGACAACTGCTGACGTAGAATGGAATGTATTAGTTAGATGTGTTTGATGGTTTAAAAAAACATGTGATTAGAATCTCATTAGAATCTCATTACTGCAGCTATTTATTTTGAACCTGGACTAGTTAGGCCCATAAGAGAGGAGGACAGGACAGGAGGAGTAGAGGACAGGAGGAGTAGAGGACAGGAGGAGTAGAGGAGAGGACAGGAGGAGTAGAGGAGAGGACAGGAGGAGTAGAGGAGAGGAGGAGTAGAGGACAGGAGTAGTAGAGGAGAGGAGGAGTAGAGGAGAGGACAGGAGGAGTAGAGGAGAGGACAGGAGGAGTAGAGGAGAGGACAGGAGGAGTAGAGGAGAGGAGGAGTAGAGGACAGGAGGAGTAGAGGACAGGAGGAGTAGAGGACAGGACAGGTTAGGACAGGAAGTTAAGAGAATAAGAGAACAGAGCAGGAGGACAGCACCTGATTAATTGTCCCATAACATTCATGCTTCCAACGTGGATTATGTTTATAGACACTGAACACAGCCCACATGCATTCATTCATTATTACAATTTGAACCCATATAATGTTTTGGCACAGCGTGTAATGACCACCCCTCAGACCCTATAGTTAAACCCTGTTGTTGCTTGCTGTTTGGGTTTTAGGATGGGTGTTTGTAAAAGCATTTGGAGACAACAAGAAATAATCTATTGATTGATTGAGGGGGTATGTCGTTTAGCTACTTGTATTGAAGGTCTCTCTCCCTCTCCTCTCTCTCTCTCCCCCTCCCTCCCTATCCCTATCCCTCTCTCTCTCCCCCTCTCTCTCCCCCTTCTCTCCCTCTCTCCCCCTTCCCCCTCTGTCTCCCTCTCTCCCCCTCTCTCTCTCCCCCTCCCTCTCCCCCTCTCCCTCTCTCTCCTTATCCCTCTCTCCCTCCCCCTCTCCCCCATCTCTCTCCCTCCCCCCTCTATCTCTCCTGGTCTCTCTGCAGCTGCACTGCCGCACTCACCTGTTCTCTCCTTGCACCTCAACCCCTCCCCCTCTTCCTCATCTGCTTCCTTTCACAGAAGTCCCCCATTCCTCTCTCCTTCCCCATTCCTCCCCCTTCTCACCCCTCACCTCCCGTTTTTCTCAGGAGTCCCATTATCCCTGTAAAGTATATCACAGGCCTCCTTAATTCAGAACCCCCTCCCCCAGTTCCTTGTTCCCCTCATCATAGAACATCATGCAGCAGTAGGACCATGTCTGTCCCAATATCTAGGTCCTCTGTCAGCAGTTAGTTGTGTGTGCTGTGTGTTAGTCTGCTGTGTGTGTGCTGTGTGTGTGTCTGCTGTGTGTGTGTGTCTGCTGTGTGTGTGTGTGTGCTGTGTGTGCCTGCTGTGTGTATCAGCTGTGTGTGTGCTGTGTGTGCCTGCTGTGTGTGTGTGTGTGTGCTGTGTGTGCCTGCTTTGTGTGTGTACCTGCTTTGTGTGTGTGTCTGCTGTGTGTGTGTGCTGTGTGTGTGTCTGCTGTGTGTGTGTGTCAGCTGTGTGTGTGTTCTGTGTTTGTGTCTGCTGTGTGTGTGTGTGTGTGTCTCTGCTGTGTGTGTGTGTGTTTACAGTTTGTGTGTGTCTGCTGTGTGTCAGCTGAGCAGAACAGCAGCAGCGTTGAGCTAACGGCCCGACAGAATTCTGCAGTGCTGGTTTACAGTGGCAGCCGACACACTGTAGTCAGCAGTCACATGGGTTGGAAAGAGGGGAGATGGGGGTTCTGGGGGAGAGAGGGAGATGGAGAGAGAGGGAAAGGGAGGAAGAGAGAGGGAAAGGGAGGAAGAGAGGGAGGGAGAGGGAAAGGGAGAGAGAGAGGAAGAGAGGGAAGGAGAGAGGGAGGAAACAGACGGACAGCTGGGGTGAGCGGGACAGGGACTGCGGGGGGGAGGTTCTTGCCTGATGGGGTGAGGACCAGCGGGGGCCCCTCCCCCACAGGGGAGTAAAAGAGAGGGGACACTGGACGGTTGTTCAGCCTCCAGATCAGCTGTCAGTCTGGCTGAACCCTTTCCTCCTCTCTCCTCTCATCGTCCTTCCTTTCTTCCTCTCTAATGCTGCATTGTCCCATTCAGTCGCAGCCTCCCGTTCCTGATGATGTAATCAATGCACCAACTGTTTAAACTTGCTGGGGTAAGGATCTGCCCCCCCACCTCCCCCGCTGACATTTTACCCTCTGACCTGGAACCACGTTTTATCGTCTGACCTGGAACCACGTTTTATCGTCTGACTTGGGACCAGGTTTTACTGTCTGACATGGGACGAGGTTTAACCCTCTGACATAGGGCCAGGTTTTACCGTCTGACATAGGACCAGGTTTTACCGTCTGACTTGAGACCAGGTTTTACTATCTGACTTAGAACAAAGTTTTAGCGTCTGACTTGTGACCAGGTTCTACCTAAACTATATGAAACAATACTTTCATATAGTCTGGTTTCATGTCCGGTTAGCTCCTTACAGTTAGATAGAATGACGCTGGTATCTTCACAGTCCTATGTATTACAATGTGAACACTACATCACAGATATCCCATAACACCCAGTCAGCGTTTCATTTCATCATAGTAATAGCACACAGCTGATCATCCTAGCCTCTACTGAAAAGAGAGGGGTGGCGTCCAAAATTGCTCCCTATTCCATATTGGCAGTGTCGAAGAGTAGTGCACTAACTAGCAGAGAGTGTGCAGTTTGGGCCGGCAGTTCCATTCTGAGATGCACTGGGGGGTTTAGTGGAATTTGGTCGCTGGGCAGAATTGCAGCAGATGTAGGACCAGAAACTAGCTCAGCAGAACTGGTTCCTGTTCAACCTGCCTCCACAGAGTCACATATGGAAGGGCAGGTGTTACCTGGACTATTAACATACCTGGATGTTCATAATAGTCTAGTGGCTGGACAGGCTGTCGCTCAACATCCTCAAATGGTCAGTTCCGTTTTGTGAAAACAAACCCTTTTATCGTCTTCGCCGGAGTCGTACAAAGCAGTGGACACTGTTGACTTCTCTCTGTCTCGAATGCTCAGTTAGAGGTCGTCTTACAAGTCAGTTCCAACTTCCGACAATTTCTACAGGAAAAGCCATTAATGACTTTTGACTCACGATATTTGGGAACTTCGGTCCAAATCCACTCTGAGGCATGAATCTGTTGACCAAACCCAAGGACGTCTATAGTATGATTGTCAGTGGCCCTCCCATGCTCCTGGAGGGTGCCACTTTCGACCAGAGCGTGATTTGTGACATTAAAGATGAGGCGCTGCTGTTTCTATATGTACTGCAGCATATAGCGATTCTATTTCTGTCTCTTCCTACAATGCACATTTCTTGTAACACTGTGCCTAAATAAATCTATAATGTGCAGATCTTGCAGGGCTATTTCAATTTCTACAATGCACAGATCCACTAGGGGTATTTCTATCCCCCTCTGTAGTGCGCAGATCTAGCGGGGCTATTTCTATCTCTCTCTGTACTGCAGCATCTGTCAGAAACCAGCTCAGCAATACTGCCTATTACTGCTTCAGTAGCATCGATCCAGTCAGTCCTGTCAGACACTGGCCTACAGGATTTAGGATCTATCTATATATCTATCTCTGGCATCACACACACACACACACACACACACACACACACACACACACACACAGCTAGTGCTACACTACAGTTAAAACCTCTGCTGAATTGGCTCCTATTACATATAACATGTCTCTTTCTCTCCACATCTTTGTGTCTCTTTCGCTCTGTCTCTCTTGATTTCTTTGTCTGTCTCTTTGTCTTTGCTGTAGCTCGCTGCTGGGACAGACACACAGAACTTATGCAGGCATAGACCCACACAGCAACAAAAAAATAGTAAGAGAGCGAGCAAGAGGGAGAAAGTGGGAGAGTGAGAGAGAGAGATGGAGAGAGGGAGAGAGAGGGAGAGAGGGAGAGAGAGAGAGGGAGAGAGTGGGAGAGAGAGAGAGAGAGAGAGGGAGAGAGAGACAGAGGGAGAGAGAGAGAGGGAGAGAGAGAGAGGGAGAGAGAGACAGAGGGAGAGAGAGTGAGAGAGGGAGAGATAGTGAGAGAGAGGGAGAGAGAGAGAGAGAGTGCTTTGTAAAGGCAGTATTAGCCAGCAATGCCAGATCCTCTCTGCAGTAGTTTCACTAAATGACCGTCTTCAGAACTGAGCGACCGTTGTTGTTCAATATTAGAAGTATGTTTGTGATGCTGTTCATTTTGCCATGTCTGATGTTTCTTGTGCCACACAAAAATATTATCCACTTCTTCTTCTTCGAAGTGAATTTGTTTCTAACAAGTTGCGGTACGATGACGGCATTGGCGCACTAAAAGGTTTTCATTGTCAGCGTCATATGGACAGTCTCAGACAACGAGACAAGATGATGTTACAATGAGTGGACATCCATGGGACTATGTTGCCAATAATGGTGTATTTCTGCAAGTCTGCAATATTCCCTTTGTGACCTTCATAAATCTGGTCCAGTATGCCTGAAATCTGCCTCTGCAGAAGACGAAATACACATGTATGGAGATGGATCGTCCGGTGCGTAATCCAGTGAGAGAGACTGCATGAAATGGAACATGGTTTCAACATACATACAAACATACATAGTTCATAGACTGCAGGTTCTACACCTTTATCCATATTCTCATATATTTTCCTAAACGTCATCTTAAGCGTTATGTTACCGTATTCATGAATGGAGGCCACAGCTAATTCGTCCTGGTCGTTAAGGACCAGTCTCCTGGAGCAGAAAGTGCAGATGGAGCAGAAAGTGCAGAATCAGCCGTTTCTTCTGCGGATAGGCTATATCTCGTACGCAGTGATCTACAGGGGCCGATACACAGAGACCACAATAAATCCCTACTCTAAATCTCTCTTTACATTTTTTCATTCAGGCAGCAATTGGTAATTGAAATAGGCCTACATTGCTCGTTTTCTGAGGAGACAAAGTGCAGAATCAGCCGTTCTTCTCCGCTGTACAGTTGGGCATATCCTGCGCAGTGACTAACCTACACCGCAGTCGTTCCACTAGAGGGCGCCAAAGGAGAGTGGAGAGATTTAAAGTGAAACTAAGGAAACTGAGAAACTGTAAAACCAACAGCTGTACACTTTACAATACTACACCCCTCAGACAAAAGAAACAGTTTTAGGTTAATTCTTCTCAGTTGCCTTGTGTACAAATCGTTGGCTGTGTTCCTCGATCTACATTGTGCCCGTGATAAACTGGTCAATGCAAACAACTCAGATAAGCCCTTCCATACATTAGTATATGATTACATATTAAATTCCTGCTGTTACTATTAATGAATAATTACCCCTGCCTCCTGAGTCATGTTCTGCCCCTCTGCCCCCTCTCCCTAACCCCCCTCCCTCCCCCTGCAGCCTGTGATTCGCCGCTCTCAGATGGCAGCCGGCTTGAGCTCTGCGTGTAGGAACATGCCTCGACTTGTACCGGCTTGCCTGGTGGAGGAAGTGGTGGATCCTTGAGCCCAGTGGTCAACAGTTTCTCCGCGGCCAATGTCAAGTGACCCACGTCGAGGGAACCTGGCCGACGGAGCGGCTCAAAGCAGGAGGACAGTCAGAGTGGATGGGACACACCAGGGAGCGGAGCTGTACCAGGTCACACTACAACTGAACTCCTCTACATGGTCCGACTGGTGAGTTTTCTCTGTAACTGAAACCCTGACTTGCCGTCGATATGAACTAAAACTGTTACTTTACCTAACCTGATAATGGCCACTTTATTGGGTCAAATGTACACACACATTGAACGTGGTCTACTCACATAGCTTCCTCCAGATGAATGCACTAACTGTTCATCTCTCTGACCAACTGCTAAATTGCTGAGATGTAAATGTTTCCTGTCGGCTACTGACTGGATACTCTCTTTGTCCAGCCATGCCCTCTGTAATAGCCTTCTGGGCTTTTACAGGAGAAGGAGATAAATCAGATGTTCTTGTTTTGACAGTTGTTTGTTTTGGATGTGGGGCAATACAGCCAGTCTATGTAGTTTTTTCAACTGACGTCTACCCATAGACGTAGTGTAGTATTACATTTAACGTAATATATGTTCTGCAAATCTGACGCCTTGCACGTGCTAGAAACAAATGAACCATTTTACCTCGTAACATTTCTGTGGATGGTCATTTTGATCTTCTGAATATGTATATACTTTGACATTTGATACAGCGTTCCTTTGGAGTCTCTCTCAATGACACTATGTTTATCACTGAAGAATTACTTTGCTCTCGTTTCTTATCTGCCTACAGCTTATCGGGATTCCCCATCACAGTGAAACCTCTTCATCAGTGGAGTGTGCTGTTGTCCTTCACTACCTAAACACACAGCGACCTCTTCTCACTAGGTGGGACCATGCTAACCTGAGGTAAGACTGTGATTAATATTTCTGCGTATAAAGAACTGTGATATGATGCTGTGTCCAACACACATCTAATAACATAAAAAAATAATACATTAGTAAAAAAATGTAGAAGGCCTCTGTATGATTAGGGGTGGGAAACATTTTCAGAGAGGAAAAAAACCTAGGAACTTAAATTAATTTCCTGGTTCTACAGCCGTCCTTGTTGAAGGAATTCTGTTCTGAGCTGCCGTTTTCATCCGGATTACGGCAATCTTCTGAGGCATTCGGTGACAGGAAGCAAGAAGTTATTGTCAATTTGTTATGTTGCCATCCTAATCAAGTGGGTTTTCAGCACAACTTTCTAAACAAATCAATGCAAGCAGGCAGGTATCAGCCGGTCCTCTGAGAGAGTTTCTGGGGTGTGAATTATTAGGCCCGGGTATGGCAGTGCCATGGGACAAACGGAAACTGACTGAGAGACAATTTAAGGCCCAAGCTCCTTTTACCCTGACAGCCATGTTGGATTATTTCCCCACTAATTGTTCTTTTGACCGATCACATGAGATCTTTTTTAAATCACTTTGTGCGTCTGTATGTGTGTGTGTGTTTGTGTGTGTGTGTGTGTGTGTGTGTGGGTTGGCGGGGGTGCGTAGATTTGGGTCTGACTATAACTTCCCTAGGGCCGCCTTTCACCAGATTATCTTTACTGTCCTGCAGAAAATATTACTTTTGTTGCTTCATATACATACTTCTACAAATGTATCTAAAAAGAAAAATTATGATTACCGTTATAATATGATGTTACAGAGGTAATGACAGGAGAAGAGGAGACAAAAGCTCAACTATTATAAGTAAACATCATCTTATCTGGCCTTGTGCCATTGAAGTCAGGTGAGGTTAGAACAAGGATCACTTACGTTTGACATTGTTCCCAGAATGCATTGTAAGATGATTAGGGCTACGGAACGACAGTAGAACACAACAACATACTATTGTTAGCTGACAGGGAAGGAGGAAGAGAAGGCAGAGAGTCGGAAAACAAGGGTGAAAAGAGAGAAGAGAGACAATGAAGAAGACATAGAAAGAACAAGAGTTTAGGTCCGAGAAAGACAAAATATTCTGATATATTTGTTTCACTTTTAATTCGGGTTCTAGTGACATTCACTTTTGTAAATCCTAGTGATAAGAAATAGTTAAAGTGAAGCGCTTGCCTCTATGTGACCATTGTTGTCACCATGGAGATTTGGTGTTCTATTCCACACTGTGGCCGTAGCAACTTGAATCAATGTCTCTGAAACAACCTCAAGCCATGTCCCATTGAAGCTGCTGAACTGTGACTTAACATAATCTTTTAGAATGTTCATGTGACCCGTTAACCCGTCAAGCTTCTAGAATGTTATTGAGACCCGTCAACCCGTCAAGCTTCTAGAATGTTATTGAGACCCGTCAACCCGTCAAGCTTCTAGAATGTTATTGAGACCCGTCAACCCGTCAAGCTTCTAGAATGTTATTGAGACCCGTCAACCCGTCAAGCTTCTAGAATATTATTGAGACCCGTCAACCCGTCAAGCTTCTAGAATGTTATTGAGACCCGTCAACCCGTCAAGCTTCTAGAATGTTCATGGGACCCGTAAAACTGTCAAGCTTCTAGAATGTTCATGTAATCCTCCAACCAAACTCCTTGATAATAGTTAGCCCAGTTGCTGGTTAGCCAAAGCCAACAGACTAAGTCATTCCTATCGGATGTTCTAGCCGGGAGGTACTTGTTTCCTTGGCGATCTGTTTGGCAATCCTGTGTTAGTATTCGGATTACATTGAGAATAAAGCACGAAAGAATTCCTGTTGTCATGTGGTTACCGTCTCCGCGGTGACAAGCGTCTGGCTCTAGAGAAACACACGCCTTCCAGACAATGCCAAAGCAGTCATCTGGCAACTGCAGCGCGTAACAGTGGCCCCCAGTCAACACACTGGGTATTTCCCAATACGTCAACACTCAGCACATGAACATGACATCCTAATGAGTGAACAGCAGCTCTCACCCTGTCACCAATATTCTTTGTTTGCTTCCTGAGGCACATGATCACATGGCTGCTGTCTAACTTTAACTCTGAGTCAAATTCGTAGATGTGGCACCCCAGGGGTCATACTTCACACCGAAGATGCCCATTGAGGAAGTGATTTAAATGTGAAATTGCATTTGATATATTCCAGCACCCATGTTTTCTGGCCCCAGCAACTACAGCTATTAATACATATTTATCCTAATTCCCACTTTACAGCGCGTACGTTTATTATTCCAGAAAGGGAGCAATCCTCCAGCGATCCGATATAATTTGTAATTCTTAGTCAGCCGGTCTGACTAGAGAGCTCATATCTCCCAGAGGCAGCTCTTTCCCTCACCTTCTACGTCTCTCCCTACTACTCCGTCAATCACAGGCTGGTGCAAAAGTCTTCCCCGTATCCTGATGTCAGCTAAACCTGTTCCAGCTGCCTTGCAGCTCAAAATAACTGTATTTCAGGGCAGATTGGTAGCATGGAGACAAGCTGTGTTTTTCTGTGTGCTGCCAATACAATATCACAGTGAAACACGTTCTATCTTATTCCCATGAAAATGTCATTTTCCTCTCATCTTAATCCCATGTAGCGTACCCCAAGCTCCTAACCCTGAACCTTACCCTAACCCCAAGCTCCTAACCCCGAGCTCCTAACCCTAACCCCAAGCTCCTAACCCTGAACCTTACCCTAACCCTAAGCTCCTAACCCTGAACCTTACCCTAACCCTGAACCTTACCCTAACCCTAAGCTCCTAACCCTAACCCTTACCCTAACCCTAAGCTCCTAACCGCTAAACCTAATTTTAACCCTAATTTTCACCCAATCTTTTTTCCTAAACTTATATTTTCCCACATTTCTTCGTCAACAGGACTGCCAAAATGTTTCTACAAGGTTGAATTTTCTTTGTTTCTTTGGTCCTAAATAAGAACACATGAAAACAAGATACACACCACAAAGAAGACACAAAAGTTAAAAAAAAAAACAAGCTGACATGAACAAATCTTTTTTGTTGCAAGAATATGAGTCATGCCAGGGCTATTCTTGTGTGTGGGGGAGTTGTGGTCCTTGCTGCCCATTCTAGACTATAGTGGTTCTATAAGAGGCTCTAGATGTTTCTGAATACAAGCAGATATTTTTTCATTGCGTCAGTCTGACACTAAATCTTTGAATTCTAAATGAAAGACATATTATGAAATCTACTTCAAACAACGGTTTGATTCGTGTGTTCATTATTTGGCTGTCAAAAACGATCGTAGAGGTGGACAGCTAAACATTTGTTTTTTTAGACATAAGTTTGAGGAAAACATCAATGTGTGTGACCTTTTTATTTACCTTTGATCTCTTTCAGAATAACCGACCCCTGGAGAAAGTAGGACTAGAACCCCATTGACCGTGGAGGAAAGAAGCTTTGTCGTTTCACACAACCAGTGACCCTAACGCTGACATACCCAGCCTTTCTGGCCGGAACTCCTGCGGAACAAGAACAGGTTCTACGTTCTAATATAAGTTACGAGACGAGTCAATGAACACTGTAAAATTCATATATCTTATGTTTATGTGCTAAGTATTTCTGAAACAACCCAGTAAATAGCACGTGCGAAGAAGAAGAACCAGAAGACAACCGGCACGAGCAGAGGAGTGTGTGGAGGAGTGTGTGGAGGGGTGTGGCTACCGCAAGTGTTTCTTTGGCAGTGTCTTAGCTGGTTGTTGTGAGGGAGAGAACGAAGCAATCAGCAAGTATACTGCCGCAGAAACTCTTCGCACAACAAGCCCTGGACCCCTGGAATCACCACGTTGGCACTCTGGATACAGCAAGTTGGACTCACAGCCGCTGTGTGATAACAGACAATCGCACAGACACACACAATCAGGGTAATCGGTTTGTATGCTGAGTGTGACTATCGACACTGGCCTGTTAACGTTTTTCACTAGTGGTCGTGAACTAATGCTGTCGTGTGTCTGTTTGGGTGTGCTCCTTGAATACTCGGTTGTCGATTTACAAACAACTTGAATCCACTAGCGCCATCTTGTGTCTCAGAACATGCAACGTTTGTTGAAACGAAAATCTAAAATCACATGAACTCGTTGTTGTTGTTGTACATGAAAGTACAAATAAATATGTAATTGTCAGTGTATACGTGTGTTCCTTTATCTAAGCATTCAGTACATCCACCTTAATCTGCATTTAATTTTGTTAACGTCCCATCAGAGTTCAAGCCCTCACCTCTGAACTAGACTTGAGAAAAACATTTTTAGGAGCCAAAATCAGTACAGCGTAACAGATATTTGCCTAGGACTAATCTTTAAAAAGATCAACTTTGTTTGTAAAAGCGACATAGACTGAGTCGTTTCTCTTTTCTGGTGCAGTGACATTATAATGAAGTGAATGGTAGAGCAGACCAACAGCAGATATCAGTGGGCTATCATCTAATCTACATTATAACAGCTTTGGCGGTCACTGGATCAACAGACTATGTCTATACATTCTGGAGTTTACATAAGATAAGCGATATCTAAGAACAAAATTCAATGCAAATGCACGTTATCCAAAGTTTCATAATGACTATGTGTAAATAAAATACACCGCCAACATGTCAGCAGGAATGTGGAATAGCCTATTAAAAAACGATAATCGGGGGCGTGTAACATGGCGAAACTACGCAGTTGCAATACATTGACGAGTCATGAAGATTAACAATAATGATATTACCTTCAATTTTGTGGGAAAGTGACGTCATTACATTATGAATATTCATTACAGGTTTTGTGTACGTTTTGTGTTGGTAGAGCACCGCGCTCAGAACGCGAGTGTCGTGGGTTCAATTAGATAAGTATGACAAAACAAGATAGGCTACTGGATTTTGCTCTGGACGTCTATTTTTGACGGAGTGGCAGTTGTTGATTTCACATTGATTGACTTCACATAAGTCGACAACCCAACAAAATGCGCACTATGTCAGTGTAAATGGGACACTCCTTGGTTCATGTCAATTATAAATGCGCACTATGTCAGTGTAAATGGGACACTCCTTGGTTCATGTCAATTATAAATGGGCACTATGTCAGTGTAAATGGGACACTCTTCTATTGTCTCTAAATACAAATCTCTATGAAACACTACATTTAAGGCCAAACATCTACAAGACCATAGACAGATGAGGACGTATCTCGCCACCGTACGCTGAACTTTCATGTAATTAAACCGACAAATATATTTATTCACCTAGCAAGCATTTATCGATGCAGACCAAACATTTACTGCAGTCAAATCATATGGGGTAACTGAGATAAGTCTGTGCCCAGGGTTTACAGACACCGGGTCACAGGCCGGGTTACAGACACCGGGTTACAGACACCGGGTCACTGACACCGGGTCCACAGACACCGAGTTACAGACACCGGGTCACTGACACCGGGTTACAGACACCGGGTTACAGACACCGGGTTACAGACACCGGGTTACAGACAGACACCGGGTTACAGGCCGGGTTAGACACCGGGTTACAGGCCGGGTTACCACCGGGTTACAGACAGACAGACACCGGGTTGACAGGCAGACACCGGGTTACAGACACCGGGTTACAGGCCGGGTTACAGACACCGGGTTACAGACACCGGGTCACTGACACCGGGTTACAGACACCGGGTTACAGACACCGGGTTACAGACACCGGGTTACAGACACCGGGTAACTGACACCGGGTCCACAGACACCGAGTTACAGACACCGGGTCACTGACACCGGGTTACAGACACCGGGTTACAGACACCGGGTCACTGACACCGGGTCCACAGACACCGAGTTACAGACACCTGGTTACAGACACCGGGTTACAGACACCGGGTCACTGACAACGGGTCCACAGACACCGAGTTACAGACACCGGGTTACAGACACCGGGTTACAGGCCGGGTTACAGACACCGGGTTACAGGCCGGGTTACAGACACCGGGTTACAGACGCCGGGTTACAGACACCGGGTCACTGACACCGAGTTACAGACACCGAGTTACAGACACCGGGTTACAGACACCGGGTTACAGACACCGGGTTACAGACACCGGGTCCACAGACACCGGGTCACTGACACCGGGTTACAGACACCGGGTAACAGACACCGGGTTACAGACACCGGGTCCACAGACACCGAGTTACAGACACCGAGTTACAGACACCTGGTTACAGACACCGGGTCACTGACACCGAGTTACAGACACCGGGTTACAGACACCGGGTTACAGACACCGGGTTACAGACACCGGGTTACAGACACCGGGTCACTGACACCGAGTTACAGACACCGGGTTACAGACACCGGGTTACAGACACCGGGTCACTGACACCGAGTTACAGACACCGGGTTACAGACACCGGGTTACAGACACCGGGTCACTGACACCGAGTTACAGACACCGGGTTACAGACACCGGGTTACAGACACCGGGTCACTGACACCGAGTTACAGACACCGGGTTACAGACACCGGGTAACAGACACCGGGTTACCGGGTTACGACTTTTCCACTGTACAGCAGCAGTATAAAGACTTGGACTCTACAGTTCTACTAGCATCAGCAAAAACAGTGGTGAAATCATGGTCAGGCGGCACAAATCACAAGTCTATCGCCCACTAAAGACTGCTGAGTATAAATATATAAAAGATATGCTACCGCATATGACACCCCGGATGATTTCAGCTGGCAAATATAATGCGCATATTGTACAGACACATGTTATCTGACGTCCGTGTCACGCTGAACGGATCCAAGCTCAAATTGTCCCATATGAAGTGGTTTTTAATAAAACATTTAATGTGTCAGTATCTCAGGGTCACACTGTTGTAGCAATGCCATTCCGACACTTGTCATTGGGTTGAATATAGATATTCTTACCCTAAACTATTTTTTAATTGTACTTCTTAGAAGTGTAAAACCCCGGTCTGGTCTGCTTCATAAAAGGTCCGAATTTAAGAGCAATATCTCCACCAGCTTCAAACTTGGTGCTTCTAGGTTTAGAGACACTGGGAGGGGCTAACATGCCCAGATAGGTTTAATTGATCTGTCTGACGCTTTCAAACTTAGTGCTTATAGGTTTAGAGACACTGGGAGGGGCTAACATGCCCAGATAGTTTGGTTTCGGCTTCCAGTTCCTCCTTCGCTAATTTCACAACATAGGGAGTATAAGAAAAGCATTGCATAGGCTACACTATCTTGATTTGCACAAATAATTTAATCATTGGTTGACATCGAGAGGTTCTATCTATGGAATTTAATGACCTGGAAATATGGAAAACTGTTCCGCATTTGTCCGGATTGCATTTATTAGTTTGCTCTCCCTAGACCTTGTTTACTAGTAGACTATCGTATACCTTATATAGATTTGCGCTGCGTGTATGTTTGGATATAATGGCTGTTGGCACTCCGACTGTTGTGCACCCTTATGAACAAGTCCTTATTTTGATTTCATGTGCATTGTCCTTTTTGGGCTCTTTACTAATAATCTTTACGTACATACTGTGGCCAGACTTGAGGAGTACGGCGAGAAAACTTTTAGTATTTCTGTCGGTGTCTGACTTTCTGTCCGCCTCCTCGTATGCATACGGCGTTTGGAAGGTTTTTACTACCGACTCCCTGGATTGTGTTGTTCAAGGAGCAATATCCACTTTTGCCAACACTTGTTCCTTCTTCTGGACAGTCGCCATCGCCATTTATCTGTATATTTTTCTGGTCAAGTCGAACCGACGTCTAGCTGACAGCTGGGTGCTGTGTTTCCACGTAGTCAGGTGGGTGTTTAAAATAATCTACAATTAAAACAACTTCAGTTTAGCGAACTAGGTTGTTATTTAATGTATAGCAATAGCAAGTAGTGTGACTCATTAGTTTCGATTGATTTTAGTTTTGAATGGGGACGTGGAACATTATTGAACGCAAGAGTCAGCTGATCAAAATGTTTTCTTACAATGCAATCAACACCTGTAAACATGAAACGACTGCACATATAAACCTTTAACCCCTAATACACACCTAATACACACATAATACACACATAATAAACACCTAATAAACACCTAATAAACACATAATACACACAATACACACCTAATAAACACATAATAAACACATAATAAACACCTAATAAACATGAAACGACTGCACTAACCCTGACCCCTAATACACACCTAATAAACACATAAACACACATAAAACACATAATAAACACCTAATACACACCTAATAAACACATAAACACACATAATAAACACATAGTGCCTATTTTCAGTTTCTAACAACACTACAGTATATTAATATGATCAATGTCAGATTGTCGAAATACAATTGAAATTAATTTTGCATAATTTTGCTTATGAAATCTACTTGATTAAGCTTGCCTCAATGGTAAAGACCAATGTCTTTTTTTGTTAGCAGCATGCAGAAACTGCGGGCAACAGGCTGATTGTAGAAGCCAATGTGATTTAATTCAGAATGGAAGTTACAATGGAAGTTAGAGATGGGGACTGAGATGGTGTTTGTGACTGTGTGTGTGACTGTGTGTGTGGGTTGATTTCAGCATGTGGGTATGAAATCAGTACTTATGCGAGGAGGTGTTGTGTGTGTGTGACTGTGTGTGTGACTGTGTGTTTGTGACTGTGTGTGTGACTGTGTGACTGTGTGTGTGGGTTGATTTCAGCATGTGGGTATGAAGTCAGTTCCTAAGAGGACCGTGCATGTATGGGCCCACTGAGTAATTAACCTACCCCACGTCTCTGACCCCACTGCCACATCTTTGACCCCACTGCCACATCTCTTACCCCACTGCCACACCTCTGACCCCACTGCCACATCTATGACCCCACTGCCACATCTATGACCCCACTGCCACATCTCTGACCCCACTGCCACATCTCTGACCCCACTGCCACATCTCTGACCCCACTGCCACATCACTGACCCCACTGCCACATCACTGACCCCACTGCCACATCTCTGACCCCACTGCCACATCTCTGACCCCACTGCCACGTCTCTGACCCCACGTCTCTGAACCCACTGCCACATCTTTGACCCCACTGCCACGTCTTTGACCCCACTGTCACATCTCTGACCCCACTGCCACGTCTCTGACCCCACTGCCACGTCTCTGACCCCACTGCCACACCTCTGACCCCACTGCCACATCTCTGACCCCACTGCCACATATCTGACCCCACTGCCACATCTCTGACCCCACTGCCACATCTTTGACCCCACTGCCACATCTTTGACCCCACTGCCACATCTTTGACCACACTGACCCTTTGACCACACTGCCACATCTCTGACCCGACTGCCCCACGCCACATCTCTGACCCGCCACTCTCTGACCCCACTCCACGTCTGAACCCACTGCCACGTCTCTGAACCCACTGCCACGTCTCTGAACCCACTGCCACATATCTGACCCCACTGCCACATCTCTGACCCCACTGCCACATCTTTGACCCCACTGCCACATCTTTGACCCCACTGCCACATCTCTGACCCCACTGCCACATCTTTGACCACACTGCCACATCACTGACCCCCTGCCACATCTCTGACCCCACTGCCACATCTCTGACCCCACTGCCACATCTCTGACCCCACTGCCACATCTCTGACCCCACTGCCACGTCTCTGACCCCACTGCCACGTCTCTGACCCCACTGCCACACCTCTGACCCCACTGCCACATCTCTGACCCCACTGCCACATATCTGACCCCACTGCCACATCTCTGACCCCACTGCCACATCTCTGACCCCACTGCCACATCTTTGACCCCACTGCCACATCTCTGACCCCACTGCCACATCTTTGACCCCACTGCCACATCTTTGACCACACTGCCACATCACTGACCCCACTGCCACATCACTGACCCCACTGCCACATCTCTGACCCCACTGCCACATCTCTGACCCCACTGTCTCTGACCCCACTGCCACATCTTTGACCCCACTGCCACGTCTTTGACCCCACTGCCACATCTCTGACCCCACTGCCACATCTCTGACCCCACTGCCACATCTCTGACCCCACTGCCACACCTCTGACCCCACTGCCACATCTCTGACCCCACTGCCCCTTTGACCCCACTGCCACATCTCTGACCCCACTGCCACATCTTTGACCCCACTGCCACATCTTTGACCACACTGCCACATCACTGACCCCACTGCCACATCTCCCCACTGACCCCACTGCCACATCTTTGACCCCACTGCCACATCTTTGACCCCACTCTCTGACCCCACTGCCTTTGACCCCACTGCCACGTCTCTGACCCCACTGCCACGTCTCTGACCCCACTGCCACACCTCTGACCCCACTGCCACATCTCTGACCCCACTGCCACATATCTGACCCCACTGCCACCTCTCTGACCCCACTGCCACATCTCTGACCCCACTGCCACATCTCTGACCCCACTGCCACATCTTTGACCCCACTGCCACATCTCTGACCCCACTGCCACATCTTTGACCCCACTGCCACATCTTTGACCCCACTGCCACATCACTGACCCCACTGCCACATCACTGACCCCACTGCCACATCACTGACCCCACTGCCACATCACTGACCCCACTGCCACGTCTCTGACCCCACTGCCACGTCTCTGACCCCACTGCCACGTCTCTGACCCGACTGCCACGTCTCTGACCCCACTGCCACGTCTCTGACCCCACTGCCACTTTGACCCCACTGCTCTGACCCCACTGCCACATCTCTGACCCCACTGCCCCCTGCCACACATCTCTGACCCCACTGCCACATCTTTGACCCCACATCTTTGCCCCACTGCCACATCTTTGACCCCACTGCCACATCTCTGACCCCACTGCCACATCTTTGACCACACTGCCACATCACTGACCCCCTGCCACATCTCTGACCCCACTGCCACATCTCTGACCCCACTACCACATCTCTGACCCCACTGCCACGTCTCTGACCCCACTGCCACGTCTCTGACCCCACTGCCACATCTCTGACCCCACTGCCACATCTCTGACCCCACTGCCACATCTCTGACCCCACTGCCACGTCTCTGACCCCACTGCCACGTCTCTGACCCCACTGCCACGTCTCTGACCCCACTGCCACGTCTCTGACCCCACTGCCACGTCTCTGACCCCACTGCCACGTCTCTGACCCCACTGCCACGTCTCTGACCCCACTGCCACATATCTGACCCCACTGCCACATCTCTGACCCCACTGCCACATCTCTGACCCCACTGCCACGTCTCTGACCCCACTGCCACATCTCTGACCCCACTGCCACATCTCTGAACTCACCTCACTTAACTCACTTAAATCGCACATTAATCATTTAAGAAGATGGCCATTATTTTCATGCCCCCCCACCTGAAAAAAAAGTGTTATCAAATGTAAAGCGAGGAGTAACAACTTAGGTTTCGGTGGTGATACACTAGAATGTGAAGCTATATTGGCACGTTTGGCATTGGCACAGTTGGCATTGGCTTGTAGCACTGTTTGATTATGTCAGATAAGTGGAGCTTTCAGGAAGTGAGTTGCCGCTTTCATTCTTACAACACAACATAAATGCTGCAGCAAAACAATCACCAGACCTCAGAGGAAGTGTGTGTCACGATGGTCAGGATATTCAGAGCTGCTAATTCATTCCTTCTGTCCCTCCTTTTGTTGTTCTTTCCTTTTCTTTCTCCACTCTTTTCCCGCCTGTCCACTTCCTGGTCTTATCCCTGCTCCACATCATGTGGGCACATTTGACATGGCGCCCTGAAACCAAGGCACCATTCTTAATTTCATGGCTTAATATGTAGAAACTAGTTTTACAATAATAGTTTTTCTCTCGGCCAACTCTCTGGGGTCTGAGGTTTTTCGTCTTCAGTTTCATGGTATGGGCGATTCTTCAGCATTGTAACTTTGGCCATGTTTGCCAATTTCCCCATGTTTCATCTCCACCAATGAAATACATCCAACTGGGCCACCTTGAATAGCACTTCAATACAGCCATCATAGAGCCCAGACGGCCAATAAAGTACCAATTTTAAGGTGCAAGCGTTGACTAATTTCTCTCTGTTTTTCTGAACAGCTGGGGCATCCCTCTAGGTATCACCATAGCAGCGGTGGCGTTGGGCCGGATCGGCTACGACGCGTCAGAGGTGTCCGTGGGATGGTGCTGGGTGAGCATCCAGGCTCCGGACCACGTACTGTGGATCCTGCTGACCGGGAAGATCTGGGAGATCCTGGCCTATCTCATCCTGCCTATTCTCTACATCCTCATCAAGAAGCACATCCACAGAGCTGTAAGTGGGGGTGTGGGCGGAGTGTGGGCGGGGTGTGGGCGGGGTGTGGGCGGAGCGTGGGCGAAGTGTGGGCGGTGTGTGGGTGGTGTGTGGGCTGAGTGTGTGGGCGGTGTGTGGGCGGGGTGTGGGTGGTGTGTGGGACATTTAAACAGTGTTTATTATGTGATTAGTAGCTTTTATTGTTTCCATGGTGACTTATTAATTAATTGAAGGTAGCCGGTATCTTTGCCCTTCAGCTCTCCAGCCAGCTCCACTTGTATGTCAGCAGAGTTTGAGCCTGTCCATAATGCAGCAACCCATGTGTGTGTGTGTGTGTGTGTGTGTGTGTGTGTGTATAACCCATGTGTGTGTGTGTGTGTGTGTGTGTGTATAACCCATGTGTGTGTGTGTAACCTGTGTGTGTGTGTGTGTGTGTGTGTGCATACTTACGAGACACATCTCTCTGCCCGGCAGCATGAGGCACTGTCAGAGTACCGACCCATCCTGGCCAGAAATCCAAATTCCCAGTCACCCTCCAGCATGGCGGACATGAAGCTGATCTTCATCCCCGTCATCTTCATCAGTCTGCGTATATGGAGCACCATCCGCTTCATGCTGATGTTGGTGGATAACCCGGCCAGGCAGAACCCGGTGCTGGTGACCCTGCATGTGAGTCCTTCAACTTTGTCTCTTTGTGATGTGTCTTTGCCGGCGTTCCGGTGTCTTTGCCAGCGTTCCGGTGTCTTTGCCAGTGTTCTGGTGTCTTTGCCAGTGTTCTGGTGTATTTGCCAGCGTTCCGGTGTATTTGCTGACGTTCCGGTGTTCGCACGTTTTTTCCCCTCCAGGGTATTGGGAACACGTTCCAGGGGGCGGCCAACTGCATCATGTTTGTGTTTCTGACCCGGCCAATACGCTCCAGACTCCTGGCCCTGCTCTGCTTCTGCTGCTACCCTTCCAGAGCCGCCGCTGGGCAAGGGCACGCCCCGTCCAAACCGGGCCCTGGTGCAGAGACCACCTTCCTGGCAGAGGATGCCCCCTCGGGGCCTAACGAAGGACTGCTGACGCGGTAATGGAGAGATGAGCCGAGCCATTTGCTCATTATTCAGCGCTGATTCTCCACACTGCGCCAGAAGACCGGGCAATATCCAAGACGGCGGTGTGGTGTCATAAGGACTAGCCCGTTAATGGACTCGTGCCGCAGTTCGTTCATTATCTCGAGTGGCCGAGGCCTGGAAGGATGGTCGAGCATTTTGCAGCCATATGCAGAATGGAACGGCCACACGTGCACTTTAACTAATGGGGAAATCAAGCGTCATCAACCAGCTGCGGTCATGTTGTGGTCAGACCGCGGTCTGGCCCTGGCAGTGGCCTCTTCACAAGGATCGCCGGATGAGGGTTTCTCTGGTGAATGTTTTCAAATGAAGAATAAACAAATATTATAATGACCGGAGGTAAATGGACGTTCCCAAATGCCACCCTAATCTGTACATCACGGCAAGGGGTTAGGGTGGACATTTGTGCCACCTGCCGATGTGAGTCTGATGGGTTCATGACTGTGTAGTTTCAAAACCCATCATTGTTTTCGTTTTTGTAATTAATGTCAGATCCATAAAGCTGTTCAGAATGCCTCATCTTTAGGTTGCACTGTCTTTTAGTTGCACCTCTAGATGTACCTTGAGATAACCCTAAAGGTGCCAACGGGTTGATTTGTTTCACACTTTATGACTAACAAATATTCATAACCTGGCTAAGAATAAAATCAATCAAAATATATGTTCTGAACTTGAAGGAAAAAAAATCTTAAGTAAATGTGACTGTGAATTTATCAATATAAATTGATGTAGTGTTAAGTTTTATACAGATTATACTGTATTCACACTTATCGTCCTGCTATTTAAAAAAAATATATATATTAAAATGTTGTGGGTGTGTTTGCTCAGATTTTTTTTGACAAATTCAGTTATGCCACTCCCATCAGCACCATCAGAGACTAAATGTTTTGCAAATAAAACTCTATTTAGCGGCCAGTAAGGCAGGAGAATACAAAACAACCATCATATCAATGAGCTAAAGGGAAATATACGCCACCGGTATCTCCCTGTGAAGATAAAGTTACTGTTTTATTGGCCACTTCATTTATTTACAGTAATTCCTGTTTCAGGGGCCTGTGAACACTAATGATTCTGTCCTCCATCTGATTGGCCCAAATCAATAAGATAAATTAGAAAGCTACAGTGAGTAAGGCTGTTACCCTAAATGGAACCATGTTACCTATAAAGCGTGCTGTTTTGAACCAGGCACTGTAGTGCACTATATAGCAAATAGGAAGCCATTTGGGCATGATACAGAGTGCCACAGGTCTGCTGTCTCCGGGGGAACCATTCTTCACCATGACGGTTTTTCAGAAGGACGGTCAAGGGGTTGCCAGCTGGTGTCTTATTGGGGGTGAGTTAGCTCAGTTAATCTATTGATATTTCTGTGATGATTCAACATGTCACATGCAAAAGAGGAAGCTTTTTTTCAGTCACATGACGCAGAATCATTTTGCCGACGTGTCTCTGAGGCCACCATGGGGGCCAAGCTGGCACTGCCAGGGATGCAGAGTAGTTTGGTGACCAGTTCTTACTGCCCAGTAACACTAAACACACTCAGCGCCGAAGGAAAAGACGTGAGTCGTTTTCATTTCTGGATGCACCATCATGAATGTTGCAGCTGAGCTCTCCTCACAAAGTGTAGTTGGTTATCACCCGGGTCATCGTTATTTGTTTTCTAAAAATGCCACCAAACACAAAGGCTGAGGACCCCTTCCTAGCAGATAAATATAAACCTCAGGCCTGTGTGTGAAAAAAGAGAAGGCTCTGCAAATTCAAGATCCTGTTTTCTTTGCTGTCATTGTGAGTGACACCTGCTGTTTGACGGAGCAGCTTTGTATAGCTGTCATCGTCGATGCATGACCAGGTCTTGGGTGTGGGTGGAGCTGTGGGTGGAGCTGTGGGTGGGGCTGTGGGTGGGGGAAATGTCTTGGAAGACAACATATTGCCTGTAATGTATCAACAAACAGTGACATGGAAAATGAGAGATGACACACAGCTAAAATGGCACCCTGTTCCCTATATAATACATTTGTTTCTGACTAGGGGTCACATGGCTCTGGTGTGAACTAGTGCACTAAATTAGTAGAACTAGTGCCTGGTACAGCTCCTGGTAGAATTAATTCTGGATGCCACCGTTTGTATTTCTACCTGGTAGTAAATGACCTGGGGACTTTTATTTCTTCATAATTTCTCTGTGATTATGGTTTTATCTCTTTTGTGATTATGGTTTTATACCAATAAAACAGGCGAGTTACATTAAATGGGGCACTGACACCAACAAATGGAATTCACACTAAAATCAGGCATGGGAACATTATGAATTTGTGTAATTATATACAATGACATTTAACACTTGACACAAATGGAGCTGACATATAAACATAATTGGCGCATCCATCCGCTGTACAAACATGTTTAAATTAAAATAGATCACCTTGTCCCGCCCATTCTGTCAATTTCACGAAAACGACGAGGTTGGGAAACTTGTTGCATTAAAAATGCTGATAAAATCTTACTCTGATTACCTTAGAAGACATTAAGACAATAGCGCACCAAGCGTAGTTCCCATTGCTCCACAAATATGCGGCGGCGCCTGCTGAACAAAGGGAAATACCTGCTGGTAGGTCTATGAGCACATGACTTTTAGGTGAGTACCGACCTAACCATTTGCCTCGTTACCGCAAAATGCATCAGGGGTAGAAAATATCCTGGTTTGTGACTTTTTTTTAGTCATGAGCCAATAGTGAACCCTACTGTCTGAAAGTGATACTGCAGTTCCATATTGGTATTTAAGTTCCTTTCACAAAACTGTGTTCCGCGTATTCTGGTCTTACACTTTGTTGTGCTACTGACTTAATCAATAATTGATCACTGTACTTTTTTGGCCAACCTAGACACAAAACTCCAGTTTTACGAAGACAAAAGCACATGCTAATAAAACTGTTAAAACCTGAGAGCTCCTCATTCCCCAGTTCAGATCACATGTTTTTGTGACGGACACACATTCTTTATTAAATTCATTACATGCACACGTAAATGCTTGTTTTCCGGGTACAGAACACGATTTTCCTCCCATGGTGAATTCTGTAAGAAGAAACACGACATGTGATACAGCGTTGAGTAGAAGACAACCCACTGGATTCAGTGTTGCCATGACAGCTGTTTTACACTATACTCGGTTAATGGATGTCTGACTTGCACCAAAGTGGTTGTCGACATTGGACCTATAAAAGACAAACTTGGGTTAGGGTCTATATTAATAATAAATGCAAATTAGCAGAAACGTATGGCATTTACGTATGGTGGTCCCTGGACTCTCCAAGACATTGTTGCTATTGAAGAGGCAGGCTGTGCCCTTTCACACTGTATTGTACAGTGTATGAGTTTATTCTGTATTGTACAGTGTAAGAGTTTACGTTTTATTGTACAGTGAATGAGTTCACATTGTATTGTACAGTGTATGAGTTTATTCTGTATTGTACAGTGTATGAGTTCACGTTGTATTGAACATTCACCCATTCATTCACTCATTCATACACTGACGACCGTGTCTACCATGCAAGGCGACTGCAGGCTCGCCAGGAGCAGCTGGGGTTAGGTGTCTTGCTCATGGACCGGGGATTGAACCGGGGATTGAACCACCAACCCAACCCACTGAGCCACTGCCGCCCCGTACAGTGTATGAGTTTATTCTGTATTGTACAGTACAGTGTATCAGAGACTATAGGTACAGTTTATATAAACACACCGGCCCACAATCAATCTGCTGTTATGATTAATAACATGTTGCAGTCTGTCTCCGATGTCTCTTCAATTCAGGGTCTGTGTTGTTCTGTGCCTGATTAAGATCCACACCGAGAAGGCAAATCGAAGACCACGTGGTCAATTTAAAACTAAATTAGTCTCTACAGCGTGCCAGAGCTGTCCCCCACCAACAGCGTGTCAGAGCTGTCCCCCACCAACAGCGTGTCAGAGCTGTCCCTCACCAACAGCGTGTCAGAGCTGTCCCCCACCAACAGCGTGTCAGAGCTGTCCCCCACCAACAGCGTGTCAGAGATGTCCCCCACCAACAGCGTGTCAGAGCTGTCCCCCACCAACAGCGTGTCAGAGCTGTCCCCCACCAACAGCGTGTCAGAGCTGTCCCCCACCAACAGCGTGCCAGAGCTGTCCCCCACCAACAGCGTGCCAGAGCTGTCCCCCACCAACAGCGTGTCAGAGCTGTCCCCCACCAACAGCGTGCCAGAGCTGTCCCCCACCAACAGCGTGTCAGAGCTGTCCCCCACCAACAGCGTGTCAGAGCTGTCCCCCACCAACAGCGTGTCAGAGCTGTCCCCCACCAACAGCGTGCCAGAGCTGTCCCCAGCCAACAGCGTGCCAGAGCTGTCCCCCACCAACAGCGTGTCAGAGCTGTCCCCCACCAACAGCGTGCCAGAGCTGTCCCCCACCAACAGCGTGCCAGAGCTGTCCCCCACCAACAGCGTGCCAGAGCTGTCCACCGCCAACAGCGTGTCAGAGCTGTCCCTCACCAACAGCGTGTCAGAGCTGTCCCCCACCAACAGCGTGCCAGAGCTGTCCCCAGCCAACAGCGTGCCAGAGCTGTCCCCCGCCAACAGCGTGCCAGAGCTGTCAGCCGCCATCAGCATGCCAGAGCTGTCCCCCGCCAACAGCGTGCCAGAGCCGGTCTCTGCCCACAACCTGGTGTGCCTGGAGGAGTGGCCTCTTCCTCCCCCTGCATGTCTGGGTGATTGGTCACTCTCCCCTCTGCCGGTCTCTCCTCTGCCGGTCTCTCCTCTACCAAGCTCCCCTCTGCCGGCCTCCCCTTTGCCATCCCCTTCTGCCGGCCTCCCCTATGCCAGTCTCTCCTCTTCCGGTATTTCCTCTGTCGGCCAACCCTCTGCCAGTCAGATGGGGGAGAAGAACAGAGAAACTGCCTCTGTGGCTGAGAATTTTACTGAAGAGTACCCATGCAGAACCACCTCCACAGGGGTTTTCCCGCTCCTCCGCCCAATTTCTTAATTATAAGGCCTGGCCTATCTGGCAGCCAGAACTTAAGGATGGGGTACTGTCACAATTCCTTATCCACCAGGGATGTCTTGTGGGCTAGGAGGGTGTTGGAGCACCTTTGTGATTCTCAGCCATGGGATTTTGTCACAGCTGTTTAACATTTGGTTTAATTAAAGTGTCACGGCTGTATGGGATTTGGTGATTATGTGTATAAGTCACTGGATCTGGGTGCACAGTGTTGGTCACGAGATGGAATTGTCACCAAATTGAATTGAGGTGTTGAAGTGAAGTGTTAGTTTAAAAAGATTGCTGTCGTTTGAATGTGTTTTAGAAGTAGCTGTTTATGCGCACTATTTAAAACATTTAGTGTTTTTTCACCGTTCTCGGTTTGTTTAGTGTTGATACTTAAAAAGCCTGCCTTGAACGGATTAACCTGGCTCTGCAGATGGCTTTCCTGGACTACACCTACGGACTACATGGCAAAAGGCTAGAACATTCATCTCCCAGTGGTACAATGCACAAAAAGCACACAATGAAATGGTTTAATAACGTTTAATTAACCACAAGAAAATCGACTTTTTGCAATGGCTAAAGAAGCTGTGGTTTGCATTGATGATAGTCGTCTGTTAGCACATGGAAAGATTCTGCAAGAAGTCATGACCCAAGATCCCTTCTAATGTCTTTTCCAATCTCATTCGTTTTATATCAAGTGTCTTCTATTTTCATTGCTCTACTCTTTGCTAAGTACACATGGGCCCCCTCGTCTTTCAAAAGTTCAGACCTCGGGTCAGATTCCCCTAGGTCTGAAGGACTGATCTGTGATATTCCCAAATTGTTACTCAAACCATTAATGGGAATAACACATCACTGAACCTAAATCTGCAACGAGGAACATCTGTATTCTGACACTATCTGCACCCCCCCATACAGACTCAGAGGGTGGACCCCCCAGCTAAACACATTCCCCCTCAGAGAAGACTTGCTATCACAGGACCTCTGTTCCTGGATCTCTGCCGAGGTTAACACATAGTCCCAAACGTTAACGTCTGTCATGTGGCCCACGAAGGCATCTGCGTCAGAGATCCCCAGGAAACCATCCTGGTCCTTTCCCAGGATGAAGACCCCGGCTGGACTGAGCATGTAACCCCCCTGGAGGTACTGCTCATCCCCAACCAGGCCGTTGATCGTCAGCTCAGCCCCCCCGGAGTGAGTGGACCAGGTGATGCAGTAGTTGGCCCACTCATGGGAGTGGAAGTTGTGGGGAAGGTTGACGAATTGATTACCGATCCACAGCCCCACCTAGATGGAAACACGAGCGACACAGTCAGGAAACCGAATGGTTTTGTGTGAATACTGACAACTCATTTCTCCCCATCACCCGCAGTAGAAACCTCTGTATGTTTTTGGAAAATGTGAAATAAATCAATCCCTCCTTGTCAACCACCACCACCTACCTCGAATCCGATGGAGATCATCAGTTCGTTGTCGTTTCCATGGCTTGAGTATGAGAGGACGGTGTGGACTCCTGCAGGAGGAGTCTTCACGTGCATGCAGGCGGTGAAGGAGTGCAGGTTCATGGGGTGAGTGAGGTGGGCCACGGCAAAGCTCTTCTTGCTCCTCTCAGGGAAGTGAAGCACCATGGGAGGAGACTCTAGTCTGAGCTCTGAGGAGCGACAAAAAAAATCCATCCAACACGTTTACTGTGTGAACTACTTGTTCGCTTACCATCTAATCTACACCGAATCTGACATGTTTTTATTATGATATATATTAATGTTAATAGACACTTCTATGATTTAATCAGGGAAATTGCAAGTCAAAGAGTAATATTGTATGTGTTCAGATGTCCACATGTAGGTCTCACCTGACTCTGTGTGTTTTCCAAGAGCTGTAATCATATCCTCAACCTTCAGAAGCTTTGACGCAATTTCCTCCTGGTGAGTGAAGGCTGAAGAGAGTGAATGTGGTGGAGAGTAATAACGACAAAGAGAGAGAGAGAGAGAGAGAGAGAGAGAGAGAGCATGGGACAGAGACAGTAAGTAAGAGTGAGGCACAGAGAAATATAGAGGGAGAACAAGAGAGACAGAGAGACACACAGAGCGAACTTTACATTTGGTTTGGAACTTTGTGAATTGTGTCAGGAGCTGAATGAAGAGTACATTCAGTGTGTTCATGTTACACTCTAATGGATAGTTTCATCATCACGTCTGTCTCATCATCACGTCTGTCTCATCATCACGTCTGTCTCATCATCATGTCTGTCTCATCATCATGTCTGTCTCATCATCATGTCTGTCTCATCATCATGTCTGTCTCATCATCACGTCTGTCTCATCATCACGTCTGTCTCATCATCACGTCTGTCTCATCATCATGTCTGTCTCATCATCATGTCTGTCTCATCATCACGTCTGTCTCATCATCACGTCTGTCTCATCATCACGTCTGTCTCACCATCATGTCTGTCTCATCATCACGTCTGTCTCATCATCACGTCTGTCTCATCATCATGTCTGTCTCATCACCACGTCTGTCTCATCATCACGTCTGTCTCATCATCATGTCTGTCTCATCATCATGTCTGTCTCATCATCACGTCTGTCTCATCATCACGTCTGTCTCATCATCACGTCTGTCTCACCTGAATGTGTCTGTTTTCCTAGAGTTGTGATCAAGCTTTCAATCCTCAGAAGCTTCGACTCAATTTCCTCCTGGCGACATATAGCTGAAGAGAGAGAGAATGATTTAACAGTTTTTCTTAAACGCCATCGTTCTTATTTTCATTTCCTATTTCCGTGGCAATTTCAACTAATGTTTCCCAAACCAAAAAAGCAATTGAAACTGAAAATGACCAGCGGACTGAGCAAAGTAAAGACACTGACAGAGAGACAGCAAAGTAGATCAGGTGAGTTCCAGGGAGAGGAGGTGTTGGGGGGTTGAGAGAGTAAACGAGAGAGAGAGAGAATGAGAGAGAGAGAGAGATGGGGAGAAAGAAAAAGACAGGAAGACACAACATCAGATAGAGAAAAAAAGAGATGGTGAAGTGGAGGGTTATGGGGAGACAAAGAGCGATGTGGACAGAGAAAGAAAGAGAAAACCACTGGGAGAGAAAGAGTGTGAGAGAGCAAAGATAAGATAACGTCTGGAAAGTGGAGGTGGTAGAGGTAAGGAAGGGAGAGAAAGAAAGCCAGCGTGCGAGAAAAGGTGGAAAACGAGGAAAAGTCGATTTTTCAAATGTATTAACGTTGAATCAAGAGATAAATATCCGCTGCATTGCAGATTGATTATGTGAAAGTGGTGGTCACAAGCCAAAGCCATCTGTCTGGCGTACTTTGCCAGGAAATTGTCTGCCATTTTCCATTCTACTTGTCACGAGTGGTGAGTTTTTGTTCCACACAGGGCTGTTAGTGGAGTGCACTTCCTGTTTTGCTGACTTCGGTTAGCAAATTTCAGGGATATTTAGGGCACTGAGGAATGTCAATAGTTGACTTCTCATTAAATAAAGATACAGGTCTTAGGGGTGAGTGTTTTGTATTTTAGTATGATGTGTTGTAGTCGCCACAGGGTGCACTTTTGTTTTCATCACAGTTCATTACAGTACACTCTTTTCGCTGTTTGTCGTATGTGTTTGTTTGCATTGATTTAATTAAACACTGCAAATGTGATATCCGGCTCTAGCGTTTCGCTTCCATGCACTTTCCTGCACTCCACACCGCATCAGAACGCAACACTACTTTACAACCTTGCTACTTGAGATGCACTGTAGAAATGTTCAGGCTTCACTGTTTTAGGTTTCCACACGGACTTTGTAGCAGAACATACCAGTACATCCTGATAAGCGCCTCTACAAGGTTTTTGGACATTGTTGTCAGAACATTTACCGCTGATAACTGGTTGAAGCAGCTTTCTTTTTGAGAACCCGGTTCACTTGTTCTGAGGCCTTGCTCCAAGCTGTTGTAACTTAAATAAACAAGGTTCTTTAATATATATTTTTTATATTTCAATCTACTTTATTATTTTTGATTATGTAGCGACCTCTGATGAAGGCCTTGGAGCGAATATGTACGCTTTAAAAAACAAGTAATACTAAATATGTAAATTTCACTTGCTAGGTACGCTTCACAGTTCTGTAGAACATGTAGTAGTATAATTGTTTTCTCCTTCAAATTCAGTATTACTAAACAGCTTAGATAACCTGAGCCTGTTTGAGTGCTTATGTAAGGACACATACTTCCTTTCCTCAGACGTGGGGCGAATGAGGACTCCACCACGCGGTCGTTCAGAGGCTGGACCATACGGTAATAATCCCACATTGTATTGTTGTTCATGTCCATCAGAGTGCTCGCCAACTTCTTGATCTGGATGCCAGGGAATCAATGAATCAATTAGTCAGCAGGTCAGTCAACCAACCAAACGATTCAATCAATTTATGAATGAATTAGTCAGCAAATCAGTCAAACAACAGAATGATTCAATCAACGAATGAATCAATTAAGATTTGAAACAAATCAACCAATGAATCAGCGGTTACCTGGTTGTGAGAGAGGGTGATGGTCGTGTCAAACACCGCCCACAGGACGCTCTCGTAGCACGGAGGTGTGGTGAGAGAACCCTGGTACCTGAAGTACTGACTAAGGTCCTCAGGCAGCATAGAACGTATGTCAACGGTGTTTATGTTCATAGACTGGCCTGTAGAAAACAGAAGAGATGACACAGAAACAGATGAAACAGGTGTTCTGCTAAAGCTGTGTAACGACTGCAGACATAGAGGCAGGACACAAGCCCAGGGCGACTATGGATCTTTAATAACCAAAATGAAATACACCAGCACAGGAACTAAATAAAAAACCTGAACAGACGTCACGTAAAACAAGGACGGACCGGAAACACTGGGGTAGCAGGAACTTAAATATGATCGTGATGAAATGAGGGAGGGCCTTGGATTCACTGGCACGGGTGGCTGTTAACTAGCTAACACTGATCTAAGATTTATTTCATGGTTTATCATTACCATGTATTAGGGGAAAAATCTGAATTGGGCTCAAAATATATATTATACCAATATGGTAAAAACTTTATTTAAAAAAAGATAATCACCTGGATACTTGACCTTGGCCAGGTTGTTGATGAAATCTCTGTAGTAGGTGTTCTCGAAATGTCCGTTCTGGAAATGTTTAAAATACATGATCATTCAAAGCTGCAATTGACTCTTTTGGCATAAGTGATCCTGGTCATGAGGACTTTCTTCTGTACTGATTCATTGACTCTTTTGTCATAAGAGATCCTGGTCATGAGGACTTTCTTCTGTACTGATTCATTGACTCTTTCGTCATAAGAGATCCTGGTCATGAGGACTTTCTTCTGTACTGATTCATTGACTCTTTCGTCATAAGAGATCCTGGTCATGAGGACTTTCTTCTGTACTGATTCATTGACTCTTTCGTCATAAGAGATCCTGGTCATGAGGACTTTCTTCTGTACTGATTCATTGACTCTTTTGTCATAAGAGATCCTGGTCATGCGGACTTTCTTCGGTACTGATTCATTTTCTACATTGAACACATTGTGCTTATAGAATTGTTCTCACCTCAAAGAAGAAGGCTAGAACTGCCAGTCCATCAGGTTTATCTTTGGCTTCTTCAAAGCCGCTGTACTTGTCAGAGTTATAGTGGACCAGATGGAGCTGCAACACACAGAAGACATTTGGTCATTATATTTCTGATTCCAACGTGTCATGCAGGAATAATGGACAGAGAGATCGTGGATTGATGGGAACTCGTTCCCGGGGATGAATTCAGCCGCTTGCAACTGAAATACTTTTTTAACACCAGACTTTCAATGTCTTATAATGGTAAGAAACAAGTGGCACTCAGAAGTGGCACTCAGAAGTGGCACTCAGAAGTGGCACTCAGAAGTGGCACTCAGAAGTGGCACTCAGAAGTGGCACTCAGAAGCCCTAGAGGACTGTGTTCCTGGATGTATTGGCGTCTGCACCTCTGCCATGTATCTGATTCCATCCAGCGTGTGCTCCGCTCCACTAGCCTCCAGGTGCAAGCCGCCCCAGTGGAGGTGCATCTGGATGGCCGTGTATTTGCCCGGCAGGCCCTTGGTGATTACCATCGTGGGAGGGAGGTTCATCATGACTGCCAAACGGAGAAACACATTTACCGGTTAAATGCAACAACCATGTCTGTTAGTCCTACAGACTATCAACTAATACAGTATAAATGATTGTAAAATAATTTGTAAAAGGAAAAACATTTGGAAGAAATTATTCAGAATGATAATAATAAATGATCATTTTGTTTCTAATTATTTTTGTCTTCAAAATAAAAATTTCCCCATCAAAAACGTATTTTGAGGATCAGTCTTCAAACTCGTCTTTTTCTCTCCTCTAGGGCCCAATAATCAGAAACGAACTTGTGTTGTCTGTACCTGTGTAGCCGTTGTTGATCATCACAAAATGTCCTTTCTGCGCACCATAGCCAGTCAGCTCTGGCTCCACCAGTATCGGGTTGTGTCGTACGTTCTGCCGCTGGATGTCAATGGGGGACTGCTTCTGTCCACCGCACGCAGGGAACCCCTCCGCCCAGCGCGACTGTTCCAGGGCCCCGTCTAAACGATACAAAACAGCACAACCGAGGATTAGGTGACGAACAATGTAGAAATGCGACCTGTTCTACCGTACGACCGTGTTTCAAAGCTCAAGAGGGCATTTTCCATAAACAACCGGATTTAGTTTAGCTCGCTTCAGAGAAAAATGCTAGCCATGGACATTTCCAACTTGTAAGATAGCGCCACTATCAAGACTTCAACATAATCAGCCTGGAGCAACGACAGAGCAATTTAAATTACTATACTTCAAGCCAACTGTATTTCTTCTGAATTGAGAAAGTATCTCTTGGTTACAGCAACCCACATTCCCATTGGGCAGTTATCAAATGGAACTGGTTATAACCAAGGTTATGAGTCAATTTAATGAGTTTGGGTTAAAATTTGATTACCATAAGCAATTACTAAATGGCACATATTGACACAAAGTGAGATATAAACAGAAACTCACAAGTAAGGACATCTGGTGAAAAGGGTTACCAAAAAAGGGTTAACCAAAGAACATTTCTCCCTCCAACGTCTGTCTTATCTTTCTGTTTTGGCATCTGTTATGTCTGCTCTTTTATTGCAATACATTATTTGCACACCCTAAAAGCCAATGTGACTTTTCTTCATTGCCAACCGATTGGAGGTTTTGCTTTTATATATAATTGTTGGGTAGTCAATTTACATATTTTGTTGTACTTTTAAACATTGCTCACTCGTGACTTCTGTGTTTATGTGAAGTTAAAGAAACAGGATTCTGTGTAATAAAAGTAACATTACGTCCAAATTCTCTGATAAAACCCACCCACCCAAGTTATTAACATAAACAACATCTTAGTATTTCCTTTACAGGTTATTGTATTTTTGTAGAAAACACAACTGTGTCTGAAAAGAGGAAATCGATTACTGAGCATGTAGGTTAATCCAGGTGATAAATACTGAGCATGTAGGTTAATCCAGATGTTAAATACTGAGCATGTAGGTTAATCCAGGTGATAAATACTGAGCATGTAGGTTAATCCAGATGTTAAATACTGAGCATGTAGGTTAATCCAGTTGATAAACACTGAGCATGTAGGTTAATCCAGATGATAAATACTGAGCATGTAGGTTAATCCAGATGTTAAATACTGAGCATGTAGGTTAATCCAGGTGATAAATACTGAGCATGTCGGTTAATCCAGTTGATAAATACTGAGCATGTAGGTTAATCCAGATGATAAATACTGAGCATGTAGGTAAATCCAGGTGTTAAATACTGAGCATGTAGGTTAATCCAGTTGATAAACACTGAGCATGTAGGTTAATCCAGATGATAAATACTGAGCATGTAGGTTAATCCAGGTGATAAATACTGAGCATGTAGGTTAATCCAGTTGATAGATAGTGAGCATGTAGGTTAATCCAGATGATAAATACTGAGCATGTAGGTAAATCCAGTTGATAAATACTGAGCATGTAGGTTAATCCAGTTGATAAATACTGAGCATGTAGGTTAATCCAGATGATAAATACTGAGCATGTAGGTTAATCCAGTTGATAAATACTGAGCATGTAGGTTAATCCAGGTGTTAAATACTGAGCATGTAGGTTAATCCAGATGATAAATACTGAGCATGTAGGTTAATCCAGGTGATAAATACTGAGCATTTAGGTTAATCCAGTTGATAAACACTGAGCATGTAGGTTAATCCAGTTGATAAACACTGAGCATGTAGGTTAATCCAGTTGATAAACACTGAGCATGTAGGTTAATCCAGGTGATAAATACTGAGCATGTAGGTTAATCCAGTTGATAAACACTGAGCATGTAGGTTAATCCAGATGATAAACACTGAGCATGTAGGTTAATCCAGTTGATGAATACTGAGCATGTAGGTTAATCCAGATGATAAATACTGAGCATGTAGGTTAATCCAGATGATAAATACTGAGCATGTAGGTAAATCCAGGTGATAAACACTGAGCATGTAGGTTAATCCAGTTGATAAATACTGAGCATGTAGGTTAATCCAGTTGATAAATACTGAGCATGTAGGTTAATCCAGATGATAAATACTGAGCATGTAGGTTAATCCAGATGATAAATACTGAGCATGTAGGTTAATCCAGGTGTTAAATACTGAGCATGTAGGTTAATCCAGATGATAAATACTGAGCATGTAGGTTAATCCAGGTGATAAATACTGAGCATGTAGGTTAATCCAGATGATAAATACTGAGCATGTAGGTTAATCCAGTTGATAAACACTGAGCATGTAGGTTAATCCAGTTGATAAACACTGAGCATGTAGGTTAATCCAGGTGATAAATACTGAGCATGTAGGTTAATCCAGTTGATAAACACTGAGCATGTAGGTTAATCCAGATGATAAATACTGAGCATGTAGGTTAATCCAGGTGATAAATATAATCTTAATTAGAACGGGTTGTAGCATGAAATGCCCAGTTGGTTTATGTTATCGAATTCATTATAAAGTAGAAAAGTTTTATTGGTTAATGATTTAATCATTTTACTCTAAATGACTATAAATACTGTATAATCTGTGTTTGACTAACAGTCAGATTGTTATAAATCCGTTTTGGAACTTGTAATGTGAGGAGCACCGGTTACAGAGTGACATCAGAATTATAAGTTGATGGAATCGAATGAAAAACGATCAGAAAAGTACTTTATTAGTACTTACGATATGCTAAAACACCTCATTTCCTGTTCACACAATTAAATAAGCTGAACGCTAACTACTTGTGACAACCCTGCTTGGGGGGGATTTCATCCTGAACAATGACACATTCTCATAGTTTTGGAAGAAATAATATAATATAAATGTAATGTGATTGAACCTTACCTGCGTATGTCCACTGTACTCCATATGCACCAGCTGAGACAAAATCTATGGACATTAAAAACAGAAACAGACTTAAACACTCCATTTCAAAAGAAATCCTCTTGGTACAAATCTTTCCTTGCTCTATTTTCTTCCTGGCCTCTCTTTATGTCCCTCTCTCTCTCTCTCTCTCCCTTTATTTCCCTCTATCTCTCTCCCTTTATTTCCCTATTTCTCTCTTTCTTTATTTCTTTCTTTCTCTCTCTCTTTCTCTCTTCTGTCACAAAGTGCTTTTGCAACGACCCAGCCTAAACCCGAATGAGCATGCATCAATAAGTTGATACACAGCAGCTAGGAAAAATTTACTGATGGGTCGAATTAAGGAAGAAACCTAAAGAGGAACCAGGCTCTGAGGTGTTGACAGTCTTCTTCTGGCTGCGCTGGGTGAACTTATAATAGTTAAATAATTATTAAATGCATTTTTATGTCTTATAGAATAGTCTTATAAAATAGTTCAGGTCAAGTCCAGGTCAAATAGGATCTGATGAGGTGCTGCGTGGAACCTCAGTCTCAGATACTTATCTGTTCTACCACCTCATTAACCACAACAGTAGCATTGCGGCAATTATCTTGGCAAGGAGATAGAAGAGGAAAATACAGTGGTGTCAATATTTATTATTATTTTATTTTTTTACAATTTTGCCTCAGTCAATGGTTTGATTAATATAATGTTTGGATTGTGAGATCAAGCTATAAAGAACAATAAAGTAAAAAAAAATGCTTTTTGTATCTTTATGGAGGGTTCCAGAAAATGTATACTGGCTTTGTATAAGAACAGTGGTTAGAAAATGAAAACACTGGAAGAAGCAGTACCTTCTAAATGTTGCACCTGACACAAATTGAGAACTGAGCCTTACCGAAAAACACGATGTGTCCAAATACTTTAGGTATCCTCTGTAAACAGATAATAAAGACATAACACAACCAATCACACGGTCTCACAAAAGACAACAAAAACGTGTGTCCTCGGAACTCACTATCTCATGACAGATATTGTGTCGGGTGCTCATGCAAACCATTCTGCGTACGTAACAACAGTTTGCCAACCTAATTGGCATGTCCTTAATATTTATGTCAACATGACAGTCGATCTGGAACAGACAGGCACAACCATGTGTACAACAAAAAAGGGTTAACTCTGAACTTTAACCTTATTAATCTATACATGCCATCATGTATAGGTGGCATGGGTGGCATCATGTATAAATGACATGGGTGGCATCATGTATAAATGACATGGGTGGCATCATGTATAAATGACATGGGTGGCATCATGTATAGATGGCATCATGTATAGATGGCATGGGTGGCATCATGTATAGATGGCATGGGTGGCATCATGTATAGATGGCATGGGTGGCATCATGTATAGATGGCATGGGTGGCATCATGTATAGATGGCATGGGTGGCATCATGCATAGATGGCGTGGGTGGCATTATGTATAGATGGCATGGGTGGCATCATGTATAAATGACATGGGTGGCATCATGTATAAATGACATGGGTGGCATCATGTATAGGTGGCATCATGTATAGATGGCAAGGGTGGCATCATGTATAGGTGTCATGGGTGGCATCATGTATAGATGGCGTGGGTGGCATCATGTATAGATGGCGTGGGTGGCATCATGTATAGGTTGCATGGGTGGCATCATGTATAAATGACATGGGTGGCATCATTTATAGATGGCATGGGTGGCATCATGTATAGATGGCATGGGTGGCCTCATGTATAGATGGTTTGGGTGGCATCATGTATAGATGGCATGGGTGGCATCATGTATAGATGGCTTGGGTGGCATCATGTATAGGTGGCATGGGTGGCATCATGTATAGATGGCATGGGTGGCATCATGTATAGATGGCGTGGGTGGCATCATGTATAGATGGTGTGGGTGGCATCATGTATAGATGGCATGGGTGGCATCATGTATAGATGGCGTGGGTGGCATCATGTATAGATGGCGTGGGTGGCATCATGTATAGATGGCATGGGTGGCATCATGTATAGATGGCATGGGTGGCATCTTTGGGTGCTGCATAGGGGTATCTGCAGTAGCTTCACTGCAGCTGTAGATATATTACTCAAAAAATATTAACTTAAAATAACCCATGACAACTAAACGATTTACAAGCAGCAGATCACTATTTCCCCAAGATAAGATGGTCATTCATTTTATCTAAAGGGAAGCACTTGTGTTTTCAAGTTTCAGTTTCAGTCTGTTGGCCAGTCTGAATTTAAAGATTACAGAACTTCCCCCCAGAGGAGATAAAATGACCGGGTATCTTTCTGCGAGGATGAACGTGACCTTTAAGTTATTTTACCTTGACAGCCAACATCAGCGTTAAGCTCGAGCCAAAAACGGAAGTGTCTCTTTTTTGTCGGGTGTAACGAGTTGTAAACGTTAGTCCCGGTTTTGTGTAGGTACCTTGTAGTAGCGGTAGCTACTAGTCGTGTGTGGGTGTAGGTTGGTTGCCGTTTGGCGTAGGCAGTGCCCCACAGCTGCCTAGTTGTTATTGAAATAAAGAAGGGTTTAACCGAACTAGTGTTTCTGTCTCCGTCTGGTTGTTTGAACATTTTACATAATTATGAGTACTACGCGTTCACAATGAAACCCAGCATCTGGTCACAGGTGTCTTCTATATACTCGCACTGACGAGGAGAGAACAGCAGGTGGCGCCGTTGTTCCCCTGTTGGTCTCAAGGTGAGTCTTGGCGGACAGATAGATGCTCATCGCTGTGCTTGTCATGCTCTGAAATGGACCTCCTGACTCTGTCACAACAACAACCCCATGGGTCATATCTGATGGAGGTTTTCCATTTTATTTTTTTATTTGATTCCACCGGTCCGCCAGTTTTGTATTTCTTTGTCTTTGAGTCCCCTATGACGGTTAATATCGAATCAATTATTTCAATTACATAACAAAAAGATCACACAATATGCTTAATATAGAACTTTATTGAGGATGTAGAGATGTGATATATGACAGGTGGCTGATGCAGTCTTTCAGAGATGGTCAGCACTTTACACAATGTCATTTTCAAATCAAACTGTAAAAGATATGTCTCATATACATGATTGAGACTCCTATGTTCCTTTCATAAGTGTTCAGCAGTGAAGAAGGATTTGATATCTTGGAAATATTCCCCGTTCTTACCGACGGCCGGTTTAGCTTCTATGCTGCCTTCTGGGGTCACGTTCAGTAGGGAGACAACGTTAGAAAACTGTGTGAAGCGCAGCGTTACCAGAGCCTGCGTTCACATAGCGTCTGGGAGAATGACACTGCAGTATAATGCTACGTGCACGCTACGTGCACGCTACCCTGCTCGCTCAACTTATAAATCTTACCGGTTAAACTGTCACTGTGTGTGACTCCACTAAAATGTACTACGCATCAACACAATGCAAACACAACGATTTGTTAATGTTCAAATAGCAATTCAGTTAATATTACGTTATGCATGTATCACTCACTTGTGATCCAAACACCTCTGAAACATACTTTATTTCATCTTTGTGTAAAGCCAACGAAGCATGATAAATAATGGGAAAACGGGACACTGCATTAATAAGTATATTGTCCATGTTTTAAACTAGCGTAGCTAGTGAGTATTAAGCTAGACCAGGGGTGGGCAAACTATGGCCCGGGGGCCGAATCCGGCTCTCAAGGCAATTCCATCAGGCCCACGGAAGGTATTAAAACAGTTTTGAGAGGAAGTACAAAATAACTAGGCAGTCCAATTGTAATGTATCTGAATCTGAATTAAAGTTATTTAGATATAACACACCTCCTGTATATATGTTATGTGTATACATTTCAATTATTGTCATTTTCTGGCCCACAAATCTTTTAGAATGAACAAATTACATAACAAATGTGGCCCTTCATATAATTTCTAAGTGCTCATGTGGCCCCTGAGATGAAATAGCTGCCCTCCTCTGAGCTAGAGAGTAGAAGACAGACATTTCTCAACTGTCAGATGTTGTTGCGCTTAGATATTGTCACTACCGCTGGATTCATGCATAGTTTTTATCTCTAATATTTAAGATTCTGGATAAATGTCTCCGTTCTCAGCACTGACATGCAGTTCAGAGACTATGCATTTTATTATGGTGTGTACACTGAAATAGATTTAGTCAAAATTCACATCTTGTGGCAAAACTTGAAAAAGCAGTTATTTTCGTTTTGACACCATACATTTCTTACAAACTGCATTTTTTACAATATTGGCTAAATATGCAAAGCAATTTCTTTGGTGAGTTAACTGAAACTGGACAAACGTCTCCTCTCCTCAAAAAACGCACAGCCGGAGCACATCAAACAAAACATAGATGATTCGAAAATTCCTTATGGGAAAAAACATGAAGAAAACGATATCACATTTTGGCTCTAGGCTTCATTGGGATTATGACTCGTACATAAACCCCAAATCCTGTTTTTAGAAGAAAAAAAACTGACACAAAATAAGCTTCTAGTGGCTACTTGGCCCCCAATGGACATCTGTAGTCAGACACTATCTGCACCCCCCCATACAGACTCAGAGGGTGGACCCCCCAGCTAAACACATTCCCCCTCAGAGAAGACTTGCTATCACAGGACCTCTGTTCCTGGATCTCTGCCGAGGTTAACACATAGTCCCAAACGTTAACGTCTGTCATGTGGCCCACGAAGGCATCTGCGTCAGAGATCCCCAGGAAACCATCCTGGTCCTTTCCCAGGATGAAGACCCCAGCTGGACTGAGCGTGTAACCCCCCTGGAGGTACTGCTCATCCCCAACCAGGCCGTTGATCGTCAGCTCAGCCCCCCCGGAGTGAGAGGACCATGTGATGCAGTAGTTGGCCCACTCATGGGAGTGGAAGTTGTGGGGAAGGTTGACGAATTGATTACCGATCCACAGCCCCACCTAGATGGAAACACGAGCGACACAGTCAGGAAACCGAATGGTTTTGTGTGAATACTGACAACTCATTCATCTCCATCACCCAAGCCCTACCCACCTACCTCATATCCAATGGAGATCATCAGTTCGTTGTCGTTTCCATGGCTTGAGTATGAGAGGACGGTGTGGACTCCTGCAGGAGGAGTCTTCACGTGCATGCAGGCGGTGAAGGAGTGCAGGTTCATGGGGTGGGTGAGGTGGGCCACGGCGTAGCTCCTTGTGTTCCTCTCTGGGAAGTGAAGCACCATGGGAGACTGTCCTCGGGTCACTGTTGGATGACAAGAACAGTGGTGACTTAATTGACTTCATTACAGGGATTTTTGTTGTTGCAAGGGCTGCATACTAATCACTATTAGCATGGCAGGCGCTAGGTGTAGCCCAATATTTCATCAACAGTCCTTTGGCAGGTCATTTGAAAACCTTTGATCAAACAGACTGACAGGTTCAGTTCTAATGGTTGATTTATACCTGGTCTAAAGACACATCTATAGATAACTAGATAGTTAAACATTTCATTCACTTTTCATATAAAATTTAAACCAGTGTTGTAACAACTTCATAACATTGTATAAAAACGTCTAAGCTCAAGCAGTCACATTCTTTTGAAGGCAACTGATTGCTTTACATTTTTTTTTAAACATTATTACCAGGGACATCTCATACATCTTCTTTATCTCATACATCTCATACATCCCATACATCTTCTTTATCTCATACATCTTCTTTATCTTCTTTATCTCATACATCTCATACATCTTCTTTATCTCATACATCTCATCTCACGTCTCATACATCTTCTTTATCTCATACATCTTGTATATCTCGTATATCTCATACATCATCTTTATCTCATATTTCCCACCTGAATGCATTTGCTTTCCCAGAGAGTTAATCAGACTCTCGATACGCAGAAGCTTTGACTCTATTTCATCTTGACGACAGAATGCTGAAAAAAGAAACAAAAAGTAAGACAGTAGTCATACACAGTGAGACATAGGCCTTAATACACCCAGAGATACACAACTCCTTTATAAATGTACAGGGTAGAATATTTGCTTGGGCAGTTCACCCATTCCCTATCCTTGATCCAAAATGGTTGCCCTAAATGTTGCACATAAACCATATATGTTACAGTGAATCCCTTGCAGAATATATGGCAGTTTAAATTCCCCATTGTCTAAAATGTACAGATTTTCTACCTAAAGTTCTCTTTAATAATCTAGAGACACTACCAGTTCCTGACTAAACGGACACGACCATCCCTCTAGATCTGGTGTTTCCTGACTAAACACGACCATCCCAACCCTCTAGATCTGGTGTTTCCTCACTAAACACGACCATCCCAACCCTCTAGATCTGATGTTCTATACATACTGCCTTTTCCCAGACGCGGCAGAAAGGAAGACTCGACCACGCGTTCGTTCAGAGGTTGGGCGATGCGGTAGTCATTCCACAGAGTCTTATTGTTTATATCCATCAGAGTGCTCTCCAACTTCCTGATCTGAGGAGCGGATTCAATCGGTTATTATTCAATTAACAAGCAAGCAATTAACCTCTAATCTAATTAACCAATCAAATCAGTAGCAGGATTAGAGTGCTTTACATCTTCCTGATCAGTCAATCAGTCCAAAAACAAAAGTAGCACTGATCAACTTTTTATTCAATTGAAAAAGCATTTAACCAGTAGTCGAATTAACCAATCAGACAAACAACCTATTTAAACTAGTTGGTCAATTAACCAATCAAATCAGTAGGAGGGTTACCTGGTTGTGAGAAAGGGTGATGGGCGTGTCGAACACTGTCCACAGGACACTCTCATAGCACGGAGGTGTGGTGAGAGAACCCTGGTACCTGAAGAAGTGGTTGAGGTTCTCTGGCAGCATAGAACGCACATTGAGGGTGGATATGTTCCTGGACTGGCCTGTAGAAAACAGAAGAGATCAAAAAATTGATTAATTCCGTTTAATTCAAATAATTGTGACACAGTTAATTAAGCTAAACATTAATGGGTGTTTATAAAGGCCTTGGGAGACATAAAAATGCAAAATCCTTGACTTTCAATTACAAAATAAAAACGTTTTTATTACTTTGTCAGAATATCTGTTGCTTCATACATTGGATATTCTTGATCATTGAAACGTCCTTGAGTTTGGGCTTAAAGGAGCTTCTTGGGACACAATAAAGCAGAATGATAATACTAATTACCTGCATACTTGACTTTGGCCAGGTTGTTAATGAAGTCGCTGTAGTAGGTGTTCTCAAAATGTCCATCCTGAAAATGGTATATAAAGACTGATCAGTAAAACAGAACTGGGACGCTACATTTCTATGCTTCCCTGTAGCCAAAAACTAAGTGAAATATAACATTAGAACTTCCCTGCAACCAAACACAAAGTTCAGAAGAACAATTGCATCAACAGTTATTTGTTAATGTGAATTGTCTAGGAGGAAGAACACAATTTTCCTGCAAATTCAACCATAGTTGCATGAAAGCGTTAAAACATACAGTTGATATTTTGGCTTCTGAATATGTTAGCTTCTAGTGAATAATTATCAGCTTCTAATGTGACATATTTTAAATTCACTATTCCGTTAATTTGTTAGGTCATGTTACCAACATTGCCCCTTGTAGATACCAGAGAAGTTGTCTTCAAATGAAACTTTCAAAATTGACCCACTTAGATACCTAAGATGGATAAGATGTCTGTTTGTTTTCTGTAATTCACTCAATACAACGTATTCTTAAAACATGGAAATTACAATTACAATTTGAACAAAGTTGAAGCTTTAAACAACTCAGATCATTCAAATCAGACATTTAGATATCTAGCAAAATCTGAAAAAATGAAAAGAGCAATCTCCTGTATCTAGCAAATCTGAAAAAATGCTTAGAAATGACTTGGAATCAGCTGTATCTAAACAGCTCAATGTGACAACCACAGATAAGAGAGAAATAGCTTTGGAAATACACTCAATTGATTCAATGACACTCGTTTGCAGTTTGGATGGCAAAATTCTGATTAACATCCCAAAATTTGGGTTTACTTAGAAATATCATTGTTTTTTTAAAGAAAATAACATTAAAATTGACATTTGTGGATGAAAGTTTGCATTCTTCAGCGAAGTGAGAAGTTTTTTTAGTGACCGCAAACTTTCAAATGCTTGTATTTCCGCTGTGGTTTCTGAATGACTCAACTCGATTGCAACTCAACCACATATTGCATCTATCGTTACAACACATTATATATTTCATCATGCCTTTACTTCAGTTTTCTGGTTTGTTTTCATGCATAAAACCCACATTTCATATAGTTAATGGTATTGTTGCTTAGAATATATTTTCAGAGGATAACTCCGCTAATTCTGCCAACATTGCGCAATGCAGACGTGAGAGAAATCCATTTTAAGAAATGTTACACTGTGAACAATTATGGACAATGGTCTTAACAGTTGAGAAAAGTCTATTTTGTGTGGATAGTAAAACACATAGATCAGAATCTGCATTTAGATCCTGTTTAATCAATGTCCCTAGTCGAAAATGTACATTTTTAATTACAAAACTACAATCCGTTCTTGATCTTGAGCTTTGTTTCGTTGCTGTGATCGAAACAAAGGTACCAGCACCAAATAAACGGAATACCAGCAGCACCAAATAAACGGAATACCAGCATATGTGGGAGCGCACACACACACACACACACACACACACACACACACACACACACACACACACACACACACACACACACAGCAGTCCATCCATTAGGCAGCTGGGTAGGATGTATCTGCCCTTTTGCAGATTTACCAATGTGATGACATGTAACGCATAGCAACGTCTTAATAACAGAATGACCTGATTACATACTGACTCAGTAACATACTAAATGAATTGTTAACATACTGACTATGTAACATACTGACCGACTGGTTAACATACTGACCGACTGGTTAACATACTGACCGACTGGTTAACATACTGACCGACCGGTTAACATACTGACCGACTGACCTGGTTAACATACTGACCGACCGGTTAACATACTGACCTCTAACATACTGACGACTTAACATACTGACGACTCTAACATACTGAACATACTGACCCGACTCTAACATACTGACGACTCTAACATACTGACCGACTCTAACATACTGACCGACTCTAACATACTGACCGACTCTAACATACTGACAACTCTAACATACTGACAACTCTAACATACTGACGACTCTAACATACTGACCGACTCTAACATTAACATACCGACCGACCGGTTAACATACCGACTCTAACATACTGACCGACTCTAACATACTGAACATACCGACTCTAACATACTGACTAACTCTAACATACTGACGACTCTAACATACTGACGACTCTAACATACTGACCGACCGGTTAACATACTGACCGACCGGTTAACATACTGACACAACTTACTCTAACATACTGACAACTCTAACATACCGACCGACGGTTAACATACCGGTTAACATACCGACCGACCGGTTAACATACCGACCGACCGGTTAACATACCGACCGACCTTAACATACCGAACATACTGACGACCTGGTTAACATGACCGACCGACCGGGTTAACATACCTCTACCGACCGGTTAACATACCGACCGACCGGTTAACATACCGACCGACCGGTTAACATACCGACTGGTTAACATACCGACCGACCGGTTAACATACTGACGACTCTAACATACTGACGACTCTAACATACTGACGACTCTAACATACTGACGACTCTAACATACTGACCGACCGGTTAACATACTGACCGACCGGTTAACATACTGACAACTCTAACATACCGACCGACCGGTTAACATACCGACTGACCGTTAACATACCCGACCGACCGTTAACATACCCGACCGACCGGTTAACATACCGACCGACCGGTTAACATACCGACCGACCCGGTTAACATACCGACCGACCGGTTAACATACCGACCGACCCGGTTAACATACCGACCGACCGGTTTACATACCGACCGACCGGTTAACATTACCGACCGACTGGTTAACATACTGACCGACTGGTTAACATACTGACTGGTTAACATACTGACCGGTTAACATACTGACCGACTGGTTAACATACTGACTGGTTAACATACTGACTGGTTACCTGGTTAACATACTGAGCTGGGTTAGGGAGGCAGGTCTCTGTTCCTCTTTAGGAGGCCAACCCCCTCAGTTTGCCAGCAGCACACAATCATCCAATCAATGGCCCATTAACCAAACAGGCCGGATTACAGTTCACTCCCAGAGGTTTGGAGCGATGGCACTTGGTCAGTTGGCTGACTGCTACAGCGAATCACAAGGCATCTCTTTGTCTGTGATGTGTTGGACACTGGAATACACCACCGTTGTGACCTTCTGGCTTGAATCACATTGCTGGACTATAAACCAAGCCAAACATCTGGAAAGGTCTCTGGCTTGGCATTTAAAATGTTTTCTGCAAGTTTCTAAATGTCAAAGATATTTATATGCCGAGTAGAAGAAACCAAAGATTATTTATCTACTTTAATGTGTCAAACTGTACGCTATCGAACTATCTAATGATGTATGAAAATGTTTGTACATTATTTACTACACGTAACTGTCCTCTATAGTATTGTACTCTGCTCTACATGTTTTATTGTACTTAACTGTCCTATATAGTATTGTACTCTGCTCTACTGTTTTATTGTACGTAACTGTCCTATATAGTATTGTACTCTGCTCTACATGTTTTATTGTACGTAACTGTCCTATATAGTATTGTACTCTGCTCTACTGTATTGTACATTATTTACTACACGTAACTGTCCTCTATAGTATTGTACTCTGCTCTACATGTTTTATTGTACATGTATTTACTACACGTAACTGTCCTCTATAGTATTGTACTCTGCTCTACATGTTTTATTGTACTTAACTGTCCTATATAGTATTGTACTCTGCTCTACTGTATTCTACATGTTTTACCTAACTGTCCTCTATAGTATTGTACTCTGCTCTACTGTATTCTACATGTTTTATTGTACTTAACTGTCCTATATAGTATTGTACTCTGCTCTACTGTATTCTACATGTTTTATTGTACTACACGTAACTGTCCTCTATAGTATTGTACTCTGCTCTACTGTATTGTACATTATTTACTACACGTAACTGTCCTCTATAGTATTGTACTCTGCTCTACATGTTTTATTGTACTTAACTGTCCTCTATAGTATTGTACTCTGCTCTACTGTATTCTACATGTTTTATTGTACTTAACTGTCCTATATAGTATTGTACTCTGCTCTACTGTATTGTACATTATTTACTACACGTAACTGTCCTCTATAGTATTGTACTCTGCTCTACATGTTTTATTGTACTTAACTGTCCTCTATAGTATTGTACTCTGCTCTACTGTATTGTACATTATTTACTACACGTAACTGTCCTCTATAGTATTGTACTCTGCTCTACATGTTTTATTGTACTTAACTGTCCTCTATAGTATTGTACTCTGCTCTACTGTATTCTACATGTTTTATTGTACTTAACTGTCCTATATAGTATTGTACTCTGCATTATTTACTACTGTATTCTACATGTTTTATTGCTCTACATGTTTTAAACTGTCCTCTATAGTATTGTACTCTGCTCTACTGTATTGTACATTATTTACTACACGTAACTGTCCTCTATAGTATTGTACTCTGCTCTACATGTTTTATTGTACTTAACTGTCCTCTATAGTATTGTACTCTGCTCTACTGTATTCTACATGTTTTATTGTACTTAACTGTCCTATATAGTATTGTACTCTGCTCTACTGTATTCTACATGTTTTATTGTACTTAACTGTCCTATATAGTATTGTAGTGTGCTGTATTGTACATTACTTTACTGTATTTGTCTTTACTCTGCTGTAAGGGTTGCAGTTTTCACCCCAAGGTCTTAGACAAATTATACAGTTATGGGACCAGGTGGGCACTGAGGTTCAGTCCAAAACCCCTTGTTTATACAACTGGATATACAACTAAATATTGCTCTTTTGCCCAATTTGAAACAATATCTTGGAGAATGCTCTTTTTCTCTTTTTATTCTTTTGCAATCTGCTCACACATCTAGAAATTTCTCCTTTGCACTATTCAGATGCATATAACACATTCTATATTCACCCATTACATACACCAACTAGGACTGGTCTCTTGTCGGTCTGTTCGTGTTGTGTGTTTTGCTCTGTTTGCAATGTTCGTGTATGTTAAAAAATATGTGTTTTAAATGCTGCAGCGAATGGTCAGAACTAATTGCTTGTGTGAGTAAATAGACTCAGAATAAACCTGATTCTGAAACCTCAATGTCTCTCCTTAAAGGGGAAGTTGCTGAATGTTTCTGTTGAAATTGCAAATGTCAGAAGAGGTCAGGAGAGGTTGTAGAAAAACTTTGGACCCTTTTTACAATGTTTAACGATCCCTTATGTTGACATGGTATTGTCTTTGTAGAGATGAGCCTTTGTAGCAAATTGACATTTGTGGATGAAAGTTTGCATTCTTCAGCGAAGTGAGAAGTTTTTTTAGTGACCGCAAACTTTCAAATGCTTGTATTTCCGCTGTGGTTTCTGAATGACTCAACTCGATTGCAACTCAACCACATATTGCATCTATCGTTACAACACATTATATATTTCATCATGCCTTTACTTCAGTTTTCTGGTTTGTTTTCATGCATAAAACCCACATTTCATATAGTTAATGGTATTGTTGCTTAGAATATATTTTCAGAGGATAACTCCGCTAATTCTGCCAACATTGCGCAATGCAGACGTGAGAGAAATCCATTTTAAGAAATGTTACACTGTGAACAATTATGGACAATGGTCTTAACAGTTGAGAAAAGTCTATTTTGTGTGGATAGTAAAACACATAGATCAGAATCTGCATTTAGATCCTGTTTAATCAATGTCCCTAGTCGAAAATGTACATTTTTAATTACAAAACTACAATCCGTTCTTGATCTTGAGCTTTGTTTCGTTGCTGTGATCGAAACAAAGGTACCAGTATTACCAGCACCAAATAAACGGAATACCAGCATATGTGGGAGCGCACACACACACACACACACACACACACACACACACACACACACACACACACACACACAGCAGTCCATTAGGCAGCTGGGTAGGATGTATCTGCCCTTTTGCAGATTTACCAATGTGATGACATGTAACGCATAGCAACGTCTTAATAACAGAATGACCTGATTACATACTGACTCAGTAACATACTAAATGAATTGTTAACATACTGACTATGTAACATACTGACCGACTGGTTAACATACTGACCGACTGGTTAACATACTGACCGACTGGTTAACATACTGACCGACTGGTTAACATACTGACCGACTGGTTAACATACTGACCGGTTAACATACTGACCGACCGGTTAACATACTGACCGACCGGTTAACATACTGACGACTCTAACATACTGACGACTCTAACATACTGACGACTCTAACATACTGACGACTCTAACATACTGACGACTCTAACATACTGACGACTCTAACATACTGACCGACCGGTTAACATACTGACCGACCGGTTAACATACTGACAACTCTAACATACTGACAACTCTAACATACCGACCGACCGGTTAACATACCGACCGACCGGTTAACATACCGACCGACCGGTTAACATACCGACCGACCGGTTAACATACCGACCGACCGGTTAACATACCGACCGACCGGTTAACATACCGACCGACCGGTTAACATACCGACCGACCGGTTAACATACCGACTGGTTAACATACCGACTGACTGGTTAACATACCGACCGACCGGTTAACATACTGACGACTCTAACATACTGACGACTCTAACATACTGACGACTCTAACATACTGACCGACCGGTTAACATACTGACAACTCTAACATACCGACCGACCGGTTAACATACCGACCGACCGGTTAACATACCGACCGACCGGTTAACATACCGACCGACCGGTTAACATACCGACCGACCGGTTAACATACCGACTGGTTAACATACCGACCGACCGGTTAACATACCGACCGACCGGTTAACATACTGACGACTCTAACATACTGACGACTCTAACATACTGACGACTCTAACATACTGACGACTCTAACATACTGACGACTCTAACATACTGACGACTCTAACATACTGACCGACCGGTTAACATACTGACCGACCGGTTAACATACTGACCGACCGGTTAACATACTGACAACTCTAACATACCGACCGACCGGTTAACATACCGACCGACCGGTTAACATACCGACCGACCGGTTAACATACCGACCGACCGGTTAACATACCGACCGACCGGTTAACATACCGACCGACCGGTTAACATACCGACTGGTTAACATACCGACCGACCGGTTAACAGACCGACCGACCGGTTAACATACTGACGACTCTAACATTCTGACGACTCTAACATACTGACGACTCTAACATACTGACGACTCTAACATACTGACGACTCTAACATACTGACCGACCGGTTAACATACTGACCGACCGGTTAACATACTGACCGACCGGTTAACATACTGACAACTCTAACATACCGACCGACCGGTTAACATACCGACCGACCGGTTAACATACCGACCGACCGGTTAACATACCGACCGACCGGTTAACATACCGACCGACCGGTTAACATACCGACCGACCGGTTAACATACCGACCGACCGGTTAACATACCGACCGACCGGTTAACATACCGACCGACCGGTTAACATACCGACCGACCGGTTAACATACCGACCGACCGGTTAACATACTGACGACTCTAACATACTGACGACTCTAACATACTGACGACTCTAACATACTGACCGACCGGTTAACATACTGACCGACCGGTTAACATACTGACCGACCGGTTAACATACTGACAACTCTAACATACCGACCGACCGGTTAACATACCGACCGACCGGTTAACATACCGACCGACCGGTTAACATACCGACCGACCGGTTAACATACCGACCGACCGGTTAACATACCGACCGACAGGTTAACATACCGACCGACCGGTTAACATACCGACCGACCGGTTAACATACCGACCGACCGGTTAACATACCGACCGACCGGTTAACATACCGACCGACCGGTTAACATACCGACCGACCGGTTAACATACCGACCGACCGGTTAACATACCGACCGACCGGTTAACATACCGACCGACCGGTTAACATACCGACCGACCGGTTTACATACCGACCGACCGGTTAACATACCGACCGACCGGTTAACATACTGACCGACTGGTTAACATACTGACTGGTTAACATACTGACCGGTTAACATACTGACCGACTGGTTAACATACTGACTGGTTAACATACTGACCGGTTAACATACTGACCGACTGGTTAACATACTGACTGGTTAACATACTGACTGGTTAACATACTGACTGGTTACCCATTAGCTGGAGGCAGGTCTCTGTTCCTCTTTAGGAGGCCAACCCCCCTCAGTTTGCCAGCAGCACACAATCATCCAATCAATGGCCCATTAACCAAACAGGCCGGATTACAGTTCACTCCCAGAGGTTTGGAGCGATGGCACTTGGTCAGTTGGCTGACTGCTACAGCGAATCACAAGGCATCTCTTTGTCTGTGATGTGTTGGACACTGGAATACACCACCGTTGTGACCTTCTGGCTTGAATCACATTGCTGGACTATAAACCAAGCCAAACATCTGGAAAGGTCTCTGGCTTGGCATTTAAAATGTTTTCTGCAAGTTTCTAAATGTCAAAGATATTTATATGCCGAGTAGAAGAAACCAAAGATTATTTATCTACTTTAATGTGTCAAACTGTACGCTATCGAACTATCTAATGATGTATGAAAATGTTTGTACATTATTTACTACACGTAACTGTCCTATATAGTATTGTACTCTGCTCTACTGTATTCTACATGTTTTACTACACGTAACTGTCCTCTATAGTATTGTACTCTGCTCTACATGTTTTATTGTACGTAACTGTCCTATATAGTATTGTACTCTGCTCTACATGTTTTATTGTACGTAACTGTCCTATATAGTATTGTACTCTGCTCTACTGTATTGTTTTACTATTCCTCTATTTTGTACTACTCTACATGTTTTATTGTACTGTCCTATATAGTATTGTACTCTGCTCTACTGTATTCTACATGTTTTACTACACGTAACTGTCCTCTATAGTATTGTACTCTGCTCTACATGTTTTATTGTACTTAACTGTCCTATATAGTATTGTACTCTGCTCTACTGTATTCTACATGTTTTACTACACGTAACTGTCCTCTATAGTATTGTACTCTGCTCTACATGTTTTATTGTACTTAACTGTCCTATATAGTATTGTACTCTGCTCTACTGTATTCTACATGTTTTATTGTACTTAACTGTCCTCTATAGTATTGTACTCTGCTCTACTGTATTGTACATTATTTACTACACGTAACTGTCCTCTATAGTATTGTACTCTGCTCTACATGTTTTATTGTACTTAACTGTCCTCTATAGTATTGTACTCTGCTCTACTGTATTCTACATGTTTTATTGTACTTAACTGTCCTATATAGTATTGTACTCTGCTCTACTGTATTGTACTACATGTCCTTTAGTATTGTACTACATGTTTTATTGTACTTAACTGTCCTCTATAGTATTGTACTCTGCTCTACTGTATTGTACATTATTTACTACACGTAACTGTCCTCTATAGTATTGTACTCTGCTCTACATGTTTTATTGTACTTAACTGTCCTCTATAGTATTGTACTCTGCTCTACTGTATTCTACATGTTTTATTGTACTTAACTGTCCTATATAGTATTGTACTCTGCTCTACTGTATTGTACATTATTTACTACACGTAACTGTCCTCTATAGTATTGTACTCTGCTCTACATGTTTTATTGTACTTAACTGTCCTCTATAGTATTGTACTCTGCTCTACTGTATTGTACATTATTTACTACACGTAACTGTCCTCTATAGTATTGTACTCTGCTCTACATGTTTTATTGTACTTAACTGTCCTCTATAGTATTGTACTCTGCTCTACTGTATTCTACATGTTTTATTGTACTTAACTGTCCTATATAGTATTGTACTCTGCTCTACTGTATTCTACATGTTTTATTGTACTTAACTGTCCTATATAGTATTGTAGTGTGCTGTATTGTACATTACTTTACTGTATTTGTCTTTACTCTGCTGTAAGGGTTGCAGTTTTCACCCCAAGGTCTTAGACAAATTATACAGTTATGGGACCAGGTGGGCACTGAGGTTCAGTCCAAAACCCCTTGTTTATACAACTGGATATACAACTAAATATTGCTCTTTTGCCCAATTTGAAACAATATCTTGGAGAATGCTCTTTTTCTCTTTTTATTCTTTTGCAATCTGCTCACACATCTAGAAATTTCTCCTTTGCACTATTCAGATGCATATAACACATTCTATATTCACCCATTACATACACCAACTAGGACTGGTCTCTTGTCGGTCTGTTCGTGTTGTGTGTTTTGCTCTGTTTGCAATGTTCGTGTATGTTAAAAAATATGTGTTTTAAATGCTGCAGCGAATGGTCAGAACTAATTGCTTGTGTGAGTAAATAGACTCAGAATAAACCTGATTCTGAAACCTCAATGTCTCTCCTTAAAGGGGAAGTTGCTGAATGTTTCTGTTGAAATTGCAAATGTCAGAAGAGGTCAGGAGAGGTTGTAGAAAAACTTTGGACCCTTTTTACAATGTTTAACGATCCCTTATGTTGACATGGTATTGTCTTTGTAGAGATGAGCCTTTGTAGCAAATCTTAAGAGTGACAACCACCAAGCCTTTTAGACATGAACCCCTAGCAAGAAGAAATCACAGAGCTTTGCATGTGGTAGCAAATACAAAAGAAGAACTGTCTCTATCTCACCTCGTAGAAGAAGGCTAGAACTGCCAGTCCATTATCCTTATTTCTGGCTTCGTCGAAGCTCTTGTACTTCTCAGAGTTATAGTGGACCAGATGGAGCTGCAAGACAAAGATGCCACATTCAGATGCCACATTCAGATGCCACATTCAGACGCCACATACAGACGCCACATACAGACGCCACATACAGACGCCACATACAGACGCCACATACAGACGCCACATACAGACGCCACATACAGACGCCACATACAGACGCCACATACAGACGCCACATACAGACGCCACATACAGACGCCACATACAGACGCCACATACAGACGCCACATACAGACGCCACATACAGACGCCACATACAGACGCCACATACAGACGCCACATACAGACGCCACATACATTTCAAATTATTGAACAGGTATTGTACCGACTGAAGACGAATGAAAGGAAAAACCTGAATGCAGTTGATTACATTTAGTTGTACTGAATGATACATTTAACATTTACATTCGATCATGCTTTTTGGTATGAATAAAAATGCAGAACAGAACCCTGGTTCACTATTGGGGGATAGATGGCAGGAGCTTCAGTCACAGAACTGCTTCACTGGCCAGAGTTCCAATAAGACAAAGTGACAACAACTACAGATGCATTCAGATCTATGGGACATCATTAAACAGGGTCGGATATCATGGTTAGATGTGAACATTCGATAACCGTGATGCTCGTGCAATACCGCAGTATGTAAGGAAAAACACAACACGCAACAATACCGCTGTATGTAAGGAAAAACACAACACACAACAATACAGCTGTATGTAAGGAAAAACACAACACACAACTCGTTCCCAGGTGACTGAGGATGTCAATGCAGAATGTGATCAGACTGTGTCTGGGAGAACACTCTGTAGAACTACACAGCGAGGGATATTATAGAAGGGTTAGGGTTTCCAAAACCCCCCACGCCCCCATTACAAAGGCACTTCCATTTGACCCCCGTTTGTTTGATTCTGTGTGTTTAGCGTGTGTTTAGCGTGTGTACGGACCTCTGCCATGTATCTGATGCCGTCCAGCGTGTGCTCTGCTCCGCTCTCCTCCAGGTCCCAGCCCCCCCAGTGGAGGTGCATCTGGACAGCTGTGTAATGGTCAGGAAGCCCGTGGGTGATCCTCATGCTGGGAGGAAGGTCGATTTGAACTGACAAACAGAGAAACACATTTAGTTGTTCTTTATGTGCGCTAGGACTCGACGTGTCTCGTGTGGGCTAGGACTCGACGTGTCTCGTGTGGGCTAGGACTCGACGTGTCTCGTGTGGGCTAGGACTCGACGTGTCTCGTGTGGGCTAGGACTCGACGAGTCTCGTGTGGGCTAGGACTCGACGAGTCTCGTGTGGGCTAGGACTCGACGAGTCTCGTGTGGGCTAGGACTCGACGAGTCTCGTGTGGGCTAGGACTCTACGAGTCTCGTGTGAGCTAGGACTCTACGAGTCTCGTGTGAGCTAGGACTCTACGAGTCTCGTGTGAGCTAGGACTCTACGAGTCTCGTGTGAGCTAGGACTCTACGAGTCTCGTGTGAGCTAGGACTCTACGAGTCTCGTGTGAGCTAGGACTCTACGAGTCTCGTGTGAGCTAGGACTCTACGAGTCTCGTGTGAGCTAGGACTCTACGAGTCTAGTGTGAGCTAGGACTCTACGAGTCTCGTGTGAGCTAGGACTCTACGAGTCTCGTGTGAGCTAGGACTCTAGGAGTCTCGTGTGAGCTAGGACTCTAGGAGTCTCGTGTGAGCTAGGACTCTAGGAGTCTCGTGTGAGCTAGGACTCAGATTAAAGACCCTATCATATAAATAACAACATCTATAGGGCTTCGTGACTTTGCACTAAGGATCGTACAATTTCTCTTCAAGCACCGAGTTTCTACCTGAATGTCCGTTGTTGGTCATGAGGAAGTTGCCTTTCTGTGACCCGTAGCCAGTCAGCTCCAGCTCCAACATGTGTGGGTTGTGTCGTACGCTACGCCGCTGGATGTCAATGGGGGACTGTTTCTGTCCTCCACACGCGGGGAACTCCTTGGCCCAGTGAGTCTGGTCCAGTGCCCCTTCTACATCACCCGGGGAAACAAAGCAGAAAACCCAACGATGAGGCGATGAACGACGTGGCATGGGCATCTGCTCTAATGTCTGACCGTATGTCCACGATCCTAAGGCCAAAAATTGTTTCTCACGGACACAGGTATTTACCAGGCCCTCGATGCCTAACCACAAATCCACCAAAGCCAGGCTGTTGGTTGGTAACAGAGTTATAGCCGTGTCTGTCACAAACCAAAGGTTTCTTTACACTGTGGCTTATCTATTCTACGGACTATTGAAGTGATCTATGGGTTTTATGGGATCTTTTCATTGTTAGCTCAGTGCATTGATTGGAACAAACAGCAAAACACTCACTGAAAACGTTCATCACTGTAAGCATGGAGAGGAAGAAAAGACATCATATTTTGTGCAGAGTTACTCATGTTAATGAAATGTTTGTTCAAAAACACACTTATGAATTATACTTTCTTTGACAATACGCCTGGAGAAAGAAGAACCTGGGACATTACGACAATTTAAGGGTCTATAAATTAATCCATTCAAAGAAGACAACAGAAAAAAAGAACATGAAATGTCAGATGATTTGACTGTACCTGAATATGTCCAGTGTACTCCATCCACACCAGCTGAGGCAACGCTTACCCACATGAAATGAAGAAAAAGACTGAAGCACTCCATTTCAATTGAAATCTTTTTGACACACTTCCCTCACTTTCTCTCCGTCTCACTCTCTCCCCCTCTGTCCCTCACCAACTGAGACTGAAAGGTATTTAGGCTGAAATTTAAACTTCTTCCAAACCAACGCCCCCCTGTTGCCTAATCACTGGGTGGAACGTGATTACCATTGGCTGACTATTGATTACCAGAGCTTTTACCAAACACTTCAAACATTTAATGGCACATTGGCCCAATTTTGGCACACCACAGTTATTGTAGTATTAGACTGGGGAGTAACTAGAGGAATGATTGAGGAGCTTGCTTATGGTGTTTCTGTGCATTTGTCCAACAGTTTGTTCTTCTTGGTTGTAAAGCCTACTGGATCATAATGTTTGGTGTAGTCTTATCCAGGGATTACTGTAATTTGAATTGTGACCTTTTTTGTCACATTCATTCATTCACTAGACTGACCATTTCATTTATTTAGTCTGATTGGTTCATTGAGTTGTCTGATCATGTTAATGACTCAGTTTAAAAACGATTGATTCAATTAAAACATGTTAATGCTGATGTCAATGGGCGCAAATTGGTTCAGATTTAAATCCAATTGTAAGACTCTGACATTTCTGTCCTCCTTTATGCCGGAGTTGACACTTCCCCAGTCAGCAGAGCGCCTGATTACGGACTATTGAATCCACCTGTGTGGTGTGCCCGCACCTGATTCAGTTCATGTCATTAGTCTGTGTATATTAGTCCTGTCAATTCTGCCTGTCGGTGTCTTGTATTGTAAATGTCATGGGTATGTCTTGGTTGTGTGTAGCGGTCCTGTTTTTCTGTACGAGGTAAAGTTCTGCTTTATGTGTGGTTGGTTGGGAATTAAACCCAGTATTAAATCCACAATTCTCTGCGTTTGTGTCTGCCTGCACACCACATTCGTGACACCAATCAGCAGATCACTCCACTGTCCTATTATGTTGGAAATAAATGACAACCTATTGGGCATATCTTGGTTGTAAAATGCCATAAAGGAAGTGTTTTTAAGGACAATTTGTTTGTCTGTGGAAACTTGTTGAACTTTTCACACAAATGTTCTCAAAGTAAAGTTCTAATAAAGGGCTTTTTTATTCACTTGGCCAGATCAGGGGAAAAAAACAAGCTTCCTGTCTTTCGTTACACAGAGACATGCTGCAAGTTGAGTCTAGTTGGCACTCTCACTGTAATATCCCAGAGGGGCCACAGGATCTCTAAGATTATATTTGTATATCCTCTATTGCAAAGGGCTCTGTGTAATGATCCAATAACCCAAGGGGTCCTGGGTAAATAAATGGACTGTGTTTATATGGATCCCCATTAGCTGACGCCATGGCAACCGTTAAGAGACCAGAGGGCTCCCCTAAACGTCACATACGACAACACAATATCAGCGCAGGCAAACAAGCTTCACAGATGACACACTGTCAAACAAAAACATTTACATTCAGACCTTGCAGACATGACGGAACACAAACAGGGTTTTGTCTAACAGATGTTTCGTGCATTTTACACGTCAGTGCTTCACAACAAACCTTAGACAAGTCTCAAAACAGTGGGAGTGGAGTAATGAGCAGCATCTGCAAAAAGCTCCACCTGTTACAACATGACTCCAAACAGGCTCTAAACAACATGAACCGCAAGACTTCTAGTGTGTGTGTGTGTGTGTGTTCTGCAAAACATGTGTACATGACTATTGATTCACTTTTTCAAATTAATTTCAACACCTTCTCATTGCATACCTCCAGGATATCTAACTTCTTGTTCCTCATTCTGGCTGTGTGTGGTCAGGGTTTTGTTTTCCTGAACGCTGTGACCGTGGCCATCTGTCTAATATGTAATCTTAACACACATGGTTTGTTTACACGATGGTGTATTGCGTGGCTGAGGTGGTGGCCGGCAGTTCAGTGAGTACGTAGTGTCTGAATTGTTCCCGGTTCTGTGTCGATTATTATCCTCCTGGATTAAGATTTACAAGCGACAGCAGAATGAGACCGTACTCCAGGAACGACATCTGACTGAGATAAGAGACAGTCATCCCGTCAAACAGGAAAAGCCTCAGGGATTACAGTCTCATTCTTCGTCAGTCTTCCCAACAGAATAAATTAAATTGCTACTCGTCTTCCTTCATGTGAGACAGTGATCTTTAAAGTCTTCATGAGGATAATGATGTCACCCAGTTGACCAACGCCAGCCTACAGCTCGACCGCAAACCCGTCGCTTTATCTTATTATATGAGTTCAACACGCAGTGCCCTTTCAGATAATTGGGGGAATGTGAGAGTAGATATTATCTCAAAATTGTCAGTTGTGCTTCAGTGAAGGAAGGTATTGAGTGAACCCTGTTGTCACCGTGTCGCTGGAAGTCAACTGTACAATTACATTACCTGCAGTTGTTAGCTCTAAACCTGTACAGGCACAGTTGGCTACATCAGAAGCATGAGAAAGTGCATTTTACACACATATGAACGTGATCTAGCAGACTTTGTAATACAGCGTGACTTCAAGTAAATGACATTGGAGCTGACATCTCAGAGGGTTCGCTGCAATGTCTGGGAAAATCTAGGTCTCAAACTTTTCTCTTTGCTTGCCATTTTTGTTTTACATTAACCTAGACTTTGTCTTCCTACTTGTTTTTTTTGTAAATCTTTGGGAAATGTTTGCCATACGGGCAGGATTTAAAGGAAAGAAAAAACAGGATGCATCTCCACAAATCAACCATGGCTGCCTGAACAAATAATCCTGTTTATGCCCAGGCTAGCTACATTTAGGCTACCAAGCAACTAGAGTAAATTATTTGTAATTGCACAGTTTATGCACAGAGCCCTTATTCGAGTTAGACTCACCGATTGCTTCGCTGAAACATAATTTCATGCACTAATGTCAACAAGCTAACAGGCAAAAATTATGCTATACAAGAAAGAAAAATAAGTAAATGAAACCATGTCTATGGACTCCCATATGTAGTTATCATAACCTCCTATTAAACCCTGTGAGCTCCCCTCAGGACAGCCAAGCCTATCGCCCGCGTTTGGCTGCTGTGGCAACACGTACCAGGCTCCGACTCAGAGGAACTACATACCTAGGAAGTGTCAGGAAGCCTTTTCACACCGCATTATTCTTAGCCCCGAGCTAAAACTGGTCCTGTGTTCACACAAGACGTTGTTCCCGCTGGGGCTAAGGTTTCACACTTGAATTCCTAAACTCTGGGCTACTACATTAACTTTGATCGATGACTACAGATGTGTTGATCTCTCTCGCATGTGAATAACGTTACAGGACAACACAAACACGCGATCAATGCTACTCTCCCAAAAGTCCATTAATGTTAACATCAGTTGACAAAGACGCAAACCCGGTCAGCATTTGCTCTGACAACCGCGACATGAAAATATAAACATAAGAAAGAAAATGTCTGTGTAGGTGTGGGGAGTATGTAAATTAAGTGAAAGTGCAGGTTTTGTGATTGGACAATAAACGTTCTATGATTTGGTTCTTGAGCTGGTTTAACACGGTTAGTTTTCTATGTTGTTTCTGGGTCTACAGAGGTAACGTTGGTTTTATATTCCCACATTCAAAAGACATTCGCCAATAGACATTTTTTTCAGCTTTGAAAATCAATAACTAATTCAGTGGATGTTGGATTTAGTAAAATTCCTCAAATCTATGATAGGGCAGATTTGAATCTGATTTATTCTATAAATACGTGCCATAATTGTTTTACCTCTGTATTTAGTCGAAATTCTACTTGAGAATTAGTAAAAATTCCTGTGAAAATAACGTTTTGAAAATCAATAAATAATTTAGTCGATGTATTTTTAAACAAACGTTGTATAAGTATGCCACGCATTCATAAAATACATCAGACGTTGTTTGACGTGTATATATGAAACCAACTTTACCTCCGTTCTGGGGCTAGCCCAAAAAAGTCGCTGCTAACCCTGCTTCCTAGGCGAATGTGCAGTGTGAAAGTGCATAGTCAGTCCCCCGCCCCTAGTACATACCTATAATGCGTCGGATACCTGGTGACGGTAACCGATAATACGGTGTCGTTATAATAATCTACGCTAAACAACTATAACACGACAACAATTACACTGACATCCCTAAACACACTAGCTAACACTTTTGTCACAAAATATCACAAAACATTACCGACTTAATCAAATGTAATACTGCAAAATACTTTTTACACGGTGCAGTTCATGCCGTATATAAGGGGCTCCATTTTGTCATATAGTATTAGTACACTGTTAGTGTTGTAAAGTACGAACCGTTCCAAATTTCCTACATAGTCCACTATCTTCTCATTTAAAACGTATTGCGGAAAGCATAAGGGTGCAATGTACAACACGAACCAGTAGGTGACACTATACCGCAGCGGCTCACATGAGTATTTTCTAAATACTCGCACCGACCGGGAGTGAACAGCAGGAGGCGCCGTTGTTCCTCTGTTGGTCTCAAGGTGACCTCAGCAGACTGTCATGGCGGAAAGATGCTCATCCCCTTGCTACATACAACCGTTGAAATGTCTTTTCTGACTCTGTGCGACATCTGAGCCCTAGTCCTATCTCAGGTTGCCCTAGGATTTGTTGAATCCTGTCCTCGTGACTCCTCCTCATCGTATTGGACAAAAAGATCTAAGGTCCACTTCTGTTTTAGTGCAAATTTCACACATACGAATGTGTTGTAATATTAACATTGCATAAATGGTTTTGCAACTTAATACAGAGTGCTAAATAAGTTGGCTGTATTTGACTAAACACTGGTGGGTGAAAATTGCCACTCTACACTGGGAAAATATGTTAACATGTTAACATTCTTTTTGAGTGAACTTAGTGTTGTGTTGGTGGATTGCTTAGTAACAAGCTTAGTCCGTTTATGTGTAGGCAGCAGTTTGGTTGACTGTTTATCAATCATTCAGTTACAACATGACAATCTCCCAACAAGCCCTACTTGTTGAGGATTTATTGAAAGTATTCCGGTAACCTGAATATATATAGTGAATACTCATGGCTGTATTTGTTACAGAGACATGTTTGGTTGTAAAATTGTTTACTTTTATTCCAAGGCCCGTGGCATTCACCTTGTCCGTTCCAAGGGTCATGTCTACAGTCAAATGATACTCTGCATACATGCAGTTCATACATTAGGCTGCACATCGTTTATTTAAAACAGCCTAGTTTTACTCTGACAAAGAGGTCTCAGGAAACAGACAGTGTGATATTCCCACGTCACAGGGTGCAATTCCCATTGTAATCCATATTGAGTTGGTATGTCTAGCACACAAATGGTGCATTCAACCACACCCTGATAATGGAGACTAACTAAACCACTTGAATTACAACAAGCATGTCACTAACTGGTGAACTAACTACATTACTAAAAACGTACGTCACATATCTGACTGTAGAATTTTAAACAACAAAAGAACAGCCTAAAGCAAATGCATTAAAACAAATGCCCTCCATTTGACCATAAAGTGTATTATGATGGTTCTGGTTTTCAAGGGACAGTTTTACCAAAGTGTTAAGAGGTTCTTTACTTGTAGAGAATCAACACTGGAAATGTTACAGTTTTTAATTGTCCAGCTGTTTAAGAGGCCTATGTATTGAAAGCTAATTTATTTACCAAATTATTTTGTAACTTAAATAGAAATCTTCAAATCAATTCCAGATTTGCGAACATCCAGAATAACGGTGTGACCTATTTGGGTGGAGGGATAATGGTGAGGGAGTAGTCTTTAAGAAACGGTATGCCCTTGAAACCCACTGATAGATGAACTGACATTCTACTACCAGTCTTATGTAAAATCTTGCAATATTATTACTCTTTTTCAGGGCCATTTTGTGGTGGACATAAACCAAAGATGGGAACAGTCAACTGGGAAACTTGATACACTTGAGTACGTGAGCGAAGAAAAGGTCAAGTGTTACAGGTGCTGCTCTCAGTATGAACAAGAAAACCCTAACGGATTTAAAAAATTAATGTGTGAAAGTGAAGGTTTTTCTCTGGCGTGTTTTCATTCAATGAGTTGAACAAATCTTGGTAAATGAGTCAGTGAACGGTGGTCTCTGGCATATGAAACAGACATATTTAAACTATGAACCAGGTTGTTATGACAATATGACAGTGTGCTTATTGTCAGACTCGTGACAAGAATGAGGTGAGTAGTGGAAGGAAGCGGAGCTGCTCATTCTAACCACAGTTCTATGAATTTATGTGGCTCCTGATTTCCTGCTCATGTGAAAATAGCTCAGACTTTGCGGGCCATCCTTCATGGGCACATGTCACTCAAACACGATGGCTGAAGGCTTATGGTTACTGGTGCTTAACATCGACACAGAATAATGTCATGCTCAATATCTACCATGAGGTCAGATTGAGGCATAAACGGGTCGTCTTTAGTGGTGCGACAGACAAAAGTGATGTCATCCAAAAATGTTAATACAGTCTAGGATTTTTGGCCACTATTTGTAAAAGTGGCGCTGTCAAACTAAAACGATCCATGGAAACCATGTACCGGCTTGAGCTGTTCTGCAAACTCACATGCTAACAGACAGGGCACTGTTACAAATAGAAACATAATGTTTGGTTTTGGAGGTGAATTTCTCGACCAGGTTCTGGTCTATTCTGGTCATTTCCATCTGTAGTGGAAAGTAGTCAAGTCATGTCAACTCCTAATATCAGGTTACAATTGAACATAAGAAATAATGTGCTCTTGGATAAAATGTTCATTTTGGTGGCAGAGGCTGCACATATATTAGAGTTTTTCCAGAGATTTTTGACCACAGTCGAATGGAAATATGTATTAATTTGCTGTAATACAAGACTCAATGGTAAAACAGGTCTCAGATGTGATTTGTCTCAATAAAGGCAATATAAAAGTCCTGAGAGAAACAATAAACATTAACGGTAGGCAATATGCACTGATATGTGGAGAATTATACCTTTTTATTAGATATGTGTTTTTTGGAACTCCAATAAGGTAGTGTTGGATCCAATGAGTAAACACTGTGGGGAGATTTGTAGGTCCCAAAAACGTAAAAACGTGGGTAGGCTGAACTGGTCTGTTAAACCCACCTGCTTTTAGAGAAGCACAGATCTGCGGCTGATATTCTGCACGTACTCAACTATGCGTCAGTTTACGCATCGTTACGTCACTCCTCCCATGGCACCCTCGTGTCGCATCAATCTTTTAATCGTGTTTAGGCTGTACACTGATGCTGCATCGTTTTAATTCATGCCATCGCCTACGTATGGATTGAAGCAGGGTATATTAGGGTATACAACTCACCGAATCAATTAGGACATACGTATATAACACCGAATGTGTTTGTCTGGGCACAGTCGTGATACCGTGATAGTGGTGAACGTGCCATCTGCCTCGTGAGTCTGTACCAGCCAATAGGATCGCGTGGAAGGTTCCACTGTACTGTCCTCTGCCTCATACGTCACGGTTCTCTCTTCCGGTCTCTGTGCCTTTTTATCAGTACCGGGAACTGTCACCAGCGCCTACTCAGTCCACCGACCCACAGAAAGCACACAACCCCACACGCAGTTAGGATAAAATAAGGTAAGGCTTATCGGTACCGTTATTTTTCGGTATTCGTTCACATTGAGCTAGTAGCATCGAGAAAATATGTACATCTATAATAACGTCCTCTAATGTTAGGATATTTGTCTAGTGTTTGACATTGTACGTTACATCCTGTGCTCATTATATTCTAACGTGTATATTCGCTCTGTGTTTATGTTATGTATAGTATTTTGCGTTATGAAGCTTTTCGTATCTGTGAATGCATGTCAGTACATGATGGTCTCTGTCTATTTTTACCCACCTCCCCGTCAGCTGGTGAGGTTTCACTCCATATAGAAACGGCTGTGGGTCTAATGGGGAGGATAGATAGGGCGTCAAGTTGCATCCTTTCCCCCCACAAGTGGTTCCCCTCAGGATAATGCCATGACACACATTTGTTTTACAGTATTTCATCGATAAAAACAGTCGAAAGACTTCATAGTTTACTAGTATTTATTTCTTCCAGTTCACCATTTGGGGCATTGTGATTATCTACCAGTTGCTGGTTGGCAGGTCGTACCATGATGATGTGTATTCAAAATATTAAGTATGTGGTTTTTGCTCAGTTGGGGGAAGTTGAGAAACCGACTTGTGTCGTATGTCGCATAATCAAAAAATGAACTGCGTTTTGACTCCTTGCTGGTTTACTGTAGATTTACATGTTAACCCAATGGTTACAATATAATTAAGCAAGGGTTGATTATCGGTAAATGAGGGGATACTGAGCAAGAAGCTTCTCATTATACCCGGAGAGACACCCAACAGAGGTCGAGTAAAGCAGGTCGATAGATCTCAATGTCAAGCCTTTCATTATTTATTTTTTGAGAGGAAGCCATTTTATAGTCGCAGGTTTAACTCTCTGTCTCCCCCTGCCTCTTTTGACCAGAGACAACAAGCACGTTATGGATTAAGCATTTCTTTCTAAATATTTATCTTTTTTAAACTTCAATGAACCTACCATGCCGTAAATAATATGTAATCATGCTCAGATTACAAAGTGCAAAGTAAGAAACAGACAGAAGTCCGTCTGCCTGTCTCTCTCTCTCGTCTGCCTGTCTCTCTCTCTCTCTCGTCTGCCTGTCTCTCTCTCTCTCTCTCTCGTCTGCCTGTCTCTCTCTCTCTCTCTCGTCTGCCTGTCTCTCTCTCTCTCTCTCGTCTGCCTGTCTCTCTCTCTCTCTCTCGTCTGCCTGTCTCTCTCTCTCTCTCTCTCCTCGTCTGCCTGTCTCTCTCTCTCTCTCTCTCTTGTCTGCCTGTCTCTCTCTCTCTCTCTCTCTCTCGTCTGCCTGTCTCTCTCTCTCTCTCTCTCTCTCTCTCTCGTCTGCCTGTCTCTCTCTCTCTCTCTCTCTCTCTCTGCCTGTCTCTCTCCTGTCTCTCTCTCTCTCTCTCTCTCTCTGCCTGTCTCTGCCTGTCTCTCTCTCTCTCTCTCTCGTCTCTCTCTCTCTCCCTGTCTCTCTCTCTCTCTCTCTCTCGTCTGCCTGTCTCTCTCTCTCTCTCTCTCTCTCGTCTGCCTGTCTCTCTCTCTCTCTCTCTCTCGTCTGCCTGTCTCTCTCTCTCTCTCTCTCTCTCGTCTGCCTGTCTCTCTCTCTCTCTCTCTCTCTCTCTCTCGTCTGCCTGTCTCTCTCTCTCTCTCTCTCTCTCTCGCCTGTCTGCCTGTCTCTCTCTCTCTCTCGTCTGCCTGTCTCTCTCTCTCTCTCTCTCTCGTCTGCCTGTCTCTCTCTCGTCCGCCTGTCTCTCTCTCGTCCGCCTGTCTCTGTGGTTAGTGGTACTCCCTCTGCATTCTACCCAGTGGCATGTTTTCAAACTGGACATTTAGGGCCAGACACTTTCCATCAGTCTAGCGTGAACTGGTCGGTGGAATGTCAGCTTGGCTGAAGTGGCTTTGGCCCAAACATGGGTGCTCATTCATGCATTTAAACCAGTGAGGTTGGATGAGCACGTCAGAGCAAATCAACGTACGGTATTGAAATAAAATCAATCCACTGTTCTGTATGGGTGGGGGGGGGTGAGGACCCGATAATGCCCTGTCATTGTGTTTTTTGGTGCACTACATTCAATGCGACGCCTATCTGGGAATTAAAAGCTTCTGCGTGGTCTAAATGCTCTCCTCCACATGCTTGAGAGTGAGACTGGGTATGTTAAGTGGTAGGCCAAAGGACTTGGCTAGGTCACAGAAAGTGTGAAAGGCAAATTGACCGTTGGTGAAATCAACCCAGCGACTAGATAGTGTTTTAGATTGGGCTGTGGATTGTTTCACACTAACCTATGATGCAGGTAAATCTTATTATTAGTTAGCACCTAGCTGAATTTGTTTCAGGTTGGCACACAGTGTGGCTCATGTCGACTGCGCCAATGTTTATTTGGCAGGAGCTGTCTCACATTTCCTGTCTCTGGAGTGTGAGACCAGACAGGACACATCCCAGATATCTCCAGGTATCCTGGTGAATCCCTCAGCTAGTCTTAGGGCCCAGTGGAGGTATGGTCAGGTTGAAACATGTCAGATCTCCATTCAGGGCTTCTGGGTCGATCAAAACCTGACAGCTACGCCCACAAAACATTTACCATGGCCACGCCTTTACCACTCAGACTTTCCGCAGCATTTGGCAGAGTCATCTCAGCAGCCTGGCACGTTCACGCCTTCGGTACAGGAAAGGCACCATGCATTTTCACCTTAAGGTTGTTCTATGTCTCTACTTGAGCTACCTGATGACTCTTATCCTCTTTACTTCTCTTTCTCTACATCTTCTTTCTGTCCTATCTCTTCCCTCACCTCTCTGTCCTCTCCTCTCCTATGTATAGGTCCAGAATAATGTCCATCCTGAAGATTCACGCTCGTGAAATTTTTGACTCCCGTGGGAACCCCACGGTGGAGGTTGACCTGTACACCAAGAAAGGTAAGAGATCGCACACAAGCAAGGCATAGATGGGGGAGGAGGGGAGGGGAGGAGGCTGGTGCATGTGTGGGTCTGAAAGTGCAGACTCACTGTCTCCGTGTGACGGAATGGAAATCATCCTGTTACCCTGGCAACTGTTTAAACTTTTCGGCCGTTCTTCTTGCTACTAATGGTTGCGGCGTCTGAATCTGAATGATGCAAGACTCATTGCCCTCTAGCAAATACATTGCGCAAATACAATGTCAAACAAAAAACGTTTAAAGGTTAAACAGTGTAATCCATGCTTCCTCCAGGTTTATTGGAATGCAATCCCGACAGTTTGTCTGCGGTTTGGGAGAAAAAGGCTTAGTGACCAGGCCCCAATGGTGTCAATAAATTGTGTATCTCCAGCATGACTGTTCCTGATTTCCCCATCAATGAAAATACTTTAGTCCACATGCTAGAGGCACTTGTGCAAACATCCATCTAAAGGTTCATGTCAATTATTAGGGCATTCCACTATAGCGTCAATCTACTCACCTCCAGCCTGTTCGCCCTCCAACAAGCAGAGCTCGTCTGATTCCCGGGTTCGGTAAACCTATAGCCTGCAGATAACCCAGAGGCCTATCAGATCACAGGGTGTTGGAGTGAAAATAGCCTGTGTCTGTAATCGGAAACTGCCTAGATGGCTCGTTACTTTTACTGTAGCTGTTACTACTGGGAAACACTAGCAGAACCTCGTACAGTGGATGGGACTGGACTAGATGGGACTCTGCATGACATTGCAAGAATAAAAACAAACTGATACTCAGTCTTGACGTTAATTATGAATACGTTTTCGGTCATGCAGCCTTTTGTGATTTAGTTTTATGTGTGTAAACTGATTCCATACAGTTTGGTGTTGTGCTAGTCCTGAATGAACTCGATTTCTGCTGATCATGTAACAGTGAATGAAAGCTTTTTGTCTTTCTGCTCTGTGGGCTTCAACAGAGCAGTTAGTTCAACTAAATTAATAAATTAATGTCCAGACCAGAATGTTAATGAAGCTCTTTCACTAACTTGACAAAATGAGGTGCTGGGAAGTGTGTGCGTACAAGATTGCAGGACATGTCGGAAACCCGAAATGCACACAGCATCTGGATGATTGAGATTTTTGGTATTCTGCTCAAATGGCATCCTCTCCCCATAGTACAGTCCCTGACAAAAGTCTTGTCGCTTATCTATTTTCTAGAAACACCTGCTATTAACCAGACTTTTAATTAATCAATTGGTGTTAGAAATAGCTCATATGAAAAGCTAAAACCTTCCCAAATGATGTTTAATCCACAGAAATGAATTCGTTTCACTGAAAAAAGATGTATCATTTAATTAAGACAGAAAGGTCAAATTTTGGCAAGACAAAAGTTTTGTCGCCTATACAGAAATTGAACACATTTACTGCAAATACAAAAATATGTCAGCAAATTAAGTAGTGGTGCTGTGAGGTCCAAATTGAATATCTTGTATGACTTCCATGAGCTTGAAGGACTGCATCCATGCGGTTTGGCAAGGATTCATACAATTTATTGATGAAGTCATCAGGAATAGCAAAGAAAGCAGTCTTGCATGCCTCCCAGAGTTCATCAATATACTTTGGTTTCGTCTTCCATGCTTCCTCTTTCATCCTACCCCACATATGCTCAATGATGTTTATGTCTGGTGACTGGGCTGGCCAATCCTGGAGCATCTTGATCTTCTTCACCTTGAGGAACTTTGATGTGGAGATGGAAGTATGTGATGGTGCAACATCCTGCTGCAGAATTTGTCCTATTTTATGGATGGGAATATAAGAGGTAGCTAAGATTTCTTGGTATTTTAGACTATTGATGTTGCCTTCCACCCTGCAGATCTCTTGCACACCCCCATACTGGAAGTAACCCCAGACCATGATTTCTCCGCCACCAAAATTGTTTTCTGGGTGAATCTCGGATCCATGCGGGCTCCAGTAGGTGTCCTGCAATATTTGCGGTGACTGTGGTGTAATTCAACAGAAGATTCATCTGAAAAATCCACCTTCTTCCACTTTTCCAGCGTCCATCCTTTTAGGAGGCTGTGGGCCTTGGAAATGCAACACGGTTTTTCAATTGTCTTTTGTTTAGTGCTGGCTTCTGGGCACTGATTCGACCATGGAGGCCATTTTGAGACAGAATCCGACAAACTGTTCTGGTTGAAACAGGGACTTCAGGTGACCAGGTCTCGTGGAGCTCTGCTGCAGTGGAAAATGGGCTGGCATTGGATTTTCGAGCCAACAAACGGTCCTCTCGAGCAGTTGTCTTGAGGGGTCTGCCTGAACTGGGCTTGTCAAAAACGTCTCCAGTGTCTTCAGATGTTTTTTTTTATCCTCTGTACTTGACGCTGAGACACATTGAAGGTGTCTGCCACATCAGCAGTGGATCTGGTTTTCAGCCTCTTGATAATCAAAACTTTAGTCTCAGGGTGAAACTTAGGCATGTTTGCAGAGGTCTAGTTGCAGTTGATGTGAAGGTCCAGTGTACTGTGGTTGTTTTTATACACACCTGAGACCTAATTGATCCATTATTAGTCACAGGTGAAGCTCATATGACAAGGCGACAACACTTATGTCTTTGCAAAAATTGACTCAATGGGCTTTACCAAGCTGTGAATATTAGAATACTTTTTGACAGTTTAATTTTGCACTGAAACATTATTACAAAAGCTGTTGGGATTAAAATGAGCCATTTCTTGTAAAAACATCTTGATTAGAAATATATTTCAGCGGCACTTCAGGTCAATTTGTACACAAGCGACAAGACTTTTGTCAGGGACTGTAGTGCACTTATATTGATCATGGCTCTAGATACAAATAGTGTACTTGACATGCAACAGGGTGGGATTTGGGACGCCCAAATGTTGCTATCTGCTGTTTAAAAAAGAGGATTGTTTGAGCTTGTCAGAACCAGTCACTCTAATCTAACTGTGCTTTATTACATAATGGGCTGAAATTACATTTTCTCCCAGAAGGGTGTGCTGTTTTAGTTGTCATGGCTATTAATAGACCCACTGGTAATCCTATTGGATGATAATGAGTGTCAAAAAATCATGCATTTTCTGGTTAAACTCTATTCAGAGTCCCAAAAGTTGCGGTAGATGCTTTTATCTATGGACTGATCAGTAACTAACTACCTATTCACCATATCTCTTACCCTAAACTCAACATTTATCCTAGCCCCAACCCTAACCTTAACCGTTGCCATAAAGCTTAGCAAGCAATTGCTCATGGAAACTGTGACTCAATTGAAGTGTAACCCTGTTTCCTTTGTCACCATATAATGCCATATACATCACAGACTGCGCCTCATATTTATTAGGTTCAATTCATACAGATTATTACCTCAATCACTATGCCTCTATGCATCAATCACTGCCTCTGTGACTGTATATTCAAATTGAGAGTAGAGGGCATCCTGTGATGGGCTTTCTGCAGCAGATGGTTTGCTGAGTTTGGCCTACATCTGTCGGTATGGTAAAGCCCCAACCCGCCCCCCCGTCGCAGAAATCCTGTCAGTGGTATGATCAGTGTTTTCACTTCAAATGGCAGCTGAGATTAAACTCACGCATTCCTTCTTTCTTCGTGTGGTTCAAATCAAAATGGCCGCCTTTGGTGCGTGCTGGTGGCTGCTGCAATGCTTCGTGCCTTGGTGTAGTCGCATCAGAGAGGATGCTGTGTTGCACATGCTCAGTAGAGAGCTTCTCTCTCCTACACCAGGGATGATGCTGTGTTGCACATGCTCAGTAGAGAGCTTCTCTCTCCAACACCAGGGATGATGCTGTGTTGCACATGCTCAATAGAGAGCTTCTCTCTCCTACACCAGGGATGATGCTGTGTTGCACATGCTCAGTAGAGAGCTTCTCTCTCCTACATCAGGGATGATGCTGTGTTGCACATGCTCAGTAGAGAGCTTCTCTCTCCTACACCAGGGATGACGCTGTGTTGCACATGCTCAATAGAGAGCTTCTCTCTCCTACACCAGGGATGATGCTGTGTTGCACATGCTCAATAGAGAGCTTCTCTCTCCTACACCAGGGATGATGCTGTGTTGCACATGCTCAGTAGAGAGCTTCTCTCTCCAACACCAGGGATGATGCTGTGTTGCACATGCTCAGTAGAGAGCTTCTCTCTCCACACCAGGGATGATGCTGTGTTGCACATGCTCAATAGAGAGCTTCTCTCCTACACCAGGGATGATGCTGTGTTGCACACCAGGGATGATGCTGTGTTGCACATGCTCAATAGAGAGCTTCTCTCTCCTACACCAGGGATGATGCTGTGTTGCACATGCTCAGTAGAGAGCTTCTCTCTCCTACACCAGGGATGATGCTGTGTTGCACATGCTCAGTAGAGAGCTTCTCTCTCCTACACCAGGGATGATGCTGTGTTGCACATGCTCAGTAGAGAGCTTCTCTCTCCTACATCAGGGAGTTCGTGTGACTCTGATCGTCTCCGGGAGCTGACTCTCATTACATAACCACTGAGAGGAATGCTTCTTGCCAATTAGGAGGATTTCATTATTTAAATTCCAAAAAATAATAAAAATAATTATAAAGAAAAGAAATCCACCATGCGCTGATCAGTTGTGCAACTCAGAATTAGGTAAATAGATTGTTACTCACAGTTGTTGTGTTGAGACATGTCTCCATTCATGATGAATCTAATCAATAAATCTAATGTATGCCATTGTTTGCTTGTTCCTCCCTCAGGTCTGTTCAGGGCTGCGGTACCCAGCGGAGCATCCACTGGTATCTATGAAGCTCTGGAGCTGCGTGACAACGACAAGACCCGCTACATGGGCAAAGGTAGGACTGCCTGATCCAATTGGATGTGCTAGTTAGACCTCATGCTCTGATTGGTCGAGCTAGTTTGACCTCTAGTTCTGATTGGACGTGCTAGTTAGACCTCTTGTTCTGATTGGACGTGCTAGTTAGACCTCTTGTTCTGATTGGACGTGCTAGTTAGACCTCTTGTTCTGATTGGACGTGCTAGTTAGACCTCTTGTTCTGATTGGACGTGCTAGTTAGACCTCTTGTTCTGATTGGACGTGCTAGTTAGACCTCTTGTTCTGATTGGACGTGCTAGTTAGACCTCTTGTTCTGATTGGACGTGCTAGTTAGACCTCTTGTTCTGATTGGACGTGCTAGTTAGACCTCTTGTTCTGATTGGACGTGCTAGTTAGACCTATTGTTGCGATGTGGACGTGCTAGTAAAACTGCCTGTTCTTATTAGACAGGTTTATAAATTGGAACATATTCTTTTAGCCTGTAATATTGACCTCATGTTTGATTTGAAACATTCCTAGCTATAGTACAAAGCTCCCTCTTATTTTGTTTCTTTCCATCCCTACTCTGACACTTTATCCTTTTTCCCTCCTCTGTCAGGAGTGAAAAGGGCCGTTAAATATATTAATGAGTTCTTGGCTCCAGCTCTTTGTAACCAGGTAAATGCTCGGTGTGAAGTTACAACCGTAGGGAAAAAGAAACAAACCCTGATCATCTGTGATGTTGTCTAAAGCACGGCGTTTCAGCTGGTTGTGTTTGACCGCTAACTAATCTGGGCAGTAGGCCGTTACAGACGATCACACATCATCTAAATCGCCATTAACAAACACACAGGATGTTATTTACCAGCCGTTCTGTGATGGTTGACTAGCAGGCAGCCATTTTGTTACTCTACTGATGACTGATTCCAGCTGATCGAAGGCTGGCTCTGTGATCGTCTTGTAATGCCTGCTGCTTTTGCATGGTCTTGTTCCCCTTTGGGTCATGATGCTCTGCTTGTTCCCCTGCAGGTGTCTCAAAGGCTGTTGGTCATATCAATAACACTATTGCACCTGCACTTGTTCGGCAGGTAGGACCATTTCCTGTTTGACTAACATCCACAGTGTTGTTCTGGTGTCAGTCTGTCTGTAGTGCATAATGCAGTGGTTCTCAAACTGGGCCCAATGGACTCCTTGGTACTGCAGAGGAAATTCTGGAAAAAGAGTTACCCCAGATCTTTTTTAGCTCTAATGTTGGCCGACATAGATTGTGATTTTTGGAGGTCTTTCGGCCCAAAAGCTTTGAGAACCATTAGCTTAGTTTATGTAGTGACCCGACCGGGCACCTGGTACGGTCGTGACCCACCCTAAACGTTGACCTATCCTAACCTAAACGTTGACCTATTGCTGTAACTAATTAGTTTCTCTCTGTTCTAACGAGTGTTGTGTCTGTTTGTCTAGAATGTCAGTGTCCTGGAGCAGGAGAAGGTGGACAAGTTGATGCTGGACATGGACGGCACAGAAAACAAGTGTAAGTCTGCTAACTCTTCACCACGCAGGTTTAACGCTATAGGGTCCTAGAAATGTTTTTAATTGTCACAGTGTATTTAGCACCTGTGTATATTCTGAAGGTCCTGTTCACATGGTTTAACGTTGGTCATGTCTATTAAGGCCTTCAACCCAGAACCAGAATCTAGCATTTCCGCTCCCTCAGTTTACATTTCCAGTTTGTCGTAAACACTCTGACATCTGTATTGGTTGCTAAGGGTTACCGTAGACACCATGAGCTGGTCTATTTCTATTGGCCACTTAGTTTTTTTCCCCCCTCCGCCCTATAGCTAAGTTTGGTGCCAACGCCATCCTGGGTGTCTCCCTGGCTGTGTGCAAGGCTGGTGCTGCAGAGAAAGGTGTCCCCCTGTACCGTCACATCGCTGACCTCGCCGGGAACCCCGAAGTCATCCTCCCTGTCCCCGTAAGTAGTCCTCGTCCCTGTAACTAGGCGTCCTCCCCTGAGGTAGACATCGTCCCCGTAACTAGGCGACCTCCCCTGAGGTAGACATCGATGGGAGGGTGTGTTTATGTCTTTCTCGTCCGTCTTCAGGCCTTCAACGTGATCAACGGCGGTTCCCATGCCGGCAACAAGCTGGCCATGCAGGAGTTCATGATCCTCCCCGTCGGAGCCAAGTCCTTCAAGGAGGCCATGCGTGTCGGCGCTGAGGTCTACCACAACCTGAAGAACGTCATCAAGAAGAAGTACGGCCAGGATGCCACCAACGTAGGAGACGAGGGAGGTTTCGCCCCCAACATCCTGGAGAACAAAGAGGGTGGGTGAGGCTGGAGATTCCCTCTAACACACAGCGCTGGTAGCGAACAAAAGAGAAGTTGTGCCGTACTGCTGGTGATGTTATTAGAAACTGAAAATGTTCCTAGGGTACAGATATCCAACAGTGTTCCTAGGGTACAGATATACTACAGTGTTCCTAGGGTACAGATATACTACAGTTTTCCTCGGGTACAGATATACTACAGTGTTCCTAGGGTAAAGATATACTACAGTTTTCCTCGGGTACAGATATACTACAGTGTTCCTAGGGTACAGATATACTACAGTTTTCATAGGGTACAGATATACTACAGTGTTCCTAGGGTAAAGATATACTACAGTGTTCCTAGGGTACAGATATCCAACAGTGTTCCTAGGGTACAGATATCCAACAGTGTTCCTAGGGTACAGATATCCAACAGTGTTCCTAGGGTACAGATATCCAACAGTGTTCCTAGGGTACAGATATCCAACAGTGTTCCTAGGGTACAGATATCCAACAGTGTTCCTAGGGTACAGATATCCTACAGTGTTCCTAGGGTACAGATATCCTACAGTGTTCCTAGGGTACAGATATCCTACAGTGTTCCTAGGGTACAGATATCCCAGTAGGGTACAGATATCCTACAGTGTTCTAGGGTACAGATATCCTACAGTGTTCCTAGGGTACAGTTTCCTAGGGTACAGATATCCTACAGTAGGGTACAGATATCCTACAGTGTTCCTAGATGTTTCCTAGGGTACAGATATCCTACAGTGTTCCTAGGGTACAGATATATCCAGTTTTCCTACAGTATCCAACAGTGTTCCTAGGGTACAGTTCCAACAGTGTTCCTAGGGTACAGATATCCAACAGTGTTCAGATATCCTAGGGTACAGATATCCAACAGTGTTCCTAGGGTACAGATATCCAGTGTTCCTAGGGTGTTTCCTAGTGTTCCTAGTACAGTGTTCTATATATCAGTGTTCCTAGGGTACAGATATCCTACAGTGTTCCTAGGGTACAGATATACTACAGTTTTCCTAGGGTACAGATATACTACAGTTTTCCTAGGGTACAGATATCCAACAGTGTTCCTAGGGTACAGATATCCAACAGTGTTCCTAGGGTACAGATATCCAACAGTGTTCCTAGGGTACAGATATCCTACAGTGTTCCTAGGGTACAGATATCCTACAGTGTTCTAGGGTACAGATAGGGTTATATCAGGGTACAGATATCCTACAGTGTTCCTAGGGTACAGATATCCAACAGTGTTCCTAGGGTACAGATATCCTACAGTGTTCCTAGGGTACAGATATCCAACAGTGTTCCTAGGGTACAGATATCCTACAGTTTTCCTAGGGTACAGATATACTACAGTGTTCCTAGGGTAAAGATATACTACAGTGTTCCTAGGGTACAGATATCCTACAGTGTTCCTAGGGTACAGATATCCAACAGTGTTCCTAGGGTACAGATATCCAACAGTGTTCCTAGGGTACAGATATCCTACAGTGTTCCTAGGGTACAGATATCCTACAGTGTTCCTAGGGTACAGATATCCAACAGTGTTCCTAGGGTACAGATATACTACAGTGTTCCTAGGGTACAGATATACTACAGTGTTCCTAGGGTACAGATATACTACAGTGTTCCTAGGGTACAGATATCCTACAGTGTTCCTAGGGTACAGATATCCTACAGTGTTCCTAGGGTACAGATATACTACAGTGTTCCTAGGGTACAGATGTACTACAGTGTTCCTAGTGTACAGATATACTACAGTGTTCCTATTGTACAGATATACTACAGTGTTCCTAGGGTACAGATATCCAACAGTGTTCCTAGGGTACAGATATCCAACAGTGTTCCTAGGGTACAGATATACTACAGTTTTCCTAGGGTACAGATGTACTACAGTGTTCCTAGGGTACAGATGTACTACAGTGTTCCTAGGGTACAGATGTACTACAGTGTTCCTAGGGTACAGATATACTACAGTGTTCCTAGGGTACAGATATACTACAGTTTTCCAAATAAGTTTTGTTTCCTGTTGCAGTAGTTCACTGATATTGTAAAGTATACTATATAGTAAACTATCCTCAGACACTTCATGATCGGAGCCCTTCACACCATCTGTCTTCCAACCCTCATTTTTCATGATCTCCCTCAGCTCTGGAGCTCCTGAAAGAAGCCATTGCCAAAGCCGGCTACACTGACAAGATCGTGATCGGCATGGACGTGGCCGCCTCTGAATTCTACAAGGACGGGAAGTACGATCTGGACTTCAAATCAGCAGACGACCCCAGCCGCTACATCACCCCCGACCAGCTGGGAGACCTCTACAAGAGCTTCGTCAAGGATTATCCAGGTCTGTTACATAGCTCACATCTACTGACTGAATTAAAATGATGTTTTCTATTGTACCAATCTGGTTAACAAGTCACTTGTACCAAAAGATTATGGGTTAAGCCTGATCCCTATTAGACTGGCCGGACTACACAGCTGATCCCTTTTGGACCAATCAGATCGTATCTAATTCCTGACATCCAGAAGAAGACTGAGCTATTGACTATTTACTAAAGAACCTGTTGACTATTGGCCCTCCATGGTAACAGTTTGAAACGTCTGAGTTAGACAATACATATTAGTTCATAAGGGTTTAGGAGTTGCATGGCTGTGGGCTGCCATAGCTAATGACTGCCTGGTTAGCAATGCCCGCTAACGCCACCGTTGTCGTCCCCAGTGGTTTCCATTGAGGACCCCTTCGACCAGGACGACTGGGCGGCGTGGTCCAAGTTCACGGCCGAGACGAGCATCCAGGTGGTGGGAGACGACCTGACGGTCACCAACCCGAAGCGCATCGCCAAGGGCGTGGATGAGAAGGCCTGCAACTGCCTGCTGCTCAAGGTCAACCAGATCGGCTCTGTCACAGAGTCCCTGCAGGCGTAAGTACCTGGTCTGGCAGTCAGGTGTTGCTCATGTGGTTCTAGATGTGTTTTCAACCACAGGCTTCGTTTGTTAGACTTATTACCAGGAGCAAAACAATACTAGCTGTGTCGGCTAATGAACTTGCTCATAGTTGATTGTAGCTGAGCTCATCAATCCCACGCAGGGAATTTGATTAATTCTAAAGACGTGGCTTGTTTCTTGTTTAGCTGTAAGATGGCCCAGACCAACGGCTGGGGAGTGATGGTCAGTCATCGCTCCGGGGAAACCGAGGACACCTTCATCGCCGACCTGGTCGTTGGACTCTGCACTGGACAGGTACGCCTCGGGTCGATGGGGAGACCATGTTTATGGAGCGATACCAGAACCAACAGAGAAACCCTAATGAGGCTACTTGCTTGGTTCTTTATTGGCACAATTACAATTCTAGAAGCTAAAATATTTACTGTTCAGAGACATTAGCTTTGGTGTACACAGACATCTGATTGTTCTGTTTTCTTTTGCAGATCAAAACTGGAGCCCCATGCAGGTCTGAGCGACTGGCTAAATACAACCAGCTGCTCAGGTAAGCTGAAGTCTGTCTGTTTGTCCTGTCTGTTACTAGTAGAACATGTTATTACTTGCTGCTAACGGCCATAAGGGACAGAGATGTGACTTCATACACCCTTGTTGTGTATCAAAGAATTGTGCATCATTTGACATGACGGGTATATTTGGTAGATGTAAATATCGATATTGGTGCAGGATGATTGGTGTATTTTGTTACTTCCTCCTTGTAATGTCCTTGTAATGCTATTTGCCAGCCAGCCAAAATAACACAATTCCTTCTGTAGGATTGAAGAGGAGCTCGGAGACAAGGCAGTCTTCGCTGGCCAGAACTTCAGGCACCCAATATAAGGAGGCCCAACGGTTCCCTGGGCCTAGGTGTTTTCATCCTGCATAAATACAGTTAAAACAGACCCGCACACACATAAAGCAGCGGGCGAAACCTCCTGCCTTGACCAGAAGTAGAAGGATGAAACCCAAGGTCCATGTGTGTGGCTCTTAGAGCACATTAGGAACCCCTAATCCAGTTGTACACTGGCTATAGTGTGTCACTAACAAACCCATACTCTGCTTTTGGCTCCGGGTCAGTACCGGTCCTTTTGTTTGTTCTAGTGTCACATTTGTTGTCTGAACATACGAGAGCTGTTTGTTAATTTGTTGTGAGTGTTAGTGATTCTCATTTGTCCCCTGTGTGTTATTGTAGTAAAGAGCTACTGTTTAGCACTGTGCTGTTACTTGACAGGACAGACGAGTTTGTGCTAACGTGTTCTCTCCTAAAGGAGTCTTTCTAGTGTTGCTACTGTAAAGCTTCGGCTGAACGACAGGAAATAAACATTTACATCAGACGGGCATTTGCGTCCCTGTGTGTTTTCTTGTCCCCATGCTTTTCTTTCTGCCCATTACAGTGACTCGTTACTGCTGTGGGTTTGGTATCATTAGCAACTGTGTTTGGAAGCCAGGGATGTCATTGATGTTCCTCAAACTGCTAGTGGCAGTCTGTAGGACCTAATGTTAATATTAAGGACTTCCTTTGAGGGGCTCTAACGTGCGTGGGACGCAAGGGACACCAGCTGGGTAAATCCATCTAGAAGCTCAGAACCTTCCCCTGGGAAGGGCCGGTGGGATCCGAAACTGGGTTAGAAGTACTTTCTGGAAGTCACTGTCAGATAAAGTGGTTTCATTGTGCTAATTGTTGCTTTTATCTGTGCTTGGTACATTGGAACTGTGCCAGAGAGCATCCATCCACATCTGTCAGGCTCAAGCAAACGCACAAACTGTTTGAGCATTTGAGATGTTTGTCATTTAGTATCTGTAGGTGTTTTGTCTTGCTGCAGGGTCCTGTGGCATTTCAGGTTCATTCTTTTAGGGAACTTTAGAGACCTGCCTTTACGCCATCTTTAGTTGTCTACAGTTAACTGGGTGGTTAAACTGTGGTAAATAAGACTAACCAGGCTGTGAAAGTGCTTTTTTCCCCCCCTGTTTGTGTTGTGCTGGTAGCCGGTTTATGAGAGACATCAGACACCCCTGGGGTTTGTGGTAGATGTCTGAGTTCCAGTTCCCATGTTTAATGGCTGCAGTTAGCCACTCCCCAACCTTAGCTGTGGTGTGTGACTGTATTGCTCATGTTTAATGGCAACATTTAGCCACTCCCCCCACCTTAGCTGTGGTGTGTGACTGTATTCCTCATGTTTAATAGCTGCATTTAGCCACTCCCCCACCTTAGCTGTGGTGTGTGACTGTATTCCTCATGTTTAATAGCTGCATTTAGCCACTCCCCCACCTTAGCTGTGGTGTGTGACTGTATTCTGCACCTCTTCTGCATGATTTATGTTACAAGGCGCACAGTCCATTAAAAACAGTCATCATTTTACCAGGGATTTCTATTCAACTGTATTATATGCAATTATATAATTTTCTTGGCACATTTCAAAATGTTTTCTAGCCGGTAGATTTTACGTCTTTACATACATATTTTACATGTTTTACAAGTTTAGTATTTCGTTTAGTTTGCTACTATGGGATTTTTTAGAACCACTGCAACCGACTACACAGACCGCATTCAGTTGTCCCAAAGCATAGGGAAGACTCCAGTGGTCCCTTCCAGCGAGTATGCATTGAGTGAACTGGAACCCCATCGAGCACTGACAGAGGTTATCTGATTCTCAGCCTCCAGCTCTGGTTCCGCCCACATCTACATCTCCATTCTGTGGGTCATATGCCACCTAGTGGTTATTGCTGGGACGAACACGTTTTTTCCCACTGATTCAAATCAAAGCGGAACACTAGAGGTCTCTCCACTCCCAATGAGCTCTTTCTCTGGGCTTACGGGGTGCATTATATGGCGTGTCGGTTCATTTAAGATCTAACATCAAATGTTACACGGAACTTGGCACAACATGTTGTCTGTTTTGTTTTTGAATACATCACGAATCCGGGTTAATTTTTTTGTGTGTGTATGCAACCAACAATTTATACAGATCTAAATGTCTGCAACCAAACAACGACAAACAAAATAATGTTATTATTAATTCATAATGCTGATTGGCTAAAACCCGAGGCACGAGGCGGCCAACCCAAATCAGTTGTTACTGTTTTAATTGCGTTTCTCATTGGTTGATAACCTTATGGCACCTTGGGGGTGTGCGGTAAATATGGTAACATACAACGTGTAATTGCTGCATCCAGACTCGATGCGTCATGTGTAATAACAGCTCTTAGGTGTGGTATGTGTAGTGTCTTATTACTACATTGTTATATTAGTTATATTAGGGGGCGACTTGAGCAGGATGTGTGTTTACGTTTCACGCCAGTACACTGACACATACTTGATTTGGCTAAATCACCGCATCCGGAAACAAAAATCCCCCAAAAAACATGAATAAGCGTAAATGTTGGTGGATGTGATTGTGGCAGCACTGAGATCAGAGAGAATAAACGGTCAGGTTCCTGGAATCACCCGGGTTTCTCTACAGTAGGGGGCGCTAATTCACCAGTAGATGTGATACCCCGCTCCACATCCAAAGATGAAGAAGAGGAGGTGTCATGCTTAGTGCTCCTCACTCTGTACCTCTTTAGCCAACTGAATAGAAATACACCGACACCGATAACTACTGCTTTATTCCACAATTCATCATTTTATGACAGAATTATCAAACGTGGTCAGTTGCGTTTTTATTAAACCCCCCCCTCCCCGTGGCTCGTGGCTGGCTAGCTGAATTAGCTGTGTGCTAGCAGCAGCAGCACTTGGCTTGCTAGCTAGCTGCCTGGCTATTGTTGTGTTGTTGTTGCAGTCAAACCCTGAAACAAATCACAGATGTTGTAGAACAAGCTCACCAAGGTAAGTGTTGCAATAGATATTGCTATCGCAGTACTACTACATCTGCTTTGATGTCCACGAATGAAAGGGGATAGATATGGCGATGGCAAATTAAAGAAGTGCTGTTGTCGTGTGAGCTAATAATGCTAATTTTATCATTAGCTTTATTGCGAATTAGCTTGATGTGCCACTGGAGGGCTGTCGTTGTTGTTGTGGTGGTGATGACAAGGAAATATGGTTAGCCTAACTAGCATCAATCAGTGTTTAGCTTTCTGATAAGGGATTGCATCAATCTGACATGATCTGATTAGCTAGTGTTATTAAACCACATTATAATGTATTTATGATCCAGGTAGGTGGCTAACGCTACCAGAGAGACCATCTAACGATAGCTGCTAGCTAGATAACCATACTGCACCTGCCAGTAGTTAAGTTGCCTGTTGTTCTCTAGCCAAGCTAACTAACAGCAACATAAGCTAGCCACCAGAAAATGAATGTTGTGTAGTAGAAACTTAATACTATACATTTGGAAGGGTTTGACTGACTAGCTGACTGGCCTGTTTTTCATAGTGTATAAAGACGCGTGCACGTCTGCGTTATCGAGGTGGCTTGTTTTGTACTTTGCATAAGTTAATTAGCTGGTTAGCAAGCTAACAATGACCTGATTGTCAGAGATGGTTTGCCAGGTTGTCGCTTTGACCCCCCACCGAGTTAGTATTGTACTGTTAGTAAAATCTGTGATTTATGGCCAAACAATCAGAGTTGAACACTGTTTCCTCTGAGTGAACAGTTAATATGTAATTTATGATTTCTCAATGAACTGGATTAGTATGGTCTCAACATGTTGCCTGGTTATGATCAGAGTTAGCCTGTTATTAACACCTTGATGTCAGTTACCGACAGATACTGTATCATGGAGTATTTGACCCAGATTGTTGGATCTTTAAACGGTCTTAAAACCAATGTATTGATTTGCCTGCCAATAGCCTTTAGCTGTGTCTGGCCAGACAGTGTCCCTGAGTACAACACTGATGCAATTGTTAAGTCATCGCTCTATGGTTGCTGTTACACTGTTGGTGTTCACCACAAGCATTGAATAATTATTGGGTAATGTTACTGTCTCGCATCATTCTGTTGAGTAACACACACACACACACACACACACACACACACACACACACACGTAGACATATAAGGTTTTTTCAATGCATTTACTCTGGTTAGCATAAATGTGTTTTGACAGAATTGGAGTAATCAAATGAGTGTTCTTGTCTGTGTGAGTGTCAGGAGAGGGGGAACACTTCACATTCAACCCAAGAGGGTCATTTAGGATTGTTCAATGACTGTTCTGAGTGGCAGGTGGCACATCTGGGAAGGATGTGTGAGTTATGTGTGTGGCGCACATCTGGGAAGGACGTGTGAATATTGTGTGTGGCGCACATCTGGGAAGGATGTGTGAATAATGTGTGTGGCGCACATCTGGAAAGGATGTGGGAATTATGTGTGTGGCGCACATCTGGAAAGGATGTGGGAATTATGTGTGTGGCGCACATCTGGGAAGGATGTGGGAATTATGTGTGTGGCGTACATCTGGGAAGGATGTGTGAATAATGTGTGTGGCGCATATCTGGGAAGGATGTGTGAATAATGTGTGTGGCGCACATCTGGGAAGGATGTGTGAATAATGTGTGTGGCGCACATCCGGGAAGGACGTGTGAATAATGTGTGTGGCGCACATCTGGGAAGGATGTGTGAATAATGTGTGTGGCGCACATCTGGGAAGGATGTGGGAATTATGTGTGTGGCGCACATCTGGGAAGGATGTGGGAATAATGTGTGTGGCGCACATCTGGGAAGGACGTGTGAATAATGTGTGTGGCGCACATCTGGGAAGGACGTGTGAGTTATGTGTGTGGAGCACATCTGGAAGACTTAGCTTATAAAGTGTATGTCAGGACTGTGATGGAAACCTGTGACTGCACCAGGGCAACGCGGCACCATCATTTGGGGCAGGGGGAGTGTAAAGGAGTCAACCGCTGTGAAGGAGATTACAGAACATAATTCACCATTCATCCGTGAAGGAGGCTCTGTACACTAAAGGACACATGGTATTGGCAGTTATATGGCATTGTTTTGCATGTGAATAAATACCTGTACTAAAAATGATCATTGTGACCACAGCTGTTCTTAAGAAGGGTTTAAAGCGTTGTGTTATTATGTATGATTGTGTTAGTTGTGGATCAGGTGCAGGTTAGCAAGTGAGAGTCTTCCTAACATTACACCCGTCTGGGGCTTCCTGTATACACCCGTCTCGGCTTCCTGTATACCCCCGTCTCGGCTTCCTGTATACCCCCGTCTCGGCTTCCTGTATACCCCTGTCTCGGCTTCCTGTATACCCCCGTCTCGGCTTCCTGTATACCCCCGTCTCGGCTTCCTGTATACCCCCGTCTCGGCTTCCTGTATACCCCTGTCTCGGCTTCCTGTATACCCCCGTCTCGGCTTCCTGTATACACCCGTCTCGGCTTCCTGTATACACCCGTCTCGGCTTCCTGTATACACCCGTCTGGGGCTTCCTGTATACACCCGTCTGGGGCTTCCTGTATACACCCGTCTCGGGCTTCCTGTATACACCCGTCTCGGGCTTCCTGTATACACCCGGCTCGGCTTCCTGTATACACCCGGCTCGGCTTCCTGTATACACCCGGCTCGGCTTCCTGTATACACCCGGCTCGGCTTCCTGTATACACCCGTCTCGGCTTCCTGTATACACCCGTCTCGGCTTCCTGTATACACCCGTCTCGGCTTCCTGTATACACCCGTCTCGGCTTCCTGTATACACCCGTCTCGGCTTCCTGTATACACCCGTCTCGGCACACGGGAACGTCCGTGTTGGTCCTTCTGAGTGTCATTGCGTTGTTATGTAATGCGCAAGTTTGCTTTTGAAACCCACTTCACTGTTATCTGCTGGTTGCATTGTTACCTTGTAGGACAATGTTTTTTTGTCCAGACGGAGCATTCAATCTCCGTGATCCACCAGAGAGCTCTTGGTGGAATGTTCAAGTGCTGAACATTCATTAAACTATCTGTCAGAGGCGGTCTTTACAGGCTGGCGGCACGATGAATGCTGCTTGAACAACGAGCGAGACGGGTTGCTCCCTTTCTCTCTTCGTTTTTCCTCTTTCTCTTTTTGATCTTTCTCTCTTTATTGTTCTCATCACAAAATCGTTTTTTTCTGCCTGCGGTGCCATTGCCAATAGCCAGAGTAACTGTGTTGTTTTAAGATATTGGGCGAACACAGGCTTGGTTGCCCTGGCAGGAATGAGCGAGGGAGACCAGTGGGCTTCCTTGTTTATCTTTCTCTCCTGTTTCCCCTCAAACAGACCTGACATGGTGAATATGTGTGGTGTAACTCAGCAGTTAGCCTACACCTCACTGCTCACATAACTAACATAATCTGACAGACAGGGGAGGCTGATCACTGGGTCCCCCGACCGGGAGTACGCCCCCCCCGACCGGGAGTACGCCCCCGACCGGGAGTACGCCCCCCGACCGGGAGTACGCCCCCCGACCGGGAGTACGCCCCCCGACCGGGAGTACGCCCCCGACCGGGAGTACGCCCCGACCGGGAGTACGCCCCCCGACCGGGAGTACGCCCCCCTGACTGGGAGTACCCCCCCGACCAGATTTTATGTGCCATCACACACATGCCAAATATGTATCCCTTTTTCCTTAGATATTGTGCCTTTTCCAGAGTCATTAACACACACACAGACGAGGGTCTTGGTTGTCTGATATCTGCTTGTATTGTATCTCCTCCTACTTGTGCACCGCCTGGTGTCTTCCGGTGAGTAAACAGCTTTGTGCTCTGTTAAACACCTCTCCATCAAGCCGTTGACTTGGTAATAGCCTGTCCTTTCATTACCAGCCAAACAGGGGTAATGTGTTTTTCTTTCAACTGGGGGCCTCGTTCCAAACCTCCTCCGGCTCCCTCCGTCGGACATTCCCTTTAACCGGAACTGAAAACCACAAAGGGAGGGTAGAAGTGCACAAGATGAGACTGTGGGGAGGCATTTGGGATACCAGCGGAGCTCTGTATAATGGAGGTCAGATGAAGTCGTTATTGACGTATTGGTATGGACGCACGTGTGGACGCATACACACACACACACACACACACACACACACACACACTGAAACACACACACCGATACACCTTATAGTTTCTCTTCCAGTTCTGTGTCACGTGACGTCGTCCTTCCGGAGGGCGTGGCTTGTTGAAAGAGCGAACACCGTCTCCTGACATCGTGATAGTCATTGATATCTAATCAGTTAAATGATTAGTGGCGCTGTGTGTGCGAGCGTGTGTGTGTGTGTGTGTGTCTTAATTGATATGTTATGAGTGAGGAAGGCGGATTAATATGAAAGATTGCAGCAGACAGTAGCAGTCATTGGGGTCTTACAAACACACTGTCCAGCTCCACAGGGTTTTAACACTGCTTTTGTTGTCTGGCTACCTACACTTCCTGGCTCATTGGCTCTCTGATTGGGTGGAGACGATCCAAATGCTGATGCCTTTGATTTCTACCATAACGCTTGTCACTGCAAATTACCTGTGTTGGCAGATTGTGGTTGGGGAGGCGGATTGTGGTTGGGGAGGCGTCGGACGAGGTTGGGGAGGCGTCGGACGAGGTTGGGGAGGCGTCGGACGAGGTTGGGGAGGCGTCGGACGAGGTTGGGGAGGCGTCGGACGAGGTTGGGGAGGCGTCGGACGAGGTTGGGGAGGCGTCGGACGAGGTTGGGGAGGCGTCGGACGAGGTTGGGGAGGCGTCGGACGAGGTTGGGGAGGCGTCGGACGAGGTTGGGGAGGCGTCGGACGAGGTTGGGGAGGCGTCGGACGAGGGGTTGGGGAGGCGTCGGACGAGGGGGTTGGGGAGGCGTCGGACGAGGGAGTGGGGGTTGCAGCGGATGAGGCTTGGGGGCGGCGGACGAGGGAGCAGCGTAATGATTTGCTGCTGGTCGTCAGGGTAGCAGGGGGGCGATGTTCACCTAGCAAACAGGAAATAAAGGGAAATGGTCCGAAGCCAGACGAAATGAGGCCTGTGTGAGCTACACACAGAATGTTTTAGTTCCCATAGCACATTATTTTGCTCTGATGTTCCCTAAACGATGTGATCCCGTATCGAATTGCCATTATTTGTTTTTCACAGTCTGCAGCCATACTGGGATGCCCTTTCCCCAGTCGAGCAGGCGAACTCTGAACAGATTGCGGAGTACTGAAGCGTACGCTTCCTTTTAAAGGGAACATGTTGGCTGGCGAGCGCTTTTACATTTGTGTGGGATCATGGTAGGGGCAATGTGTGGAATGTGGTTAAAGAGTAGTGGAGTTGTGTGTGTGTGTGTGTGCTGAAGAGCAAAACAGTGACTGATGTTTAAACATCTGTGATGTAGGCTATGGTTTGAATCAGTTAATTAGAACAATTACCCCAGGGCCAGTGTTTGCTGCCTCTTCAGGGCTCTTGCCTCAGTTTGCCCCTGGACTCGTCCCCACATCCCTCTGCTGTTGACCACTAAGCTGTGTGGGATTCGAAGCTTCACCAGTCTGCCCAAGGGAAAACAAAGCAGAGACACTAAATACTTCTCTTATAGTTGCCATTTGTAAGATTTCGATAGCATATGGACAAGCTTCCACCGTAGAGATAATGTACGCGCACTCAGTTAAATCATCTGTCAGGGGCCAATGGCCTGGGAATGGTATCCGAAAGCTGTTTCTTCACTCGCTTATTGTTGCACTGCAGACTGGATAGGTTATAGAAACACTAATACCATGCTGTCTAGCTAGCTAGTGTTTATCCAGTTTGATGCTAAAGCTTGACTTCCTGTTGCACATGCTAGTGGGCGGGACTTACTCAGTCTCTTATTTAATTGGTTTTCATCCAACATTCCGTTGATTATACACTAAATTGAATCGATTTGTTTGGTGGATTTAATCGTCTCTATAATGTTGTAGACAGCGAGGAAAATAATGTTCTATTATTTTGTTGCCTACTAAATTTTGTCGAGGTGACACTGGACGCGAAATGGACGACATCACGATAATAACTTTTATTTCTTGGTTACTGTAATTGGGTTGTTATTTATATAATAATCATTGCCCAGTCCTATTTGTGAGTATTTCAGTGAGTACTGTTGTAGGTGTGTGACTATCTGTGTGTTGTATCTCTGTTTCTACATGTTACACCAGGCAACCAACCCACACGTTCTGTAGCCAGTTGTCTGTTCTGTAGCCAGTTGGCGATATATTTGGTCATGATTTATCTGTGTGTTGTATCTCTGTATCTCTGTCTCTACATGTTACACCAGGCAACCAACCCACACGTATGTCTGTTCTGTAGCCAGTTGGTCGGTCTGTATTTGGTCATTATTTATCTGTGTGTTGTTGTATCTCTGTCTGCAGACAGCCATTCTGCAGATGCCTTTTGTCTTTATTGGGCCAATTTTCAATGGTTACCATTGTGTGTTTTTGTTTAATTTTCCAATTTTGTCAAGTAATCTGCTGCGTAGCAACTGGGCAGGCTAGAGGGCTGGGTAAAAAACAACATCTTCAGATTAATTGAGATTCTTGTTTGGATGATCTGAAATGGATTTTCCTGTGTTCTGTTTGTGTGTGTGTAAAATGAGTGGGAGGTAAGAGATTAAGAGCCAGTCATCATGGTGGAAATGCCTTTGCTATGATACGTGTGGTGGCAGTGATGAAGTAAGCTGCTTTAGTTTGGGCTGTTCACACACACACACACACACACCGAACTCTCGCAGGCTGCTCTCTCACACCTCCAGCGATCGCACGCTTGTCTGGTCGGTTGAAGCAGAAGTCACAGGACTTGTTTCTACAAAAGTTGATTGATGTGGTCACCTGCCTGAATAGTATGCTGAACTTCCTGGATGGTTGCCGCGGCGCCCGCCACCAATCTCAGTATCACTCCATGAATGCCGATAACTCATTATTATCAGACACAGAGATTTTGGTGAAAAAGTCTTGTGGATGACTGATAGTTGTACTGTTTTAGTTAATTGTAAAAATCAAGCAATTGAATGTAATGAATTGTCAGTAATGTAGCATGTAATATAAGATGTACAGTTCCCTGTATAGCTCATAGCTTTTATCCTTCGAGAATCTCTTTCATAAGTTATGTGGAATCAGTAGATCAGTACCTGCACCCAGCACCAGCAGGCAATATTTAATTATTCTTTATCTCGCTCACACTCCTCTCCCATTCTGTTTTTCTTATCACTTCAGACATCATGATGTTAGCTTATCACCACAGCCCTCAAGCACGCACTGTCCTTCCCTGTCCTTGACCACTGAGGCAAACCAATAGTAGTATTAGTCTGTACAGTGATGGTGAGTCTAGAGTATTAGTCAGTACTGTGATGGTGAGTCTAGAGTATTAGTCAGTACTGTGATGGTGAGTCTAGAGCATTAGTCTGTACTGTGATGGTGAGTCTAGAGTATTAGTCTGTACTGTGATGGTGAGTCTAGAGTATTAGTCTGTACTGTGATGGTGAGTCTAGAGCATTAGTCAGTACTGTGATGGTGAGTCTAGAGCATTAGTCTGTACTGTGATGGTGAGTCTAGAGCATTAGTCTGTACTGTGATGGTGAGTCTAGAGCATTAGTCTGTACTGTGATGGTGAGTCTAGAGTATTAGTCTGTACTGTGATGGTGAGTCTAGAGTATTAGTCTGTACTGTGATGGTGAGTCTAGAGCATTAGTCTGTCTGTGTGTGTGTGTGTGTTTGTGTGTGTGTGTGGTATTCACTCTGCAGCTACTTTCTTTAGTGAACCTGAATGGGAAATTAGGTTGGTGGGTTTTGGCCTCTGAAGCGCTTTCTTTTTTCTACATGCTTTCATTTTGGGAGTGGTTGTCTAGGAGAAGGTGGGTGGAAGAGATAGACTGAAGAAACCTGTGAAGGAGAGTCAGAGCGGTGGATAGATAGAACAGAGGGCAAGGATGAAAAGAGGAAGAGAAAGCTAGAGATGTGTAGAGAGAGAGAAGTAGATGGGGGAAACTCAGTGATCAGGAGAGACACAGAGAGTAACAGATTAGAGGCAGCGAAAGAGCAAGAGGGAGGGAGGCAGAGTAAGGGGGGAGGCAGAGAGAGAGTGTGAGGGGGAGGGAGGGGGAGAGGGAGTAGGAGGGAGTGAAACAGTGAAGCGGTGCTATCTAATGGATCAATTTGTAATATATCTGTTGCCTCAAGCTGTTGTTGTTCTGCAAGAATCTCTACCCAGTGAAGAGGTGTTGGTGTACCATCACATCTCTCAGCTTAGGAAAGGGCTGGTTGTCTCGGCATTTCAATACCAAATCACTCAGGGAAACACAGTCAAAGCATCGCTGCAGTCAAAGCATCGCTGCAGTCAAAGCATCGCTGCAGTCAAAGCATCGCTGCAGTCAAAGCATCGCTGCAGTCAAAGCATCGCTGCAGTCAAAGCATCGCTGCAGTCAAAGCATCGCTGCAGTCAAAGCATCGCTGCAGTCAAAGCATCGCTAAGTCTGATCCCTGAGTCGTGTTCACCAGGGCATCGGTTTATATTCACGTGAAATATTGATGAGAAAAAACATGAGGAATATAATCGTGAAGGTCAGTCGAGTGTTTATCCAGATGTTGATTTATATCCCGTAGATAATGACATGTTACATGTCGCCTTCTCAAAAAAATGGCATTCTGTGAATAAAAGCCTGTCAAATGATTGCGGCCCACACCAATCAATGGATTTGCGTAGCTCTGAAACAAGTGGACTAGAACTAATGAGAGGAAAAGTAATTAATTATTCCCTATTAAGCATATTGGTCCGTATGGTAATCTGTACAGGGTCTTTTCCTTTCGTTGACTATCTTTCACGACAGTGTAAAAGTGCCCTTTAGCGCTGACGCAGTGTCGGACTAATTATGTAGGTTTTCACGTAGCTACGAACAGTGTGGTGGTCCCATCAAGTGGTTTGATGATGAAGGCATTAATGGAAAAGTGGCTTTGGTTGAGAGCGTCTGGACTCAAATGCAAGTTTGTCTCTAGCTCCGTAACCCCAAACCACTGCAACTGGGTTTCTGCTTCCGCTAGGCTAATGGTGTCCTGTGCAGTCGGGCCACAATGGAAATGGCAATGTTATTGCAGTAGTTTGGTCTGTACTTCGCTAAAGGATATATTAGACGCTGGGGAGCGCTCTCTGCTAGCGACCATATGGGCCATGCTAATGACGCTTTACACCAAGCCTGTCTAACTGATCCCACTGGGGACTTAGTTAAGAACTGTGAGCTGTATTGTCACCAGCAGAACCGAGCTAACTGCACACACACACACAGGCACACACTCAAACACAGGCACACACTCAAACCATTAACCGTTGTGCTCATGAAAGAAACATTAGCCAGCCAGATGAGAAAACATAGAGGCAATGCCGTTCACGTCACGAGTCCAGTGTGAGTGAGTCCAGTGTGAGTGAGTCCAGTGTGAGTGAGTCCAGTGTGAGTGAGTCCAGTGTGAGTGAGTCCAGTGTGAGTGAGTCCAGTGTGAGTGAGTCCAGTGTGAGTGAGTCCAGTGTGTGAGTCCAGTGTGAGTCCAGTGTGAGTGAGTCCAGTGTGAGTGAGTCCAGTGTGAGTGAGTCCAGTGTGAGTGAGTCCAGTGTGAGTCCAGTGTGAGTCCAGTGTGAGTGAGTCCAGTGTGAGTGAGTCCAGTGTGAGTGAGTCCAGTGTGAGTGAGTCCAGTGTGAGTGAGTCCAGTGTGAGTGAGTCCAGTGTGAGTGAGTCCAGTGTGAGTCCAGTGTGAGTCCAGTGTGAGTCCAGTGTGAGTCCAGTGTGAGTCCAGTGTGAGTCCAGTGTGAGTCCAGTGTGAGTGAGTCCAGTGTGAGTCCAGTGTGAGTCCAGTGTGAGTCGGAGTGAGTCCAGTCCAAGCCCTAATGTATATTTCCTAGGAATTAATATTGTCCCTGACACGGAAGCCGTATTTAAAATATTCTTTGAATTAAAGAGGCCCGTTTTGATCCCATCTGGTCTCTGCCGTGGAGTGACAGACTGCATCCCAAAGTGACTCCCTGTGAAGGGCACGGTCCGCTGGGCTCCTGTCAGAACAAGTGGACTATGTGGGGTACAGGGTTCCATTTGAGACGAGACCGTGCGTTCTATCAAGGTTTTAATTAGGGAAGCCAATGTGACATCCATGATGTTTGCTGTAGCCTCGGGCCAAGGTCTCTGGTAAATGGTTTAAAGTGCTAAGTGTGTGTGCAGCGTGTGTGTGTGCAGCGTGTGTGTGTGCAGCGTGTGTGTGTGCAGCGTGTGTGTGTGCAGCGTGTGTGTGTGCAGCGGCGTGTGTGTGCAGCGGGTGTGTGTGCAGCGTGTGTGTGTGCAGCGTGTGTGTGTAGCGGCGTGTGTGTGTGCAGCGTGTGTGTGTGCAGCGTGTGTGTGTGCAGCGTGTGTGTGTGCAGCGTGTGTGTGTGCAGCGTGTGTGTGTGCAGCGTGTGTGTGTGCAGCGTGTGTGTGTGCAGCGTGTGTGTGTGCAGCGTGTGTGTGTGTGTACAGCGTGTGTGTGTGCAGCGTGTGTGTGTGCAGCGTGTGTGTGTGCAGCGTGTGTGTGTGCAGCGTGTGTGTGTGCAGCGTGTGTGTGTGCAGCGTGTGTGTGTGCAGCGTGTGTGTGTGCAGCGTGTGTGTGTGCAGCGGCGTGTGTGTGCAGCGGGTGTGTGTGCAGCGGCGTGTGTGTGCAGCGGCGTGTGTGTGCAGCGTGTGTGTGTGCAGCGGCGTGTGTGTGCAGCGGCGTGTGTGTGCAGCGTGTGTGTGTGCAGCGGCGTGTGTGTGCAGCGGCGTGTGTGTGCAGCGGCGTGTGTGTGCGTACATTTCTCTATTGCTTTTGTATAATCATTAACAGTGGCTTAGTGAGTGTCTCCATTGCTGCTCTTTTCTTGTAGTACACAACCATAAATGAGCACATCTAGCGGGTGAAGCCACTGTAGTTAAACTTATCTTGCTAGATACTCTACACGGCTATAATGAAGCCGCCATAGTTAAACTAGCCTGCTAGCTACTCTACACTGCTGTAATGATGTCGCTGTAGGTAAACTAGCATGCTAGCTACTCTACACTGCTATAATGAAGCCGCTGTAGGTAAACTAGCATGCTAGCTACTCTACACTGCTATAATGAAGCCGCTGTAGGTAAACTAGCATGCTAGCTACTCCGCACTGCTATATTGAAGAAATTGCTTCTAATGACTTTGCTCTCCGCTACTGCTTAGCTCTCTTTTCCGCCACTGGCTAACCCCCCCATTCTTTTCCTCATGCTCCTCCTATCTAGTCCGGATGGATGAATAAAGGATGATAGATGGATGGATGAATAAAGGATGATAGATGGATGGGTGAATAAAGGATGATAGATGGATGGATGAATAAAGGATGATAGATGGATGGATGGATGAATAAAGGATGATAGATGGATGGATGAATAAAGGATGATAGATGGATGGATGAATAAAGGATGATAGATGGATGGGTGAATAAAGGATGATAGATGGATGGGTGAATAAAGGATGATAGATGGATGGGTGAATAAAGGATGATAGATGGATGGATGAATAAAGGATGATAGATGGATGGATGAATAAAGGATGATAGATGGATGGATGGATGATGGATGTGTTGTAGGCTGAACGGGGTGAAGAAGCAGCTGTATGCTGAGTCTTCCTGACAGTGAACCATTTGACCAATTTTAGTGTGTGTGCGTGCGTGTTCAACTGCACACGTGAGTTCTGCAACTGCTCGGTCAAGCCAATCGGTGAGCACAGACGGTAAGATTTGGCTCTAGAGAAGATGGCCTCTGCTCTGTGATGTGGTCTTTGTGTGTCTCAGCTGGCGAGTGAGTGTTGGTTCTCTATTGAGGGGCTGACGGGATTATTGATCTCTGCTCATTGATTTGGTGGATCAGTGCCGTGTGTCTGTTGAGATTTCTCACCGGTGTGGTTGTCTTTCTTTGTCGTCTAAAGTGTCAGTTGATCGGAGCGCTGTGGCACATATGTCAGTCTCCGTCGTCCGCTACATAATCATTAAGGACGTTTATTTGTTGTGTTCGTTTGACAACAGACGTGGAGCACTTTGACTTATGTTTGTTTTTGGATTTAGAGCAAATCTAGAGGGGTCATACAGGGACTGCGTTGGCCATTTTCTCATATAAATGACTGGCTGACAACATCACTAACAGGATGAGTGTGTGTCATTGGTGTTTATGACTGAACGGTCAGGCGGCCATGGCAACCGTGACAGGCTGCCAAGCAGCCAATAAGTGGTGGTCGTTTCAGCTCATTGTAACAGTTTCTTTTGTCTCGTTTTGAGGTGCTTTGACCCGTGCCACAGCTTGGCTAGTGTTTCTGAAATAAGTGTTTCTGAAATAAGTGTTTAGTGTTTCTGAAATTAGTTGGCTAGATAACCCGAGTAAAATTGTATTTCAGAGGAAGATGAGGAGTGAAGGAGTGTCCTTCCTCTTTCAGTTTGTCTAATTCTTTCCACAGCTCCCGTAAATTATTGAACGTTTACAAGCGACTTGCAAGTAAATCTTTGCCAAAATTATTTCCTGTAAATGGCAAACAATCCTGGGGCAACAATATAGCCATTAGGAACCTCTGGCTCTTGTTATGTCAAGGAAACTATATTTATCAATGAAACAACACATGACAACACGTGACCGGCAGTACATTCCAACCAGACAACACGTGACCGGCAGTACATTCCAACCAGACAACACATGACCAGCAGTACATTCTAACCAGACAACACGTGACCGTCAGTACATTTTAACCAGACAACACGTGACCGGCAGTACATTCTAACCAGACAACACGTGACCGGCAGTACATTCTCACCAGACAACACGTGACCGTCAGTACATTCTAACCAGACAACACGTGACCGTCAGTACATTCTAACCAGACAACACGTGACCGGCAGTACATTCTAACCAGACAACACGTGACCGGCAGTACATTCTAACCAGACAACACGTGACCGGCAGTACATTCTAACCAGACAACACGTGACCGTACATTCTAACCAGACAACACGTGACCGTACATTCTAACCATACAAAACGTGACCGTCAGTACATTCTGGGAGAGGGAGAGGGCGAGGGAGGCTACAGAAATCGACAGGCGGGTTTTAATTATGTGTGACACGTGAAATGAGAAACAATAATGTGTGAAGAGACGGGGGGGCTGCACCTAGTAGAGCAGACGAGAATCTGTCTCTCTCTCCTCCTAGCCAATTAAAGGCCTAGCAGCAAGGTTCCGTCTATCTGTGGCCTAATATTCTCCTGACAGCACGGTCGAGAGTCATCATCATGGCCGAACCCTTTCTATTTCTACAATGTCAGTCACAACCCAAACCATAAAATAACACAAAAAGGCAATCCTTTGAATTCCTACGTGTTTGTGCAGTGGAAACCATATAACACTTTACTAATGTAAAAGGCAGGGCGGTGTAATCGTATTAGTTCCCCATACAAGGGGTAGCAGAGAGCTTTCTGGTTAGAGCTTTGGGATGGTAACTAATAGGCACAGGTTCTAATCCCCAGATTGACAATTAAAAAAAAAGTGATTGTGCCCTTGAGCAAGGCACTTCACCGTAATTGCTCTTATAAGTCACTCTAAAAAATAAATATCTGAAGTGTAAAACGTGATGCCATCTTGCCATTTAGGAGTGTCAAAACAAGCATTTTTTACTGGATTGTCTTTTTAGAGCCGATATGTATTTCAAGAGTGCTTTTCTTACACTTAGATCCTTTTCTTTTGAAACCTCTCTTCTTGATATCTTGATCCCAAATCAAGGTCAAGCGGGCCTGCCCAGCATTTTTATGGACGCCTTTAATTGCAAATATTTAGGAACCCCACTTTGGTCTTTTACCAGTTCTGATCAAACGGCATTGAACAATCTCTCACCCACCAACCCTTATAACCACCCAACCTGTGTAGAGTCCTGCCTCTAACGTTAAAGTGGTCATGTCTAGAGTCCTGCCTCTAATGAAAAGTGGTCATGTCTAGAGTCCTGCCTCTAATGAAAAGTGGTCATGTCTAGAGTCCTGCCTCTAACGTTAACTTAAGCCCTGATCTGGGTACCAGTCTCTCTCTCCATATTAACATAGCACCTACTTATGACCTGATCTGGGTACCAGTCTCTCTCTCCATATTAACATAGTACCTACTTAAGCCCTGATCTGGGTACCAGTCTCTCTCTCTCTCCATATTAACATAGTACCTACTTAAGCCCTGATCTGGGTACCAGTCTCTCTCTCCATATTAACATAGTACCTACTTATGACCTGATCTGGGTACCAGTCTCTCTCTCCATATTAACATAGCACCTACTTAAGCCCTGATCTGGGTACCAGTCTCTCTCTCCATATTAACATAGCACCTACTTAAGCCCTGATCTGGGTACCAGTCTCTCTCTCTCCATATTAACATAGCACCTACTTAAACCCTGATCTGGGTACCAGTCTCTTTCTCTCCATATTAACATAGTACCTACTTAAGCCCTGATCTGGGTACCAGTCTCTCTCTCCATATTAACATAGCACCTACTTATGACCTGATCTGGGTACCAGTCTCTCTCTCCATATTAACATAGCACCTACTTAAGCCCTGATCTGGGTACCAGTCTCTCTCTCTCCATATTAACATAGCACCTACTTAAGCTCTGATCTGGGTACCAGTCTCTCTCTCCATATTAACATAGCACCTACTTAAGCCCTGATCTGGGTACCAGTCTCTCTCTCCATATTAACATAGCACATACTTAAGCCCTGATCTGGGTACCAGTCTCTCTCTCTCCATATTAACATAGCACCTACTTAAGCTCTGATCTGGGTACCAGTCTCTCTCTCCATATTAACATAGCACCTACTTAAGCCCTGATCTGGGTACCAGTCTCTCTCTCCATATTAACATAGCACCTACTTAAGCCCTGATCTGGGTACCAGTCTCTCTCCATATTAACATAGCACCTACTTAAGCCCTGATCTGGGTACCAGTCTCTCTCCATATTAACATAGCACCTACTTATGACCTGCTTTGCTCTTTCTTTTCTCTCAAATGTTCCATCTATCCAACTCTCGTCCACTCAACTCTGTTTCACGTGGAGCTGCTGGTGGGAAAGCTGGAGGCTATTTGAATTAATCATCTAGGATTTGTGTGTGCGTGTGTGCATGTGCGTGTGCACGTGTGTGTGTCAGCAACTCTCTTATTTGACTTGGTAATGGAGCATTGATGAGTCTGGAGGGAAATGGGTCGAAGACCACAAAGTACTGACCACATAGCACACGCTGACGTCAGGTGGTTACAGGGGAAATGGGAGGGAGTCTGTCAGGTGGTTACAGGGGGAATGGGAGGGAGTCTGTCAGGTGGTTACAGGGGGAATGGGAGGGAGTCTGTCAGGTGGTTACAGGGGGAATGGGAGGGAGTCTGTCAGGTGGTTACAGGGGGAGGGAGTCTGTCAGGTGGTTACAGGGGGAATGGGAGGGAGTCTGTCAGGTGGTTACAGGGGGAATGGGAGGGAGTCTGTCAGGTGGTTACAGGGGGAATGGGAGGGAGTCTGTCAGGTGGTTACAGGGGGAATGGGAGGGAGTCTGTCAGGTGGTTACAGGGGGAGGGGGAGGGAGTCTGTCAGGTGGTTACAGGGGGAATGGGAGGGAGTCTGTCTGGGTTATTTTATTTTAAAGCTTTTTTACATCAGCAGTTGTCACAAAGTGCTTTTACAAACCCAGTCTGAAACCCCTAAACGAGATGCTTGTCTCTTTCTGTATGTCTCTCTCCCTCTCTCTCTCTGTCTGTCTCTCTCTCTCCCTCTGTATGTATCTCTCTCTCACTGTGAATGTCTGTCTGTCAGACTCTCTTTCTCTGTATGTCTGTCAGTCTCTCTGTATTACTCTCTCAAGGCTAAAAGCCAGGTTGAAATGGGCTTTCGTGTGGGAGTTGATAAACTTGTGATTTATTTTGTGCTAACCATGGCTGAGCAGTCCAAGTCCGATTCATCCACTGGGTTATTTACATCTATTGTTGGCTCACTCCCTCAATGTTCAACGGAGAATATTGAATTTATTTGGAGCACATGAATGGCCTGCCTGGAGCTGTTAGATAAGACCAGACTGACACAGATGATGCTTTCTGTTGAGATATTACCTGACAATTCATCTGCACAACCTCCCTAAACCGCACACAGGCGCACACAGGCACACACAGACCAACGCACACACAGACCAACGCACACACAGACCAACGCACACACAGACCAACGCACACACAGACCAACGCACACACAGACCAACGCACACACAGACCAACGCACACACAGACCAACGCACACACAGACCAACGCACACACAGACCAACGCACACACAGACCAACACACACACAGACCAACACACACACAGACCAACACAGACCAACACAGACCAACACACACACAGACCAACACACACACAGACCAACACACACACAGACCAACACACACACAGACCGGGGGGGACGGGGGGGAGACGGGACGGGGGGGAGATGGGACGGGAGAAAGATGAGATGGAACTAGGGATAGAGAGGGACGAGAGGGAGGGATGGAGACTAGAGGGGGGAGACGGGTGACTGTGAGGGGGGGCTGAACACTGCAGTGGAGTGTCTCCGGGGGTCCCCATTATTCTGCAGATATATCAAACCATGAAACACACACACACACACACACACACCTCCTGCGCGTCTTGCCGCCTGCATCTTTAATGAAGGATTATTGCGTTTCATAAACAGCTTTAGAAAATTAAAATAATATTGATTCTTCCCACATCAAATCAGAAGTGAGAAAATGGAGCAAGATAATATAAGCTCAGACCTTCCCTCTCTTTCTCTCTCCGTATCCTAATTTCTCCTTCGTTTGGGGAAATCAGGAAGGCCTGCGTTACAGTGTATTATTCGGTGACGTGGTGGTTCTGTGTTCTCCAGAAGATATCCAGCATTCCTCACACGCCGGAGGAGGACGGTGGCTGTCAGTAGAAACATGTTATCATCAAGCAAATTGGGTTGTCAATGTAGCCGTGTGTCTGTGTCTCTGTGTGTCTCTGTGTGTGTCTGTGTCTCTGTGTGTGCGTGTCTCTGTGTGTGCGTGTCTCTGTGTGCGTGTCTCCGTGTGTGCGTGTCTCTGTGTGTGCGTGTCTCTGTGTGTGCGTGTCTCCGTGTGTGCGTGTCTCCGTGTGTGCGTGTCTCCGTGTGTGCGTGTCTCTGTGTGTGCGTTAGACAGGATGCATTGGTAATGTGGCATAAAAAGGGATTTAAGTAAAAGGATGTGTCAACACAGATGAATGTAGGAATAAAGTGTTTTAGATAAATCAGGGAAACCTGAGTCGACTGAGAGGCTAGAATATCTCAGCCAAACGTTCAGCTGTTCTCCGTCCCGCTCAATATGAACATAATCACTTTCATTTTCATTTTAGATTACACAGCTCAATCCTCTGCAAATAAAACACACCTCCTTTAGATTACACAGCTCAATCCTCTGCAAATAAAACACACCTCCTTTAGATTACACAGCTCAATCCTCTGCAAATAAAACACACCTCCTTTAGATTACACAGCTCAATCCTCTGCAAATAAAACACACCTCCTTTAGATTACACAGCTCAATCCTCTGCAAATAAAACACACCTCCTTTTCCATGTTGAATCTCTCGCTCTTTTTCAGTCTCCTATCTCTCTAAATTACAGCATCTATATAAATATCACACTCACTGATGAGGTGAAGGTGCTTGCTTCTTCACAAGGGGATTTGACGGCCATTTTGTTTGTCATTTATTAATGAGCCTATCACAGCCTCGGTGAGAGAGGAAGGTGTTGTTCTATTGCTCGGGACTCCACATCTCTCTTCCATCCCCACCTTTATCTCACACAGGGGGGTTTTCTAGAGAGCAGTCGCTATTTAAAATGGTATAAAGCCTCTGAAATGAACCGTATTAGAGTGCTGGGATGTTTTCCCCTTGACAATTGTTAGACTAACAGCATTAGAAAGATACAACTGTTAAATGTAAACTGCACAATGAAACCTCCAGGTTTGAGGGCTGATTGTGGACGCATGAATTTATGTTCTGGTCTCTTACAGTAAAACACTGTTTGGTCATGATAAATGGTATTATGGTTAATGGACTAGCTGGCTTTCTTCTCCTGGCAGTATTTAGCCTGGTATCATTGTTAGATTTCAGATGTTCACATGGCAGTATTTTGCCTGGTATCATTGATAGTTTTCATATGTTCACCTGGCAGTATTTAGCCTGGTAGCATTGTGTTATATTTCATATGTTCACCTGGCAGTATTTAGCCTGGTAACATTGTGTTATATTTCATATGTTCACCTGGCAGTATTTAGCCTGGTAACATTGTGTTATATTTCATATGTTCACCTGGCAGTATTTAGCCTGGTAACATTGTGTTATATTTCATATGTTCACCCGGCAGTATTTAGCCTGGTAGCATTGTGTTATATTTCATATGTTCACCTGGCAGCATTTAGCCTGGTAACATTGTGTTATATTTCATATGTTCGCCTGGTAACATTGTGTTATATTTCATATGTTCACCTGGCAGTATTTAGCTTGGTAACATTGTGTTATATTTCATATGTTCACCTGGCAGTATTTAGCCTGGTAACATTGTGTTATATTTCATATGTTCACCTGGCAGTATTTAGCCTGGTAACATTGTGTTATATTTCATATGTTCACCTGGCAGTATTTAGCCTGGTAACATTGTGTTATATTTCATATGTTCACCTGGCAGTATTTAGCCTGGTAACATTGTGTTATATTTCATATGTTCACCTGGCAGTATTTAGCTTGGTAGCATTGTGTTATATTTCATATGTTCACCTGGCAGTATTTAGCCTGGTAACATTGTGTTATATTTCATATGTTCACCTGGTAGTATTTAGCTTGGTAACATTGTGTTATATTTCATATGTTCACCTGGCAGTATTTAGCCTGGTAACATTGTGTTATATTTCATATGTTCACCTGGCAGTATTTAGCCTGGTAACATTGTGTTATATTACATATGTTCACCTGGCAGTATTTAGCCTGGTAACATTGTGTTATATTACATATGTTCACCCGGCAGTATTTAGCCTGGTAACATTGTGTTATATTACATATGTTCACCTGGCAGTATTTAGCCTGGTAACATTGTGTTATATTTCATATGTTCGCCTGGTAACATTGTGTTATATTTCATATGTTCACCTGGCAGTATTTAGCTTGGTAACATTGTGTTATGTTTCATATGTTCACCTGGCAGTATTTAGCCTGGTAACATTGTGTTATATTACATATGTTCACCTGGCAGTATTTAGCCTGGTAACATTGTCTCTGACTTGTCATGTGACAGGGTGCATAGCAACGGAATCCTTATTGGCCCCGCCCAGCTGCACTGTAGAGAGGAAGATGGCTGTGTTTGTGTGTGTGTGTGTGTGTGTGTGTGTGTTGGGGTGCTTCGGGTGATTTTGAAAAAGGCAGCTTTTTGTTCTGACCTCACACAGCTGTCACTAGCAGAAGACTCCCCAGTTACCACTTTCCAGCAACACACACACACAGACCTGTCATCCTGGGTCCACTGTGTGTGCGCGTGCTTGAGTGTGGGTGTGTGTCACAGCTGCACCAGGATTTCATCTGTTAATTCATGTGAGGAGCTACTACAGACACACGCGCAGACATACGCAGACGCGTGCGTGTGCACGTGTTCGTTTGTGCATGCATGCCCAGTAGACTCCAACAGAGTAACGTCTTATTATTAGTGTGTGCCACCTAAAACTGGTGGGTGGAGGCCTCGGTGGCTGCAGGGGCTCACTACCTCCAGGGGGTGTTCCCAGCCATGGATTGGCCCGCCCACATGTTTCCAGCTGCCGTGATGTGATTGGTTGTGACAGCTCCTGCTGATCCAGGCATCCTGAGCCTGCATGTGCAGCATAATACCGACTAATGCCTGAAGGAGGAGGGTTATCTGTCACACTGGTTCTGTTAAACACCGGGTTATCTGTCACTCTGGTTCTGTTAAACACCGGGTTATCTGTCACTCTGGTTCTGTTAAACACCGGGTTATCTGTCACACACACTGGTTCTGTTAAACACCGGGTTATCTGTCACACACACTGGTTCTGTTAAACACTGGGTTATCTGTCACACACACTCGTTCTGTTAAACACTGGGTTATCTGTCACACACACTGGTTCTGTTAAACACCGGGTTATCTGTCACACACACTCGTTCTGTTAAACACTGGGTTATCTGTCACACACACTGGTTCTGTTAAACACTGGGTTATCTGTCACACACACTGGTTCTGTTAAACACCGGGTTATCTGTCACACACACTGGTTCTGTTAAACACCGGGTTATCTGTCACACACACTGGTTCTGTTAAACACCGGGTTATCTGTCACACCCACTGGTTCTGTTAAACACTGGGTTATCTGTCACACACACTGGTTCTGTTAAACACCGGGTTATCTGTCACACACACTGGTTCTGTTAAACACCGGGTTATCTGTCACACACACTCGTTCTGTTAAACACCGGGTTATCTGTCACACTGGTTCTGTTAAACACTGGGTTATCTGTCACACACACTCGTTCTGTTAAACACCGGGTTATCTGTCACACTGGTTCTGTTAAACACCGGTTATCTGTCACACTGGTTCTGTTAAACACCGGGTTATCTGTCACTCACACTGGTTCTGTTAAACACCGGGTTATCTGTCACACACACTGGTTCTGTTAAACACCGGGTTATCTGTCACACACACTGGTTCTGTTAAACACCGGGTTATCTGTCACACACACTGGTTCGGTTAAACACCGGGTTATCTGTCACACACACTGGTTCTGTTAAACACCGGGTTATCTGTCACACACACTGGTTCTGTTAAACACCGGGTTATCTGTCACTCACACTGGTTCTGTTAAACACCGGGTTATCTGTCACTCACACTGGTTCTGTTAAACACTGGGTTATCTGTCACACACACTGGTTCTGTTAAACACTGGGTTATCTGTCACACACACTGGTTCTGTTAAACACTGGGTTATCTGTCACACACACTGGTTCTGTTAAACACTGGGTTATCTGTCACACACACTGGTTCTGTTAAACACTGGGTTATCTGTCACACTGGTTCTGTTAAACACTGGGTTATCTGTCACACACACTGGTTCTGTTAAACACCGGGTTATCTGTCACTCACACTGGTTCTGTTAAACACTGGGTTATCTGTCACACTGGTTCTGTTAAACACTGGTTCTGTGGTTCTGTTAAACACTGGGTTATCTGTCACTCACACTGGTTCTGTTAAACACTGGGTTATCTGTCACACTGGTTCTGTTAAACACTGGGTTATCTGACACACTGGTTCTGTTAAACACTGGGTTATCTGTCACTCACACTGGTTCTGTTAAACACCGGGTTATCTGTAACTCACACTGGTTCTGTTAAACACCGGGTTATCTGTCACACACACTGGTTCTGTTAAACACCGGGTTATCTGTCACACACACTGGTTCTGTTAAACACCGGGTTATCTGTCACACACACTGGTTCTGTTAAACACCGGGTTATCTGTCACACACACTGGTTCTGTTAAACACCGGGTTATCTGTCACACACACTGGTTCTGTTAAACACCGGGTTATCTGTCACACACACTGGTTCTGTTAAACACCGGGTTATCTGTCACACACACTGGTTCTGTTAAACACCGGGTTATCTGTCACACACACTGGTTCTGTTAAACACATCTGTCACTGGTTCTGTTAAACACCGGGTTATCTGTCACACACACTGGTTCTGTTAAACACCGGGTTATCTGTCACACACACTGGTTCTGTTAAACACCGGGTTATCTGTCACACACACTGGTTCTGTTAAACACCGGGTTTCTGTTAAACACCGGGTTATCTGTCACACACACTGGTTCTGTTAAACACCGGGTTATCTGTCACACACACTGGTTCTGTTAAACACCGGGTTATCTGTCACACACACTGGTTCTGTTAAACACCGGGTTATCTGTTCTGTTAAACACCGGGTTATCTGTCACACACACTGGTTCTGTTAAACACCGGGTTATCTGTCACACACACTGGTTCTGTTAAACACCGGGTTATCTGTAACTCATACTGGTTCTGTTAAACACTGGGTTATCTGTCACTCACACTGGTTCTGTTAAACACCGGGTTATCTGACACACTGGTTCTGTTAAACACCGGATTATCTGTCACACACACTGGTTCTGTTAAACACTGGGTTATCTGTCACTCACACTGGTTCTGTTAAACACTGGGTTATCTGTCACACACACTGGTTCTGTTAAACACTGGGTTATCTGTCACTCACACTGGTTCTGTTAAACACCGGGTTATCTGTCACACACACTGGTTCTGTTAAACACTGGGTTATCTGTCACTCACACTGGTTCTGTTAAACACTGGGTTATCTGTCACACACACTGGTTCTGTTAAACACTGGGTTATCTGTCACACACACTGGTTCTGTTAAACACTGGGTTATCTGTCACTCACACTGGTTCTGTTAAACACTGGGTTATCTGTCACACACACTGGTTCTGTTAAACAAAGGGTCTAGTGAGTGTGACCGGCCTAGTGTACTCTCTGTAGTGAATGTATTCCTAATGTCTAGCCACTAACGCCTGCAGCATTCCACTAGCACAGGAAGCTGTCTTTATCCTCCAAGGTACTAGGCTAGCCACTAGCATTCCACTAGTACAGCAAGGTGGCTGTCTTTCACATTGCTAGGCTAGCCACTAGCATTCCACTAGCACAGCAATGTGGCTGTCTTTCACATTGCTAGGCTAGCCACTAGCATTCCACTAGCACAGCAAGGTGGCTGTCTTTCACATTGCTAGGCTAGCCACTAGCATTCCACTAGCACAGCAAGGTGGCTGTCTTTCACATTGCTAGGCTAGCCACTAGCATTCCACTAGCACAGCAAGGTGGCTGTCTTTCACATTGCTAGGCTAGCCACTAGCATTCCACTAGCACAGCAAGGTGGCTGTCTTTCACATTGCTAGGCTAGCTACTAGCATTCCACTAGCACAGCAAGGTGGCTGTCTTTCACATTGCTAGGCTAGCCACTAGCATTCCACTAGCACAGCAAGGTGGCTGTCTTTCACATTGCTAGGCTAGCTACTAGCATTTCACTAGCAAAGGAAGCTGTCTTTATCCTCCAGGATACTAAACTAGCTACTTGCATTCCACTAGTGCAGTGATGAGGATCAATATAGTGGACCAGTTCCAAATCTCCATATTATCGTTCACCCTGCGACGGCCATGGACAAGAGGTCCAATTAATAATTCCACTTCTCACCCTGTTCTGACTAAGTATTAGAAATGGTCGCACACAAGATATGATAACATATCTGGGATGAGTGACTTATCTTGTGTGAGGAATAGATGATGTTCAGTCTTTTCTGTTGTAGCCTACACATTACTTCCCCCATGCTCAAATGTTGTTAACATAAGAGGACAGGCTGTGCTAATGAGACACACACATATGCACGTTTAGCCTAATTGTTTAATCAATCAAATTGCCTTATATCCAATAATGGGCTGCATATGACCGCCCGAGGATTTGGAAAATAAAGCACCCCGTAATGTTCATTCAGTCCATTGGTTAGAACCCAGGCTAACATTCCCAGGCTGCCGTGACATAATAAAAGCCTGTCTCCCATGCAGCCAACAGAAATGTTGTCCTGATGCATTTTAACTGAGAATATATCTGTTGACACGTTGCTGAGGCTAGCAGAATGTTAGTTCTAACCTCTCCTTCACACTCTGTACCGTTCCCCCTCACACAGACACAGACACACACACAGACAGACAGACAGACAGACAGACAGACACACACACCCTCCTGTAATATTACACCTCTCCCCATGCTGTCTAGTGCTGAGTTTTCTTGGCCCACACACACACACATCCCTTTCTCTCCCATCTGATCCTGTGTGTTACAGTCTATAATGATTGTAGGAAATGGTTCTGACCTCTCTGTTGCCTTACATAATGCTGATGTATGGGCTCCCCGTACAAGCTGTGTGCGTGTGCTCTGCTCAGGCAGGCACTAAGCGTGTGGCATGTTTTTATTTTTCCGGGCAGTGCCCGGGTGTCAGGGTGCATAAGCAGGGCTCATTTTTCGCCCACCGGTTTGCTGGCTGCTGTGGCGTTGGAGCATTTCAAGCGGGTGTCAAGCGTTCAGCCGTCTCACGGCGTGCTTTCCTTCCATTAGCCCGCGGGCCTACGGTAGCTGTGTTCAGGAGACCGGTAAATGCCAGAGTACTCCGGAGCCTGGGCAATAAAAGGGCGGTGAAAGTGTTCCGTCGGCGGGGGAATGTAGCTTTAAAACTGGATCCGATTGAGTAGGGAATAGGTGTTCACTGGCATTCTAACCCTGTGGTGACATTGAATGTCCAAGAGAACAATTGCTATTGGATCTTGAATAATGACAATCCGATTTGGGAACGAGCCCCCCGTATCGTGATGGGAGGACATGTGATTGGTTGACGGAGGTCAAGCCGTGCTGTGATGGCATGTGATTTGTCGACCCAGATCTAGCTGTGCTGTGATGGCATGTGATTGGTTGACAAAGGGCGAGCCATGGTGTGTGTGGGTTGGCTAACGCAGCGGGGAAGGGGCTGTGCTGAGATCCGCCCAGCTCAGTCCACACGTCACCGCTACCGCTGCTGATATGTCCGTTCTCCGCTCCTCACAGCGGGACGTGTCGTAGCACGACCAGCTAACGGCTCAAAATAAAAGTGTCTCCACAGCGCTTCTGTAACGGGTCTAATGAGGGGTTCTGTGTGAAACCCAGCGTTGTCCCAGACATCTACAACAGCAGCCCATATTTCACTGGTGGACCACTCTGAAGACCACCTAAAGGGGTCTCTAGGAAACATTCTCAGTCTGTCCAGAAGGACAGGACACCATTACTACTAGGAAATGCTGTTAGGGAAGGAGGTCTGGGAGAGGCTGTTAGAGGAGGTCTAGTAGAGGCTGTCAGAGGAGGTCTGGGAAAGGTGAGGCTGTTAGGGAATGAGGTCTGGGAGATGCTGCTCTTGGGGGCTGAGCTAGTTGATTCATGATCTAAGAGAGAGCTATAGGAGAGAGGGAGGTACCTGGGGGAGAGGGATAGAGAGGGGGGAGGGGAGCTCTGTTGATAAATGTTTCGAGCTGACGGCTCAATGTGCTTACCTAATGGAAGCTTCAGCTTCAGCCGCTCTATCTTGTCACACTGCAATTTTCCCTGCCCTTATTCTCACAGACCCCCCCACCCTCCATTAACCCCCCTTTCCGTTTTCCTCCCAGCATCTCCGTTTCCCTCCGTTTTCCTCCCCTGCTGTTTTCTGTTGAGGTAGACGGGCTACGCTTGGCCAGACACAGAGCACACACAGTCCACAATCTTCCTCAAAGGTTAGTGGAGCTGCCTCATAAAGTCCACTAATCATCTTGTAATGGCTTTTCTTTGTGTTGGTGAGGGCAGCGGTGATGATGTCTGGCAGCCATTTTGGGGCTGCAGTTTTCTATGGGATGATATAATGTAAGAGCACTGTTGAAGTTGGCAGGGGCCATTTTGGACTCCATCAGTAAGGAGTCTGTGTGAACAGGTTGCCTGGTTGTGGGTGTTCCCATTTTGTTTGCCTGGTCCCAGATCTGTTTTTTTCTATGCTGCAAGACTGTACACCTCTGGCCCGGGGGGGGGGCTACCTGGTGTACTGGATAAAAGGAGAGGATGTAAAGTGTTTCTCTTCAACATCTGGGTTGATAGACTGCTGTTTGTAGCCGACTCACACCGGTGACCATTTTGGTGTATGGCTGTCTAGATACAGCGTTTCGGTGGGTGGTGTGTAGCCTGGCCCGGAGGTAAAAGCAGTGGGGTTTGTTTTCATGAGGACTTGTCATCATAGCAGGGAGAGGCAGTCTCTTTGGCAGAGCACATGGCTGGCAAAAAAAGGCATTACATGCCAGAAACACTATCCGCTGGAGACCATACACCCAATCCGCCTCCGATAAATCGATCTTTTTCTTATGATTTCTATTCAAAGGAGAATGAACGTGCTCGTCATCCGTCAATGATTGAACCTCAGCATTTTGTGAAGCTTGGAAGCTGCCATTGGACGTGACGCAGCGCCAGTAGTGTAGCAGCTGTCATGTATTTCAGAGGAGGCATTCCTTAACGGTTGACAAATGATGGCAACGCTGAACGCTCCATGGCTGTAGTGTAGCTTCTAGGTTAGTCATCTGAGCTGGCAGAGAGGCTTTGATGTGATGTGTGTGCGCGAGAGGGGGCATTGGGTGGCGACACAGAGGATAAGGGTACAGCATGGGATTTTGGGTCGTGGTGTTGAGTTCTTTGTTTGTTTGCACCTCTTGTGAGAGGAAAATAATGAGTTGGAGAGCATTAATAACATTTAGCTGGTTAAAGACGTCATGGATAAGCACATCTTGTATCCGTTTCGGGCGTCACAACATTACGCCAGTGGTATATAACACTGGTGACCATTTTCACACTGGATTTTCTATTTATTTTTACTTGGCACTAGACTTTACAGTAGCCATATTACTGTTCTCTGTGTGACTTTATTATAGACCCGAGGTCAGGGTCTCCCAACAACACTTTTAGTAGCTGTTGAAAATCAATTACCTCACGACTCAACCTGAAATCTTCTCCTGCCGATTCAGGCTCTAAGATTGGATTTTTTTAAAGGAGCATAAGCTTCTAAACTAAAAATCTAGGCGTGCACACAAATATATTGAATTGCACAATTAATTTGTTGATGTAACGTTTTACTTGTCGCTAATATTTTTTTCCAATTTGCCACATTTTCTCTTAACTGCGACTTCCCTATGTTATTAAAGACAAACTAATGCACTGTTTTTTGTGTACCAATGAATTCTGTTTTACGTTTCTCAAATTCATTTGTCACTTCTATTTTTCCTGGATTATCGTTTAGCGGGTTTATCAACTATATTACAAATACTAAGAGAAAATAATGATATTACGGTATTTGATTAATGCGTTCATTGCAGTATAGTAAGCATACAGTGCTGTGCTGAGGTTACCTTTACACATTTCCTGCAGCCTGGCCCAGCTGGTCATCTAAGGCCTGCACCACAGACAGGGCTAACAACATGTTAAACATCTATTTTGCCTGACAACTTACCTTTTTCTTTGAAGCCTATAGTGGCTAAACAAGGTTGGGACAATTTCACCTGTGAGGTGTGTTATAGGACTCGTGAAACTTTTATTTGCTTCAGAATGGTTTCGCGAGTTTCATTACGTGTGACGTCGCCGTAAAGACCAGGCTACGAGAACGGATTTGGGGGTTAATTTTAACGCGCGCTATTCGTTTTAACGGTGCTGGGTGCAGTAAAACCGGTTCTTGGCTGTTGTTTTTCTATTTAAATCGACCCCTCGCTCATTAGCTAATCATTTTATACGTTCGCATACAGTTTTCGTTTTGTATGTGAGTATAATTGTTGCTCTGTTGACCCCATTAGTGGGGCGCTAAGGGTTTTTCTCATGTCAGTTAAATCTGAGGTACGGTCTTACTTCAGAAGGTAGGCGTGGCGTAGCGTTTTAGCGGCTCGTTGACTGACGACGTCACGGTCAGCAGTCAGTGTGCATTGACAAGACAAAATGGCGGCTCCTTGGTTTCAGATAGCCATAGCAACGATGAAGAAGCAACGGAGCAGAAGGCTCTGTTATGATTCCGAAATGTGTTTGTGTTTATTTGTCTAGATAACATGCGTTACACAATATAAGCCAACGCAAATTGTGTGGCCCCGTAGTCTCGCAAGAATGTGTTGCTAAACAATAAAAACCGAACCATTTGTACAGCATGATGTATCAACATTTGGCTCGTTAAACTCGTGGATCTAATGATTTATATTCGTCAGCAGATGTGCGTCTGGTGAAATTAAGCACATTGTTGGCACACCTAGAAACACAGGCTCCCACTCAAACATATAATGGTTTTCCATTGTGCCAGGCAGATTCATGGGCTGTGTGCCTTTCCTTCCCAGGTTTGTGACTACATGTGCTTTCTGTTAATGCTCAAGTTTTTCTCCCTCTTTCTCACTGTCTCTGTTGCTCTTGCTCTTACTTTTGTGTGTGTGTGTGTGTGTGTGTATAGCTGCTGAAAGGAAATGTCAGTGTTAGTGGCAGTCAGCATTCCCAGAGGAAGCCTTTTCCTATTTAATGCACTGCTTCTGACCAGGACTCAGAGGGCTCTTGAGATAAAAGGGTTGGTTGGTGTGTGTTTGTGTGTGACAATATATTCATATTACTGGGTGTGTTTAGGTGTTGTAGTGTCTTCAGGGACGGAGAGGTCGGAAAGTGAAGATGGATTTAAACATCCCTAAAATACCCTCGTTCAGAGAGAGAGAGGGAGAGACTTAGCGTTCTTTCTCTTTTTCCCTTTAATTTGTTTTTGGTGACAACATAATATATCTTCTATGGTCACAAGAACACACAGTTTGAAGCAAACACGTTTATAGTGTATCCAATGTGTGTATCCATCTTGTTTTTAGATGATGAAATCAAGCAGCAGATTTTGTTCTCACGTTTCGGAATGTGTCATTGACTATTTTCTCTGTTGTACCGAGTCAATCAACATATGACTTGTTGACAAATGTTTAATTGTCCTTCTACTTGGGGAAGCTGGACACCTGCACTGTCTCTACTCTTTTGGCCTCCTGTAGAAATCACACATGATTTCATTGCATTCAGTTTGATATTGTACTTCTTTAGCTTGTTGCTCTATAAACAGACTGGGCAGGGTGTGTCTCCGTCTGGTTTCGGCCGACTCTTCTAAACGTGATAGTGATGTACAAGCATGTCACACATTCTAATAAAAAGATCACTCTGAATTCAAAATGCACAGTTAAAGGTTAGATTTCCTCTGGCAAGTGGAGATGGTGCTTAGCTATCAATGTAATCTTCAGTGCAGTGTCCATTCAGCCAGTTCCATCCCAAATACTGACATTGGAACAGAACCAGCTGGAGGAAAATCGATTATTGAAAAGTCTATTGTGTCCTGAGACTATGTACAGTAACTATTGAACATCATACATCTTGAAGATCCTGCCACTAGAGTACTGGACTATTGAGTTTAGTTCTGTCCAGCCCTGAATAATTATGTGTGGTCTAAGGTTCATTCCTTTCTGTGGGTTTTGTGCAGCAACAGTGTGAGGCTGCAGTTTCTGTAGTGTCCATCAGGTGGCAGAATAGGGAGGCTGAGGAAGCCAGGGTGTCATGAGCTGTAGTCTCATCTCTCACTCACTATCTCTCTCTCTCTCCATTGGCCCTCTATTTCTGCCTTTCTCTTTTCATTCTTTCCTCTCTCTGTTTCTCTTTAGTGTATCTATTTTCTTCCCTCATCAGCCAATCTATCTTTTTCTCGTCTTTTTCTTCTTTCTCGCCTCCCGCTCACTGTGAAATAGAACAGGCCGTGTGTAGCTATCTGAACAGACGAGATGAGGTAGATATAAGGTAAACCTCTCACTGGAATTCATCACAAACTGACACCTTTTTTTCCAACATTACTCTTCAGAGTATCTTCCAGTCAGTCGCTTATGGGTTTAGCTGATCTCTATGTCTCACATTATTCCCTGTGTATCACACTGGCGGATGACGGAAACCGCTGCCATGGGTTTTACTTAATAGGATCCAGGGCTTTTGATCGAACCTAGCTGTGTTTACTTCTCTCGTTTTGTAACATAAACTTCCTCTTTCTTGCACTAGACAGGCAGGGCTCGAATGTGTGTCAAATGGCACAGTGTTTGCCTATAGTGCTCTAACTAACTTAAGCCAGAGTTCCTATAGCATTGCCTATAGTGCTGACTAACTTAAGCCAGAGTTCCTATAGCATTGCCTATAGTGCTGACTAACTTAAGCAAGAGTTCCTATAGCATTGCCTATAGTGCTGACTAACTTAAGCCAGAGTTCCTATAGCATTGCCTATAGTGCTGACTAACTTAAGCCAGAGTTATTATATCATTGCCTATAGTGCTGACTAACTTAAGCCAGTGTTATTATATCGTTGCCTATAGTGCTGACTAACTCAAGCTAGAGTTATTATAGCATTGCCTATAGTGCTGACTAACTCAAGCTAGAGTTATTATAGCATTGCCTATAGTGCTGACTAACTCAAGCTAGAGTTATTATAGCATTGCCTATAGTGCTGACTAACTCAAGCTAGAGTTATTATAGCGTTGCCTATAGTGCTGACTAACTCAAGCTAGAGTTATTATAGCATTGCCTATAGTGCTGACTAACTCAAGCTAGAGTTATTATCGCATTGCCTATAGGCTCCGGTTAGAGTCGTGTTCAATGTAAGCAAGAGTTCCATTCCGTTTCACCCTCTTGGAGAGATTGAATGGATGAACTGTCCCATTCCTCTGTCTGCGCGCGTGTGTGTGTGTGTGGGTGCGTGTGTGTGTGTGTCTATTTGTCTGTTCTTGACAGCAGCTCCCTCAGAGCTACTTATTATTCTGCTGCTGGGATGAATGTTGGTGCTGTTTTAGCCTGGAGTGAGATTCACTCACACACACACAGACACGCTGCCACAGACACACCCAAACAAACACACACACACAGCGACACAGATGGCTCTCATGTGAGAGCAGCTCTAGTCTGACTCAATGTGGAAAACCAGGGGCTTACTGAAGTAGCACCTGGAGGTGAGGTGGGGGTGAGGCGAGGTGAGGTGTGTGGGGAGGGGGATACTGAAGTTGCACCGGGGGGTGAGGCAAGGTGTGTGTGGGGGTGGGGGGCTGTGTATAAGTGACATTGTTGAATCATTTTCAGGGCACACAGACATGGATTCAAGAGGAGCTTTTAACCTTCATAAATGGTCCATATCCATGATTTCTTTGGGTCTATTTTAACTTGCAGTGTGATCCAAAGCAAACAATCTGTCATATGTATCATCAGGTTAGATCTTACATATGGTATTATGGGTCGGTTCTGTTCATTATCCAGCAAAGGTGGATACGCTGTGGACTTGCATTTCAGTGGAGGGAGAGAAAAAAAGGAAAACCCTTGGCCATATTCCCTTAAACCGGCTTTAAGGCTTTGTTCTCCCGCAGTACCTGTCCTGTTCCATCTGGGATCAGTGTTTATTCAACAGTCTAACCAGGACGGCTTCTGGTCTGCTGGTGAGCTTCCTCTCCTGCGTCAGCCTGTGTGACTTGGCTGAGAGATGAATAAACATGTGTGAAGATGTGCCTCAGTGCCAGTGTGGTGTTGTACTTCGTGATCCGGCCAAATGTGACTGAAATGCAAAGTAAACAGGACCAGAGTGTTCCATGCAGCTCCGCCTCTAATTTAGTTTTAGGAAAAAGATGGGTGCCATTTTGTTTGTGGGCCCTGTCAGCCCTGTTCTCTAGTATAATAACATTCCTTGGAATAGGTTTCTTACACCTGTTAATTACCACGCTGTGAAGGCCTGCTTGGGAACAGCAGTAATTAGTGTGTGCAAATGCCTCTGGTCTCAGCCTTTGTCTGCTGGGATTGTTTTGAAGCGTGGCTTGATTTCCAGCGCTGCTTTCCTCACCTCCCTCCGTCGTCCTGGGAGCTGCCAGCTCGCAAACCGCGTCAAGGTGTTGCTGCCTTATATTCTGTTGTTGTACACTGTTGTTCCATTGACTCCTGTTTAATTCAGGCCGTGTCCATCCTTATCTCTGACTTGAATTCCACCAGCTGTGCAGCCTGGTTAACCACATTTAGGGGTTCATTTTGCATGGAATACTCTTTCTTGATTTACTAAATTGTGAACGAACTAATACATTATTAAAGGTCAAGTTTATTTGAATGGTGTGTAGGCTATTGGGTGTAGTCTAGTAGCGTGTAGGCTAGTAACAGGTAGGCTAGTACGTGTAGGCTAGTACGTGTAGGCTAGTACGTGTAGGCTAGTATGTGTAGGCTATTGGGTGTAGGCTATTATGTGTACGCTAGTACGTGTAGGCTATTGGGTGTAGGGCTAGTAACGTTTAGGCTATTGGGTGAAGGCTAGTACGTGTAGGCTAGTACGTGTAGGCTAGTACGTGTAGGCTAGTACGTGTAGGCTAGTACGTGTAGGATATTGGGTGTAGACTAGTAACGTGTAGGCTATTGGGTGTAGGCTAGTAACGTGTAGGCTAGTACGTGTAGGCTAGTATTGTAATTAGGCTCGTTTAACTACTTCTTGCTCCTTTGTCATCCTCTCTCCTCCCTCCCCCTCCTCCATCATCTTCCCATGTCTTTCCTCCCCCCCTTCTCCTCCTGTGTCTTCCTCGCCCTCTCTCATCACTCCCATCCTCTCCTCTCTCATCCCTCCTGGATTACGGTACAAAACCAGTGAACTAATGCTCCCTCTGTCTCTCTGAAGGCTAACAAAGCAGGATGTAAATTATGAAGTGACGCTTTTCCTGACTTGCTAACAGCAGGGGACCTATCAGCAAATACAGCAGTGTGTGTTTGTGTGTGTGTGTGTGTGTGGTGGTGGTGGTGTTTGTTTGCACATTTGTGTCAACGAGCGTGTGTGTGTATGTTCTGGGCCGTAGCATACACGATTCCAACCCCAGTCACTCAACAGACAGAGGGCAATGTTTTGAACATAGTAGGTACATTTATAGTGTGAGAGATGTATTGAACATAGTAGGTACATTTATAGTGTGAGAGATGTATTGAACATAGTAGGTATATATTTATAGTGTGAGAGATGTATTGAACATAGTAGGTACATTTATAGTGTGAGTACTTTAATGTCTACTCTTCCTCTGACTTGAGAAGGAGATTTTGAGTTTGCATCATCAGAATAAGGTTTTGAATTGGTATCATCAAGAATGGGATTTCTTCTGTCTCCATCTGTTGGTCTCCTGTCTCCATCTGTTGGTCTCTCCTGTCTCCATCTGTTGGTCTCTCCTCTCTTTATCTGTTGGTCTCTCCTCTCTTTATCTGTTGGTCTCTCCTCTCTTTATCTGTTGGTCTCTCCTCTCTTTATCTGTTGGTCTCTCTCCTGTCTCCATCTGTTGGTCTCTCCTGTCTCCATCTGTTGGTCTCTCCTGTCTCCATCTGTTGATCTCGCCTCTCTTTATCTGTTGGTCTCTCCTCTCTTTATCTGTTGGTCTATCCTCTCTTTATCTGTTGGTCTCTCCTCTCTTTATCTGTTGGTCTCTCCTCTCTTTATCTGTTGGTCTCTCCTGTCTCCATCTGTTGGTCTCTCCTCTCTTTATCTGTTGGTCTCTCCTGTCTCCATCTGTTGGTCTCTCTCCTGTCTCCATCTGTTGGTCTCTCTCCTGTCTCCATCTGTTGGTCTCTCTCCTGTCTCCATCTGTTGGTCTCTCTCCTGTCTCCATCTGTTGGTCTCTCTCCTGTCTCCATCTGTTGGTCTCTCTCAGAACCCATTCAGATGCATTCCTGGTGATCGGGTTAAACAGAGTTAGTAGATATGACCGGAGCCTTTTGATTCCAGCCTGCCAAGTCTGTCTGCGTCTTAAATCACAGCCGATTCCCTAGAGGGTGCAGCGTATTTCACTAGTATCATACAGATCTTAGATCAGAAGCCCAGGTCAGTCTAGGGATTAGGATGGCATTTGGGATGTGAAGTCTCTGTCAGAACCTTGACTTGCTTATCCATGCAATGGTTTCTTTTGTTTTAGGTACTGGCTCAATTATTTGTATCACCAAGCATGTTCTCTTTGTCTGTCTGTGTGTGTGTAGGCAGACACAGACACACATATACAGACACAGACACAGATAGGCAGACACATAGGGAGACAGACAGGCACAGACACATGTTTGCTTTACTTTTTTGTGGGGACCCAAATATTACCCAGTTACCAACCCCAATATACCCAAAGCTTTGACTCTAGCCCTAATCCGTGACCTTAACCCTAACCTTCAGCTCTGTTTGCACAAGCTCTTATACTATATTATACATGCGTTAATGTTACATGGCAGATATAATTTTTTACCGTTTAGTGTGTCAAACAATCTGGTTACAATTCACACCCTACCGAATTTGCAAACAAATCGCGCAACACAAACAGTTTTATTTTCCCGGGGGACGGGACAGGTTGGTAATGTGACCTAGCTGGCCAGTTATTCACTGCTCCAGGCAAAAGCATTGTGCCGCGGCCGGTTGAACGTCTGAATGGCCGGCAGGACTGAATAGACTCAGCCGGGACGGGTAAAATGTGGAGTGGTGTGCTTGTAGCTGCACTGCTGATCTCTTTTCATTACCCTAGTGCTTAATGGTGGCCAACTTGACAGAGCCCTGTGATTATCAGAGGAGCTGTGCAATACTGGAGCCGGACTTCTCAGACCGCTGATAATGGAATCCTGTAGCAGGAAGGAGAGGAGGAGAGGGACACGGGAGGAGGAGGAGAGGGACACTGGATGAGGAGGAGAGGGACACTGGATGAGGAGGAGAGGGACACGGGATGAGGAGGAGAGGGACACGGGATGAGGAGGAGAGGGACACGGGATGAGGAGGAGAGGGACACGGGATGAGGAGGAGAGGGACACGGGAGGAGGAGGAGAGGGACACGGGATGAGGAGGAGAGGGACACTGGATGAGGAGGAGAGGGACACTGGATGAGGAGGAGAGGGACACTGGATGAGGAGGAGAGGGACACTGGAGGAGGAGAGGGACACTGGATGAGGAGGAGAGGGACACTGGATGAGGAGGAGAGGGACACTGGATGAGGAGGAGAGGGACACGGGATGAGGAGGAGAGGGACACTGGATGAGGAGGAGAGGGACACGGGATGAGGAGGAGAGGGACACTGAATGAGGAGGAGAGGGACACTGGATGAGGAGGAGAGGGACACTGGATGAGGAGGAGAGGGACACTGGATGAGGAGGAGAGGGACACTGGATGAGGAGGAGAGGGACACTGGATGAGGAGGAGAGGGACACTGGGATGAGGAGGAGAGGGACACGGGAGGAGGAGAGGGACACACACGGGGGAGGAGGAGAGGGACACGGGGAGGAGGAGAGGGACAGGGAGGAGGAGGAGAGGGACACTGGATGAGGAGGAGAGGGACACGGGATGAGGAGGAGAGGGACACGGGAGGAGGAGGAGAGGGACACTGGATGAGGAGGAGAGGGACACTGGATGAGGAGGAGAGGGACACTGGGATGAGGAGGAGAGGGACACTGGATGAGGAGGAGAGGGACACGGGATGAGGAGGAGAGGGACACGGGATGAGGAGGAGAGGGACACTGGGATGAGGAGGAGAGGGACACTGGATGAGGAGGAGAGGGACACTGGATGAGGAGGAGAGGGACACTGGATGAGGAGGAGAGGGACACTGGATGAGGAGGAGAGGGACACTGGATGAGGAGGAGAGGGACACGGGGGGAGGAGGAGAGGGACACGGGATGAGGAGGAGAGGGACACGGGGGAGGAGGAGAGGGACACGGGATGAGGAGGAGAGGGACACGGGGGGAGGAGGAGAGGGACAGGGGAGGGGAGGAGGAGTTAAGGGGATAAAGAGAGTCCTGATTTGTTTTCATTAGGCAGAAAACAGAATAGATGTGACAAATGTGAATAGTCTAATATGAGCAGGACCTACTAGTGGACCCGGGGGATTTAACATCTACTCTGTTCAGTCAATCCTGTTTTAGATCATACCATCAAAAATATGAATGGTTTTAACTGCAGCGTGCTAGACTAGGAGTGTGTTTCCCTCTGGTCTGAAATCTCACTTTAACAGTGAGACGGTGAAGGAGTCTGGTCTAACATTTTCTCGCGTGATTGTTTGTATCAACTCGAGAAGCAACGGTTTTGGGCTTCTGCTGTGTTTTTTAATTCTGCTTTGAAATGTGATCTCAATCCGGGAGTTTATCGTGTGTGGTTGTCTGTGTGTGTGTGTGTGTGTGTGTGTGTGTGTGATGGGGTCAAACTGGTCTACCCTGGCTAGGAACCGTTTAAATCAGGTGGGCCATTCTCTCCTATAGTACGGAGAACGGTGGTTTCTAGCACAGTAAAAGAACCCACCTACATCCCAGATATTGATTGGTGATGCAGCAGTGTCTCTGAAGACTCCATTTTGGGCTCAGTGTTTCAAGCAAAGAAACGGTTGCTTTGTGGAGAACAAATTAATGCGTGTACATTCTGGAGTTGGGGAGATTCAGATTGCCGTATCAGAAAGGGTTTGTTGATCAGACGACGACGACAATGCAGAACGTTAATTAGCGTATTAAATCAAACCAAATGGCTTTGCCAGCAAACCCTACTGATAGATTTGTCGATGGATGCTTAGCGTTTTAGAAAACATTCCTGCATGCTTGCCTTTGCCATTCCGAATCTACACATGTAAATAAGATAATTAATGTCAGGCTAAAGAAACATGAGCACAAACACACACACCTTCCATGTATTTTACACAATGGTCATTAATCAGACACCAATATTGTTATCCATGACTACTTAATTGCCTTTGCAAACGCTCAATCTCAGGCCAAATGTGTAGCCTGTGAATAGCTCATGTAGTGTTTCCAATCCGTACATGTATACTGGTGTAATAATAGTTGATTGTGTTCACCCAGCCAGTCCTGTTCATTTATAGGCATGGGGATGATGTAAAGGATTTATTGGCGTGCAGACGTGTGCGCCGTGTCTTTGCATTCATATTCCTCACACACACACACACACACAGACCGAGCGGCTGTGTAAGTGAACGTAAATATTGCCTGTTTGGGAATACGTTTCATAAGGGTGATTCGGCCGCGACAATTGCTTACGGATGCAGTTTATCCACCGCGCTATAATACCAAATGGTTTGCTATCAATCACCTCACGTTCGGACCGACCGACCGGCGTTACTCGCCTCCTTTGTCCCTACCGGAACCGCGATCATTACAATCCTGGCCATGTTTTTAACGTGGGGTGGGAAAAGGGGGCAATTCTCTTAAACTAGTGTCTGGATAAAGACTAGGTCAGCCGTGTGGATGCGTGTGTTGAACAGCTGAGGGGGTGAGGGGGGGGCTATACAGGCAGAAGCCCAAAGAGAGACAGGGGGAGAGAGAACGTGGAGTGTGTTCATATGAAAGGGGTGGGGGGGAGGAGAGAGGGAGAGAGTGTGTGTGTGTGTGTGTGTGTGTGTGGAAAAGGAAGCAGAGCCTGTGAACGAACGGCGAACTCAGTGATTTCCTACCGTCCTCGAACAAGCGCCCTTAATCTGACTGAATAGTCGAGATCTAGCAGCTAAGATAAGGAAATAGGGACGACCGAGGAAACTGTGTGTGTGTGTGTGTCGGTGTGTTTCCGGGAACGGCTGCCTCGCTCGGAGAGTCGTACGTGATTACACGGGAGAGAAGTGATCCCAGGCCGTCTTTTGTTGAGGCAAGTGGCTGTTAGCCTGTGTAGCATCCGGGGCTAATACGACCGAGCCAGGCGCTAATGCCAGGATAAAGTGTCCGTCTGATCGGTGTTCCTACTCCGCGTTTGGCCCTGGAGTTCATACGGCCGCGGGGGTCTCCTCCTGGGCCAGGATCTCCGGGTTCAAGTTGTTTGCGCCGGTTACTTTGTAACTCCAGAATCATCAGACTGGCGGGTGAGTAGTGGAATAGAAAAAAAGGAAAATATGGGGGAGGGAGTGAGGGACGAGGAGGGGGTGTGGGGCATCCTGGGATTAACAGATGGAATGTTGCCTAGTGTTTAAACACCAGTTACATGAGGCGTTTCTTTCTTACTACCAGTGTTTTTTCGATAATACATTTACTGTAGTTTGGGGGGGAACTCGTGTCGCCCGGAGTCAAACGTTTTGTCTGTTGTAGCGAGCTGAGAGTTTCCTCTGTATTGGTGTAAAACTTGTCTGTTCCCATTGAACACCCTGGGAATAACAGCATGCTGTTAGCATAACCCCTGTTGGTTTATTAACACACCCAACTAGTTCAACTCAATCTGAATCGAGCATATTCGATGGAGGTGGTGATTAGTCATCAAACGACCGGTGGTCTAATCATCTCAGTTTCACACTTTCACACGCATCTAAGTGTGCCTGTTATGTCTGAGAACAAATGAAACCCATTTCAAAGATCCAACGGCTCAACCAAAGAGCCCGTCATTAAGTGGTGGTTGGGGGGCGGGGGGTCTGAAAAGACGTTGAACTGTTGATGTGAAGCTGGATGTGTGTAACAGTAGCTGTATAGCAGATTACAGGTCGGTAAAACAATGTGGAGATGCTAATGTCGGGGGTCTGGTTAATTTCCATGCTGGTTTACATGGACCACAACACAGAATCACCAGGCCTTCTCCTACTAACCCCCACCCCCCCAGAGGCTGTGAACCCTGGCCCAGCACACGCAGCTCTTCTGTGGGGACAGAAAGAATAGACCAAGGAGCTTTTGGGTTGGGGGTGGGGCTTATATTCAAACCGGAGAACGAGACTAGTCCTAGACAGGGACACAGAAACATGTGCCCACTTATCTGATGTTGGCTGTACACAGTATGCAGGGCACATTGTGGAGCGCAGGACTTTTGGTACGTTTGTGCATTAAAACAGAAGTATGTGTCTTGTAGTTGACTGGTCACCTAATCTGATAGTTGTGAACGTGATGACTCAATGTGCACGCTGGTCCAGTTTGTCACCTGGGCGTTTGGACGCTGGTCCAGTTTGTCACCTGGGTGTTTGGACGCTGGTCCAGTTTGTCACCTGGGTGTTTGGGCGCTGGTCCAATTTGTCACACAGGCGTTTAGACGCTGGTCCAGTTTGTCACACGGGCGTTTGGATGCTGGTCCTGTTTGTCACCTGGGTGTTTGGACGCTGGTCCAGTTTGTCACCTGGGTGTTTGGACGCTGGTCCAGTTTGTCACCTGGGTGTTTGGACGCTGGTCCAGTTTGTCACCTGGGTGTTTGGTCGCTGGTCCAGTTTGTCACACGGGAGATTGGACGCTGGTCCAGTTTGTCACACGGGTGTTGGACAGGGGTTCTGGTCCAGGGACTGGGGTAAAGGCTGTGCCAAGTCCAGGTCAATTTTGTGGAAGAGAACCAATGTGTCTAATAACGGATTGTGTGTGTATTTCTGTGCCCCCCCATCATTTATGACTTCTCTAATGTTAATGGTTTAATACTTAGTGGGCAGCTGTGTTCATGTGTTCAGGTCCACTGCTGCTCAGAAACACTGTTGGACACACTAGGTTGTACAAGATGGCTTCATGCTGTTCCTATAAATCACTGTAGTAACTCGTTTGTCAGGTTTTTTGTGTGGAATCTCTTGGTTTTGATATGACTGTGTTGATTGTTGAGTAAATGGTTTTGTCCCTGTGTGTGTGTGTGTGTGTGTGTGTGCCCCCGCCCCCAAGTCCCCCGGTCCACCAGCTAGCCCTGCCACCTGAGAAGGTAACGCTACCAGGTAGATGTCTTCGTCCCAAATTCCCCCATAATCCCCCTGGGCACATTTCAGAACGCTGGGCACTTAGGGAAGATTTATTTGGGAGGAGGCCGTCTATATTTTAAGAAGAGCACTGAGGATGTCCCAAATGAACCCCTCCCTCCTGTGTAGTATACAACTTTTCACCAGGGTAGGTCTCTGGTACTCTGCATTGTGTAGGGATGGGGGGTGTCATTTGGACCGGACTCCCGGCTTGGCTAACTAATGTACGGCACGAGGGCTGAAGTCTTTGGTTTTAATGGAGATGGGAAATCAAGAGAACTTTCTCTGCTTTCTGTGTGGGGCTGAGTGACTGGGCTGAGTGACTGGGCTGAGTGACTGGGCTGAGTGACTGGGCTGAGTGACTGGGCTGAGTGACTGGGCTGAGTGACTGGGCTGAGTGACTGGGCTGAGTGACTGGGCTGAGTGACTGGGCTGAGTGACTGGGCTGAGTGACTGGGCTGAGTGACTGGGCTGAGGGCTGACTGGGCTGAGTGACTGGGCTGAGTGACTGGGCTGAGTGACTGGGCTGAGTGACTGGGCTGAGTGACTGGGCTGAGTGACTGGGCTGAGTGACTGGGCTGAGTGACTGGGCTGAGTGTTTGAAAACAACTGTCTTCCAAGTCCTCCAAAAACCACAGAGTTCAAGGGTCATTTCTTCAGACTTTTGTTAATTAAGAGGAAGGAACCAATCTTTTGGATTCATCAACGTTATCAAATACAAAGTCTTATGAAGTTCTGTTGGAGGTGGGCCTGTGGTCCCATAATATATGATACACGGTCTCATGGAGTTCTGTTGGAGGAGGTGGTCCAAATGGTACTCTATTTCCTGAAACTAGTGCGCTATGCTACAATATGGGATGCATTTAGGGCCTGCGGTTCAGTTGACAGAATGTCATAAATGATTTGTTCGTTAGACACGTTATTCTCTTAGTACACAACTGTGTGTGTGTGTGTGTGTGTGTGTGTGTGTGTCTACAGGTCGTTGAGGTTATGATAAGTGTCCATGTTGGGCGTGGGAATGATTCTCCATCTCTGTTTACATAGCAAACCTGCCGCTTAGTAGGTTTTTGCCCACAGTCAACACACACACACACACACACACAACTCAATAGGTCCTCACACAGAGTGATCACAGCACCACCACAACAAAAACCATAACACAAATTATAGGCCTTGTACACACACTTACACCGAGAAAGAGATTGGTACTCAGTGAGGAAGATGGACGGAGACAGTCTACCCCGTATCATTCCTGACTGAAGCTCCACCCCCACCCCGTATCATTCCTGACTGAAGCTCCACCCCCACCCCGTATCATTCCTGACTGAAGCTCCACCCCCACCCCGTATCATTCCTGACCGAAGCTCCACCCCCACCCCGTATCATTCCTGACTGAAGCTCCACCCCCACCCCGTATCATTCCTGACTGAAGCTCCACGCCCACCCCGTATCATTCCTGACTGAAGCTCCACCCCCACCCCGTATCATTCCTGACTGAAGCTCCACCCCACCCCGTATCATTCATGAGTGAAGCTCCAACCCCACCCCGTATCATTCATGACTGAAGCTCCACCCCCACCCCGTATCATTCCTGACTGAAGCTCCAACCCCACCCGTATCATACCTGACTTAAGCTCCACCCCCACCCCGTATCATTCTTCACTGAAGCTCTACCATCTGAGTGAAGCTCTACCATCTGAGTGAAGCTCTACCATCTGAGTGAAGCTCTACCATCTGAGTGAAGCTCTACCATCTGACTGAAGCTCTACCATCTGACTGAAGCTCCACCCCCACTCTGAATCATTCCTGAATGAAGTTCCACTCCCACCCCGTATCATTTCTGACTGACGCTCCACCATCTGACTGAAGCTCCACCATCTGACTGAAGCTCCACCCCCACTCTGTATCATTCCTGACTGAAGCTCCACCATCTGACTAAAGCTACACCCCACTCTGTATCATTCTCTGTCCATCATTCCTGACTTCCTGAAAGCTCCACCATCTGACTGAAGCTACCTGACTTAAGCTCCACCCCCACCCCGTATCATTCTTCACTGACTCTACCATCTGAGTGAAGCTCTACCATCTGTATCATTCCTGACTGAAGCTCCACCATCTGACTAAAGCTCCACCCCACTCTGTCCATCATTCCTGACTGAAGCTCCACCATCTGACTAAAGCTACCACCCCCCACTCTGTATCATTCCTGACTGAAGCTCCACCATCTGACTAAAGCTCCACCCCCACTCTGTATCATTCCTGACTGAAGCTCCACCATCTGACTAAAGCTACACCCCCACTCTGTATCATTCCTGACTGAAGCTCCACCATCTGACTAAAGCTCCACCCCCACTCTGTATCATTCCTGACTGAAGCTCCACCATCTGACTAAAGCTACACCCCCACTCTGTATCATTCCTGACTGAAGCTCCACCATCTGACTCCACCCCCACTCTGTAATTCCTGACTGAAGCTCCACCATCTGACTAAAGCTACACCCCCACTCTTCCTGACTGAAGTATCATTCATTCTGACTGAAGCTCCACCATCTGACTAAAGCTACACCCCCACTCTGTATCATTCCTGACTGAAGCTCCACCATCTGACTAAAGCTACACCCCCACTCTGTATCATTCCTGACTGAAGCTCCACCATCTGACTAAAGCTACACCCCCACCCCGTATCCCCATTTCTTTCCTTTTTCATTGATGCCATTTCATTGCGGATGGCCAGGATTGAACCGCTGACATTTGGCACACAGTTCTCCAACGCTTCTCCTCTTTCTGTCTGCTGTGTGGTGATGATGACAGGGCTTTCTCACTGGGAGAAGGGAGTCTCTCTGTTCTCAGTCACAGTGCAGATAATGTCTCTGTGTGTGTGTGTGTGTGACTTGGTTTTTGAACAGCATGGTGCAACTTGTAAAGTATTAGAGAAAGGCCAGCTGTAATTGATGTGACGTTCAGCTCGACAGTCTCTCCCCCCTCCCTCTCACTCTCTTTCCCTCCCTCCTGTCTCTCTGTTTCCTCTCTCTCTCCCCCTATCTTCCCTCTGTCTCTGCCTTCCCTCTGTCTCTCTCTTCCTCCCTCCATCCTGTCTCTGTTCCCTCTCTCTTTTCTGTTGTTTCTGACTCACTGGGTCATCCAAACACAGATACCCTATTACCCACACTGGGGTTCGGTCGGCCCAATCGCTGGGGTTCGGTCGGCCCAATCGCTGGGGTTTTCATGCCCTGGTTTTTGATTCATACGAGGTCCCCTGAATGCCACTCCCCACGTGCCCTGATCCACACTAGTGCACTATCTACGGAAAGGAGTGATGTACACTATCTATGGAAAGGAGTGCTGTACACTAGTGCACTATCTACGGAAAGGAGTGCTGTGCACTATCTATGGAAAGGAGTGCTGTACACTAGTGCACTATCTATGGAAAGGAGTGCTGTACACTAGTGCACTATCTATGGAAAGGAGTGCTGTGCACTAGTGCACTATCTAGGGAAAGGAGTGCTGTACACTAGTGCACTATCTAGGGAAAGGAGTGCTGTACACTAGTGCACTATCTAGGGAAAGGAGTGCTGTGCACTAGTGCACTATCTAGGGAAAGGAGTGCTGTGCACTAGTGCACTATCTAGGGGAAGGAGTGCTGTGCACTATCTAGGGGAAGGAGTGCTGTGCACTAGTGCACTATCTATGGAAAGGTGTGCTGTGCACTAGTGCACTATCTAGGGGAAGGAGTGCTGTGCACTATCTAGGGGAAGGAGTGCTGTGCACTAGTGCACTATCTAGGGAAAGGAGTGCTGTGCACTAGTGCACTATCTATGGAAAGGTGTGCTGTGCACTAGTGCACTATCTAGGGGAAGGAGTGCTGTGCACTATCTAGGGGAAGGAGTGCTGTGCACTAGTGCACTATCTATGGAAAGGAGTGCTGTGCACTAGTGCACTATCTAGGGAAATGTGTGCTGTTTGTGACTCTAACACACATTCACAGCTTGTTTTGTTTTCTACAGGTTTGGGTTGTAACCTGGTGACTGTAATAAGAACTTGTAATATTCCTCTGAGCCTGAATCTCATTTGCTACGTTATTTTACTTTAGTTTCTTATTTTCGGTCTGTATGTTTAGACTCATTTAGGTGTTCAGCTGGGTTGTTTAACAAACATAACATCTTGCTGAACAGAGAGTTAAGATACATTTTGGTCATCCTGTTAACATATTCATACGTACTATGTATATTCACCCACTTCAAAATAGATCCATAATATCACAGTATCATTTGGCTTTATGGTTTGTTGTTGTTGATGCCTTTTTATTCTCTACAGAATAAAGCTCAGATTTAGAAGATGTAATTTCTGATCCCAGGGATTGATTTTTAATCCTCACTGGAGAAGCCTGTATGGTTTTATTTTAATCACGTATCCCATTTCCTTCATTGTTGTCAGTTAAACTTTGCTATCCGTTTGCGATATTAACTGTGGATAGTACTTTAAACTCTTATGAAACTGGAAAAACATTAATGAACGTTTCTGAATTCTTTCCATTGACCAGCGTGAGGAGGAAGACGTTTTTTTAACCGAAAGACAAACTGTAGCATGTCTTCTGTTGCGTAGACGAACGAAACGCTGTCGCGGTCATATACCTTGAGACCCAAACAACTGTGGGGAGACTGGGAGGTGCATTTCCCCACGCAAACATATTTATTTCTATTAGTATTTTCCTATTTTACATGATTGTTAGGTTAACTAACCCAGCGTGGCCTGGTGATGTAGTGTGTGCCTTTAATGCAGAGGAGGAGGAGGTGGAGAAGGAGGACATCTGGTCCTGGTTAAGTCACCGCATGGTCATAAAGTCCACACTGGCCCGGCCCGGTTCTCCTGCTTACCACCTGCTTTTCTGCTTTGTAGTTTTGTCGGTCTGACCGCCTGGATCTCCTCCTTGCTGCCTGCTCCCCTTCTTTGATGTGTGACTCGTTGAGTCTGTTGTGTAGATCTCTTACTGCGATCCCGTGCCAGCGTATTTCCCGGCCAGCGTATTTCCCGGCCAGCGTATTTCCCGGCCAGCGTATTTCCGGGCAAGGGCGGTCCCCGGAGCGTTGCCCCCACAAAAGGAACAGGGTGGTGTTTGATTCTTGACCCCTCCCCCGTGTGTGTGTGTGTGTGTGTGTGTGTGTGTGTGTGTGTGTGTGTGTGTGTGCAATATGTTAGTCAACCTCGCCGTGGAGCTAGAGAACAAAACGTCTGTACGGTTTTATTGACCATTCTTCATTTCCCCGAGAGACAAAGCTTTCTTCGGGATTAAAGGATTATATTACATTAATTTAGTTGTCAGATTAACAGTCGGTTCAGCCCAAATGTGACTTATTTTTAACCTAACTTCTTTAAACTGAAGAGGCGTGTGGGGGCACACGGCCGCACCCAGCCACGTACAGCCGCACCCAGCCACACCCGACTACACACGGCCGCACCCAGCCACCTACAGCCACACCCGGCCGTCACAGCCACACCCGGCCGCACCCAGCCACACCCGGCCGTCACAGCCGCACCCGGCCACGTACAGCCACACCCAGCCGTCACAGCCACACCCGGCCACACCCAGCCGTCACAGCCACACCCGGCCACGTGCAGCCACACCCAGCCGTCACAGCCACACCCGGCCACATACAGCCACACCTGTCCTTGTGTCTTTTCAGATGGCCTACCTACTGGGCTGCCATGGAATCAGCCCTGTCCTGCTTTATCTGGCAGTTTACCTGATGTCCAATGAGATCAGTCTATCCAGTATACCTGATGTCTAATGAGATCAGTCTATCCAGTATACCTGATGTCTAATGAGATCAGTCTATCCAGTATACCTGATGTCTAATGAGATCAGTCTATCCAGTATACCTGATGTCTAATGAGATCAGTCTATCCAGTATACCTGATGTCTAATGAGATCAGTCTATCCAGTATACCTGATGTCTTCATTTGTTGTTATACAACTCCATTGATCTCATTAGTGATGTTAGAGATTATCTGTGTGCGTGTGTGTGCGCGCATGTAGTTTTTCCTAAAGGAAAGAGAGAAAATAGTAGACATCCTTTGTACCATGGGGCATATTTCTTTTAGTCATGTGTTTGCAATACGTCATCAAAAACCTCAACCGACAGCAACCACCAACAACACCACTGCCGCTTCTGACCCGGCAGCAACCAACAACACCACTGCCGCTTCTGACCCGGCAGCAACCAACAACACCACTGCCGCTTCTGACCCGGCAGCAACCAACAACACCACTGCCGCTTCTGACCCGGCAGCAACACCCACTGCCGCTTCTGAGCCCGGCAGCAACCAACCCGGCAAACACCACTGCCGCTTCTGACCCGGCAGCAACAACACCACTGCCGCTTCTATCCCGGCAGCAACCCCACTGCCGCTTCTATCCCGGCAGCAACCAACAACACCACTGCCGCTTCTGACCCGGCAGCAACCAACAACACCACTGCCGCTTCTGACCCGGCAGCAACCAACAACACCACTGCCGCTTCTGACCCGGCAGCAACCAACAACACCACTGGCAGCAACCAACAACACCACTGCCACTTCTGACCCGGCAGCAACCAACAACACCACTGCCGCTTCTGACCCGGCAGCAACCAACAACACCACTGCCACTTGTGACCCGGCAGCAACCAACAACACCACTGCCAACACACTGTCCTTTCATATCCCATTTCACAGAGTAAACATTTAATGTGTATAAATGTATCACAGCTTTATTTATGCATAGAATCTGCTGTTAACTCTGAATAATTCATTAGGCTCATGCATAATTCATGTCTTCCAGCTTCTTAATGATTAGTTGCCATGCCGGGCTCTGGCAGAACGGGAATATTTGCTGATAAAATTACTCCATTGATCTTCACTTCTGTTTGGCCAATTTTGTTGGTCCCAATTAGCCATTTTGGCTTATTCTTGAGTTTAAGGATATAATCAAGAGGGATAATTAGACCTTTCTTGTTTGTGTTTTTTAATTGAATGTCTTTATATATAGTCAATGTACCATGACAAATCAAACCACTGGATTCACTGTGGTACGTGTCGGTTTTAAAAGATTTGTTTTAGTGTTACATCTTCCTAGGTTTTTAGATATTTCTCAGTTTTTCTGTCTTCGGCTGGGGTTGTGCTTGTGTTGTACACATCAGTAAATCAGCTTCTCACTATTGATTTTCTTTTGTCTGGAGTGACAATGTTCGTCTGTGTATACCACAGCTTGTATACTGGCTCCACAGTGGTTCTGGGTCGGGTTCTCTCATAAATTTGGCCTGCTTGGAAAAGGTTCATAGTAAATGTTGTCCTATATCCTTAGGGAAACCCCAAGGGAAGGTTCTCGCCGACCCCAAGGGAAGGTTCTCGCGGAACCCAAGGGAAGGTTTGTCGGTTCTCACCAAACATAAGACCGGTGTCTATTGACACATTAGAGGTAATCTAGAGTCATACGGGCGTCGCCGTTCTAACCTTTTAACCAATCATCAGCTGTTACCGGGCAGATATTACGGTTCCTCACAATAGAACAGTATTGATTTATTTTCAGGGGCTCATCAGATCAGTCCTGTGTTTATAATCCTTGTTTTCACGTGTCTCCTTAATTAGGTTGACCACAGGGTCACAACGGGTGTACCAGTGTAAAGGTCAGGATAGCACAGAAATGACATCTGCCGATGACGTCTTTATTGAAGAGCAATTGCAGCGAGGACAAGAGACCTCTTCAGCCTCGTTGAAAACATTAAGTCCCCCATGGACACAGATTTTCTGTTCATTCACTCGTTTCGCTCTAGTTTTTGTAACGTATGTCCAGGCATGGTGAATATGTATCTCCTCTATTGGCTAGTTCTCTGTCGTTTTGATAAACATTGGCACCATTCTAAATGATCAAGGCAGGCTAGTTTACAGGCTAGTTTAGCAGCTAGCTACCGTTCTTCAACATCCTTGTTTCTTTCCCAGAGTTAGTTGGTGTGGATATATGTTCATTTTGGTCGACCCAAGCAGCCAAATGCTAAGCATGAATGGGTGAAATATAATCATTTTTAGTGGTCGATGTCGTTGACCGCAGAAACTCTACTGGTGGTTGAGGTGGGAACTGCTGATTGTCGGACTCAAGGTGTTGATAACTGGCCGTGTTGCCTGGTTAACGGACACCCACATCAAACCTCCTAGACCAATCTGGTTTAGGCTCGTCACGGCTCCTGCACTTCTAATGAACCTCAGAACGTCAGGGTGTCTTGGACCTCAGTACCTCCAAGAGGATGTCTACATTCATAAAACAATTTAAACGCTCTGATTTGTCCCTGAAACCGAAGCGGATAGTTTGCGTTGAGCCGAAACTTACACACACTCACGATCTGATCACTGATCTCATGTTTTTAAACCTCCACTGAGCGTCTGCAGTGTAGGACGTCTGACTGATGCCTCACTTAAGTTAGTCCAGAGGATGAGTAGTCAGGCTGTAACTAGTACTTCCAGTGAAGGCCCAAAGCCGGTATCCATGGCCATCAGCACGCTTCCTGTTTTGCTTTTGCAATCCGTCTCTGACAATCTCGTCTAGATCTTACACATAGAACTCAACACCGTTTGTACTTACCATTGGACATGTCGGCTGTTAAATTAAATGGAAAACATCTAGTGTAACCCCGCTGTTTTCTGTGATAACCGTCTGAAAGCCTTTGTAATGTTCTGTTGAATCCGGTTCAAGCAGGACCTGACTCATCATGGATAATCACCTGAAGTGTCCTCGCCTCCAGTTTATCCTGGCAGATTCTGCAGAGACCTTTTCCTCTGTTTATAATGAGATAAATGGCTGGCCCTGTGGATCTAGTATGTGTCCCAAATTGCAGCCTCTTCTCTGTTGAGCCATATGGTTGGTCCTGATGTGGTTTACTATATAAAGTAGGGTCCTCTTTGGGACGTGTCCTAGACTGTTTGATATGGTTGGTCCTTATGTGGTTTACTATATAAAGTAGGGTCCTCTTTGGGACGTGTCCTAGACTGTTTGATATGGTTGGTCCTGATGTGGTTTACTATATAAAGTAGGGTCCTCTTTGGGACGTGTCCTAGACTGTTTGATATGGTTGGTCCTTATGTGGTTTACTATATAAAGTAGGGTCCTGTTTGGGACGTGTCCTAGACTTCTTCATGTGGAGGTTCATGATCTCGTGTCTACTGGGAGATAACAATGTTTTTCTCTCTTGAGCAAATCTCTACCCAATCTATGTTTTTCTCTATCATCTCTTTTCTCTAAAAGACACTAATGGCCACCCTTGATATGTGTCAACTGTGCTGTGGCATTCGGTAGATGACGGTGGTTGATGAAATATATGTTTTAAAAATAATTAGTGGCATTCAGGCAAGCAGACAACAACGTATGACGATCGTGCGGTCCAAACGGTACCTTATTCTCAGTAGTGCACTAGTTTTGAGCCTAGTATGCGCCGGTCACAATAGGGCTCTGGTCAAACCTGCTGTGCTACATAGTGGCTCAATTGCCATTTGTGCCTCACAGGGTTCAAACAACAGATGCTGAAGTAGATTAAATGTGTGTGGTGGAGCATAGCTCCTGTTTAGTGAATAGTGATAGGGCTGTCACTGGATGGTATGAGGAACTCATAGCTCCTGTTTAGTGAATAGTGATAGGGCTGTCACTGGATGGTATGAGGAACTCATAGCTCCTGTTTAGTGAATAGTGATAGGGCTGTCACTGGATGGTATGAGGAACTCATAGCTCCTGTTTAGTGAATAGTGATAGGGCTGTCACTGGATGGTATGAGGAACTCATGTCACTGGATGGTAGCTCCTGTTTAGTGAATAGTGATAGGGCTGTCACTGGATGGTATGAGGAACTCACTGGATGCTCACTGGAGCTGTTTAGTGAATAGTGATAGGGCTGTCTCATAGCTCCTGACTGGATGGTATGGGCTGTCACTGGATGGTATGAGGAACTCATAGCTCTTGTTTAGGAACTCATAGCTCCTGTTTAGTGAATAGTGATAGGGCTGTCACTGGATGGTATGAGGAACTCATAGCTCCTGTTTAGTGAATAGTGATAGGGCTGTCACTGGATGAGGAACTCATAGCTCCTGTTTAGTGAATAGTGATAGGGCTGTCACTGGATGGTATGAGGAACTCATAGCTCCTGTTTAGTGAATAGTGATAGGGCTGTCACTGGATGGTATGAGGAACTCATAGCTCCTGTTTAGTGAATAGTGATAGGGCTGTCACTGGATGAGGAACTCATAGCTCCTGTTTAGTGAATAGTGATAGGGCTGTCACTGGATGAGGAACTCATAGCTCCTGTTTAGTGAATAGTGATAGGGCTGTCACTGGATGGTATGAGGAACTCATAGCTCTTGTTTAGTGAATAGTGATAGGGCTGTCACTGGATGGTATGAGGAACTCATAGCTCCTGTTTAGTGAATAGTGATAGGGCTGTCACTGGATGGTATGAGGAACTCATAGCTCCTGTTTAGTGAATAGTGATAGGGCTGTCACTGGATGGTATGAGGAACTCATAGCTCCTGTTTAGTGAATAGTGATAGGGCTGTCACTGGATGATGCTGTCCTGGATGGTATGAGGAACTCATAGCTCCTGTTTAGTGAATAGTGATAGGGCTGTCACTGGATGGTATGAGGAACTCATAGCTCCTGTTTAGTGAATAGTGATAGGGCTGTCACTGGATGGTATGAGGAACTCATAGCTCCTGTTTAGTGAATAGTGATAGGGCTGTCACTGGATGGTATGAGGAACTCATAGCTCCTGTTTAGTGAATAGTGATAGGGCTGTCACTGGATGGTATGAGGAACTCATAGCTCCTGTTTAGTGAATAGTGATAGGGCTGTCACTGGATGGTATGAGGAACTCATAGCTCCTGTTTAGTGAATAGTGATAGGGCTGTCACTGGATGGTATGAATAGGAACTCATAGCTCCTGTTTAGTGAATAGTGATAGGGCTGTCACTGGATGGTATGAGGAACTCATAGCTCCTGTTTAGTGAATAGTGATAGGGCTGTCACTGGATGGTATGAGGAACTCATAGCTCCTGTTTAGTGAATAGTGATAGGGCTGTCACTGGATGGTATGAGGAACTCATAGCTCCTGTTTAGTGAATAGTGATAGGGCTGTCACTGGATGAGGAACTCATAGCTCCTGTTTAGTGAATAGTGATAGGGCTGTCACTGGATGAGGAACTCATAGCTCCTGTTTAGTGAATAGTGATAGGGCTGTCACTGGATGGTATGAGGAACTCATAGCTCTTGTTTAGTGAATAGTGATAGGGCTGTCACTGGATGGTATGAGGAACTCATAGCTCCTGTTTAGTGAATAGTGATAGGGCTGTCACTGGATGAGGAACTCATAGCTCCTGTTTAGTGAATAGTGATAGGGCTGTCACTGGATGGTATGAGGAACTCATAGCTCTTGTTTAGTGAATAGTGATAGGGCTGTCACTGGATGGTATGAGGAACTCATAGCTCCTGTTTAGTGAATAGTGATAGGGCTGTCACTGGATGGTATGAGGAACTCATAGCTCCTGTTTAATGAATAGTGATAGGGCTGTCACTGGATGGTATGAGGAACTCATAGCTCCTGTTTAGTGAATAGGGCTGTCAGTCTCTCCGCTGTGAAGTCTTCGTTGGGTTGGGATCTATTTGTCGGTTTTTAAAGGATTTCTCCTCTGATGCCAAACGCTGATTAAATGAACTTTTCTAGATAATCCTACTGAATAAACATCTCTTTGTTGTTTGGGTGGAAGGGGTGTGTGTGTGTGTGTGTTCAGGGCAGGGGGAGGGAAAGTGTGATTTGGATTCTTTAAATGTTTATTACCTCTTCCCCGGTCGCTAGGATCCTTTCCCTGCCCCACTCTCAACGGAAGAGAGGAAAGATAAATATTTAATGACAGGCCCTGTCCCAACTGACACCCTCCACTCTGTAGTGCACTGCTTTCCACAAGGCCCCATTAGGGCTGCACAGGCCGCAGGGCGCCAGTTGGGGAGTTGTGGAGCTGTCTGAAATAGAGCTGTTACAGACTCTCCTGCTACGTGAAGGATCTATTTATACACACTAGTACTGCTGTCTACTGGTCTGATATTGACCTGGTACTGCTGTCTACTGGTCTGATATTGACCTGGTACTGCTGTCTACTGGTCTGATATTGACCTGGTACTGCTGTCTACTGGTCTGATATTGACCTGGTACTGCTGTCTACTGGTCTGATATTGACCTGGTACTGCTGTCTACTGGTCTGATATTGACCTGGTAGTGCTGTCTACTGGTCTGATATTGACCTGGTACTGCTGTCTACTGGTCTGCTATTGACTCCTGTACTGGCCTTGTAATGCTGTGTACTGGTCTGGTACTGGTTTGGTAGTGATCCTAGTACTGCTGTGTGCTGGTCTGGTACTGGTTTGCTAGTGATCTAGTACTGCTGTGTGCTGGTCTGGCCTAATTGGGAATAGCTATCATGGGGCTGGTCCTCCTAGAGGCTTTCCAGACACATTTAGCTGTGTGTGATCTATTTCTGTGGCCTAGGTTTAACTAGGTGTGTGTGCCCTGTGGCCTAGGTTTAACTAGGTGTGTGTGATCTGTGGCCTAGGTTTAACTAGGTATGTGTGCTCTGTGGCCTAGGTTTAACTAAATATGTGTGGCCTAGGTTTAACTAGGTATGTGTGCTCTGTGATCTGGGTTTAACTAGGTGTGTGTGCCCTGTGGTTTGGGTTTAACTAGGAGTGTGTGATCTATGTCTGTGATCTGGGTTTAACCAGGTGTGTGTGGTCTGGGTTTAACCAGGTGTGTGTGCTCTGTGGCCTGGGTTTAACCACTTGAGTTCGCTTTGCCGGTAAACGTGACAATGTCTAGGCCAGGCATGTTCTGTGTCCCAGCGTCTATACAGCGTCACACCCGTGTCACTCCTGTTCCGTGTCCTAGCGTCTATACAGCATCACTCCACGTGTGTCACTCCTGTTCCTTGTCCTAGCGTCTATACAGCACCACTCCACGCGTGTCACTCCGGTTCTGGGTGTATGTGGTCTTCTGCTCTGTGTGTTCTCTACAGCTTTCTGGACATCTTCTCAGCGTTCTGTACACACTGGAATCGGCAGAGTCGGGTTTAAGCAGTTATTTGCACAGCAGCGCCTGCTGATGTTTAGTGTAAACAGGAAATGCATAAAAATATGTTAGTATACATGTTTACCTGACATGCCAAATGCAGAATGCCCACATTGTACACAACAATCATGGACAGACTCAGACCAGCTGGCTAATAATAACAGACATCGACTGCGGGAGGATTTTGACACGATGGAGGGTTTGTTTTAACATATGACAGTGAGGATGCTGTCTGTTTGGTCCTGGTTAGGTCAGCATGTGGGTTCTGGTCCTGGTTAGGTCAGCATGTGGGTTCTGGTCCTGGTTAGGTCAGCATGTGGGTTCTGGTCCTGGTTAGGTCAGCATGTGGGTTCTGGTCCTGGTTAGGTCAGCATGTGGGTTCTGGTCCTGGTTAGGTCAGCATGTGGGTTCTGGTCCTGGTTAGGTCAGCATGTGGGTTCTGGTCCTGGTTAGGTCAGCATGTGGGTTCTGGTCCTGGTTAGGTCAGCATGTGAGTTCTGGTCCTGGTTAGGTCAGCATGTGGGTTCTGGTCCCGGGATTCTGACATGTGTTATTCGGTTTTATAACAGACAGGGTAGTGGGGTGGTTTATAACAGACAGGGTAGTGGGGGGTTTATAACAGACAGGGTAGTGGGGGGTTTATAACAGACAGGGTAGTGGGGGGTTTATAACAGACAGGGTAGTGGGGTGGTTTATAACAGGCAGGGTAGTGGGGGTTTATAACAGACAGGGTAGTGGGGTTTATAACAGACAGGGTAGTGGGGGTTTATAACAGACAGGGTAGTGGGGGTTTATAACAGACAGGGTAGTGGGGTGGTTTATAACAGACAGGGTAGTGGGGGGGTTTATAACAGACAGGGTAGTGGGGGTTTATAACAGACAGGGTAGTGGGGGGTTTATAACAGACAGGGTAGTGGGGGTTTATAACAGACAGGGTAGTGGGGGGTTTATAACAGACAGGGTAGTGGGGGGGTTTATAACAGACAGGGTAGTGGGGTGGTTTATAACAGACAGGGTAGTGGGGGGGTTTATAACAGACAGGGTAGTGGGGGGGTTTATAACAGACAGGGTAGTGGGGGGGTTTATAACAGACAGGGTAGTGGGGGGGTTTATAACAGACAGGGTAGTGGGGTACAGCTTAGTGTTGTGCTGAGTAGAGCCCCACGTTTTCTCTTCATCATTGTTGAACGATGAAGAGCGTGCCTCTAGTCTCTCAGCACTTTGTTATTGTCTCGGCTAGCTATCTTAAGATGGAGTGTTTGTGGCTCCCAGAATGCACCTCTCCTTAATCACTAAAACCTAAATGTTGTCATACACTTTAGTTTGATAGTGTGGCAAATGGTGGGGGTGGTGAGGGGGGGGGTACAACATTGACCTTATTATTGTAGAAAGCAGTGAGGACACACCATTATTCAATCACTAGTATTCAATAAGGACCCCCATTCCCTGAGTTGTACACTTGTCCCGACAGAGGTCCATAGTGGTCCGGTGGGAGGTAGTGTGCTGTGTGAGGGATAAGGGTGTGAGGTAGTGTGCTTTGTGAGGGATAAGGGTGTGAGGTAGTGTGCTGTGTGAGGGATAAGGGTGTGAGGTATTGTGCTGTGTGAGGGATAAGGGTGTGAGGTGGTGTGCTGTGTGAGGGATAAGGGTGTGAGGTATTGTGCTGTGTGAGGGATAAGGGTGTGAGGTAGTGTGCTGTGTGAGGGATAAGGGTGTGAGGTAGTGTGCTGTGTGAGGGATAAGGGTGTGAGGTAGTGTGCTTTGTGAGGGATAAGGGTGTGAGGTGGTGTGCTGTGTGAGGGATAAGGGTGTGAGGTAGTGTGCTGTGTGAGGGATTAGGGTGTGAGGTTGTGTGCTGTGTGAGGGATAAGGGTGTGAGGTATTGTGCTGTGTGAGGGATAAGGGTGTGAGGTAGTGTGCTGTGTGAGGGATAAGGGTGTGAGGTAGTGTGCTGTGTGAGGGATAAGGGTGTGAGGTAGTGTGCTGTGTGAGGGATAAGGGTGTGAGGTAGTGTGCTGTGTGAGGGATAAGGGTGTGAGGTTGTGTGAGGGATAAGGGTGTGAGGTATTGTGCTGTGTGAGGGATAAGGGTGTGAGGTTGTGTGCTGTGTGAGGGATAAGGGTGTGAGGTAGTGTGCTGTGTGAGGGATAAGGGTGTGAGGTTGTGTGAGGGATAAGGGTGTGAGGTATTGTGCTGTGTGAGGGATAAGGGTGGCGTTCCCGGTCCGTGAATGCGCTACTTGTTCCTCATTAATGACTGTTTGATGCTTCTGGTGCAGGGTGGGGGGAGACGTCAAGGGGAGGGTTGATGGGGTGGAGGGTTGATGGGGGGGAGGGTTGATGGGGGAGGGTTGGGGGGGTTGATGGGGGGGTGTAGGAAACATAATTATTCATGGAAGGATTTGCTTAGATGAGACGTTTGTTTCCCCCCCTCTCTTCCTCACGGGGAGTACAGACAGACTAGTATCTCCCTCTCTCTTTCGCACGCACACACACACACACACACACACACACACACATAGGCTCGCACGCACACACACACACAGGCTCGCACGCACGCACGCACACACAGGCTCACACACACACACAGGCTCACACACACACGCCACACACACAGGCTCACACACACACAGGCACACACACACAGGCTCACACACACACGCACACAGGCACACACACGCACACAGGCACACACACACACACAGGCTCACACACACACGCTCACACACACAGGCTCACACGCACACACACACACACACACAGGCACACACACACAGGCTCACACACACACGCTCACACACACACAGGCTCACACACACACACAGGCTCACACACACGCACACACAGGCTCACACACACACACACTCACACACACACACACACCCACTCACACACAGGCTCACACACACACACACACACACACACAGGCACACACACACACAGGCTCACACCCGGGAAGAGGGTAGAGACAGCCTGTCAGTAGTGCTCTGGGTAAAGACGTCCCCTCAACCTTTTAGAAGGGACAAGAGGCTGTGGAGTGGTGAGTGTGTTATTGGGGGAGGGGGTGCTGTGTGTGTGCGCATGTGTGGTGTGTGTGTGTGTGTGTGTGCGTGTAAGACTGAGCCGGACGGAGGTGAAGGGCGGCCATTTTGCTCCAGTGATAAAGGAGGGAGATGGCCGTGGTATTGAAGAAGCTGCTGAGTGAAGCAAGGTCAATGAACATTTCACTGTAACCGTTTAGTGTGTGTGTTTGTGTCTGTGTGTGTGTGTTTGTGTCTGTCTGTGTGTTTGTGTCTGTCTGTGTGTCTGTCTGTCTGTCTGTCTGTGTGTGTGTGTGTGTGTGTGTGTGTGTGTGTGTGTGTGTGTGTGTGTGTGTGTGTGTGTGTGTGTGTGTGTGTGCGCTTGTGTGTGCGCTGTGTGTGTGCGCTTGTGTGTGCGCGCTTGTGCGTGTGCGTGTGCGTGTGCGTGTGCGCGCTGCGTGTGCGCTTGTGTGTGTGCGCTTGTGTGTGCGCGCTTGCGCGCTTGTGTGTGCGTGTGCGTGTGCGTGCGCGTGTGTGTGTGCGCTTGTGCGTGTGCGTGTGTGTGCGCGCTGTGCGTGCGCGCTTGTGTGCGCGCTTGTGTGTGTGCGCTGTGTGTGCGCGTGTGTGTGTGTGTGCGCTTGTGTGTGTGTGTGTGTGTGCGCTTGTGTCTAACTGGCCTAGCTAGCATACAGTCATTGGCCTTCTCTTGTAATTTGATGTGTGGTTGATTGGTTCAGAGGTGGTTTCCTCTTGGTTCCTATTGGTTCAGAGGCGGTTCCCTATTGGTTCAGAGGCGGTTCCCTATTGGTTCAGAGGCGGTTCCCTATTGGTTCAGAGGCGGTTCCCTATTGGTTCAGAGGCGGTTCCCTATTGGTTCAGAGGCGGTTCCCTATTGGTTCAGAGGCGGTTCCCTATTGGTTCAGAGGCGGTTCCCTATTGGTTCAGAGGCGGTTCCCTATTGGTTCTCTGGTGGTTCAGTGTCCTGTGCTGTTATTTTGTCTGCTGAATTTTCAAACATTAAGATGCATATGTGATGAGAATAAACAGACAAAAGTGTTCTACTTGTGAACCAAAACTGCTATTAAGACGGGCTTTTGAAAGGAGGCTGTTTAAAGGGGTTCCTCCACAGGGATATGCTTAAGTACCCCACATCCATATAGTGTCATATTAGACTGATTTATTCCATATCTATGGTGATGTACAGTCAGACATTATAGCATCACTGTTTGCTTCTGCAGGAGTTTGTAATATTTTAATCTGTAAATTCTTATTGTATTGCATTACTGTAACAGTCCTAATGTCTTAATGGTGTGTGTGGTGTGTGTGTGGTGTGTGTGGTGGTGTGCTTGAGGCAGTGTTGTTTCCTTCCACTATTGACCCTGATGTAGTGTTCTACATAGGTGTTAGGGTGTGGTTGGGTATATAGACATTCAGTTAGGGATCAAGTCTCCATTTCACACTCCTGTAATCTGCCCCTCACTAGGCTACCTCTTAACACCAAGTGTGTGTGTGTGTTTCTCCCCTTATATTAGGTTATTGTCCTGGGGTTGGCCTTCAATGTTTTCTGTCAACAGATTTTTATCACAACCGTGTATTTTAAGGTTGTGTCAGCGGGTGTGTTTGTCGTGGCGATATGGTCAGAAGACGTGTTCCCCACGCGTTACAGATTTACACCCAGTACCTCTGTACAAAAACATTGGTTCTTATACAACTCAAGTAGAGCCAATATTTTACATACATTTGTGAAATGCACCAATAACATGTCCCGTAGGCGTGGCGTCTGTTCTGTAGGCGTGGCGTCGGTCCTGTAGGCGTGGCGTCTGTCCCGTAGGCGTGGCGTCTGTCCCGTAGGCGTGGCGTCTGTCCCGTAGGCGTGGCGTCTGTCCCGTAGGTCCCGCGTGGCGTCTGTCCCGTAGGCGTGGCGTCTGTCCCGTAGGCGTGGCGTCTGTCCCGTAGGCGTGGCGTCGGCCCCGTAGGCGTGGCGTCTGTCCCGTAGGCGTGGCGTCGGCCCCGTAGGCGTGGCGTTGGTCCCGTAGGCGTGGCAGCTTTCCTTTTTGTTCTGTGACCATCTTGTTGTTGTGTGAAGTAGTGAAGAGCAGCTGACTGTCTTCGTGGGCGGGGCTTAGATACTATGTGTTATCTGATTGGCTGTTCTGTGCTGTTGATGTTCTTCAGATGCACCTTTCTTCCCAGCCCTGAGGCCTATAGACCTTAATATTAGCCAGTCTTAACGTGAACCATGTAAACAAAGGAGAACAGAATACAGGGTTCTCAGGTAAATCACAGACCATTTGGTTTGACCATTTCCCAGCTGTAAGCCCCCTTCCATGCACTACTTTGCACCATTCTTTAGTGCACTATGTAGGAAATAGGCTGCTTTTTGGTATTGGTCCCAGATCTTAAGGGCGCTTGCAGATAGGAAGTGATTCAAACAAGACCCCCGCCTTGCTGGCACGACACACTCCCGCACACATATACACACACACACACACACA
>CM055728.1:31477184-31487184 GCA_029465975.1 Dallia pectoralis
ATACCTCAGTTAAATACATACTGATATACTGATGGTATAGGCTAGTATTGAGACCTACCTGATATACTGATGGTTAAATAAATACATACTGATATGCTACTGATATACTGATGGTATAGGCTAGTATTGATACCTCAGTTAAATACATACTGATATGCTGATGGTATAGGCTAGTATTGATACCTCAGTTAAATACATACTGATATGCTGATGGTATAGGCTAGTATTGATACCTCAGTTAAATACGTACTGATATACTGATGGTATAGGCTAGTATTGAGACCTCAGTTAAATACATACTGATGGTATAGGCTAGTATTGAGACCTCAGTTAAATACATACTGATATACTGATGGTATAGGCTAGTATTGATACCTCAGTTAAATACGTACTGATATGAGGTTTTACGCACTCACTATTTTGCACATTTCTCCTTTTCGTTATTTGATTATTAACATATTCTTTCTCTTGCCCCTCTACAGCTTTTCTGAAACACTGGGGTTGTTGGTGTGGCCGAATTTTCCCTGGATTTGATCGGTAAATTCAGAAGACTGAAGCCCAGGCTCACAGTCTACCTTTCACGGAGGCCCAGCCGTGAGAGGACTGAGGAAGGCACGTGGCGAATCATGACCGCTGACAAAGAAAAACCGGACAAGGAAAGGGACAGGGACAGAGATCGGGAGAGAGACCGGGAGAGGGACCGTGACAGGGAAAGAGACCGGGACAAGAGAGACAAGGCGTCCAGAGAGAGTGAAAGCTCACGGCCGCGACGGAGCTGCACACTGGAAGGCGGAGCCAAGAACTACGCCGAGAGCGACCACAGTGAGGACGAGGATAACGAGAACGGGGGAGGGGCCGGGGGAGTGGGCGGGGCCAGTATGTGTATAGGGGAGGAGTCGGGGAAGAAAGGGAAGAAGAAGATGATGAAGAAGAAGTCGAGGTATGAACGCATGGAGAACGGAGAAATCACCTCCTTCATCACTGAAGATGATGTTGTTTACAGACCTGGCGGTGAGTTTTTGTTAAACATTTAATTCAGACTTGATTGTTTTTGTCGCAACATTTTTTCGAATAACTGTCACATTTATGAAATCTATCCAACATTCCATTAAACGAGACGTGTCTGAGTAGTTTAGTGTGTTGTTAGATTGCATGTTATTATAATTGGTGATTATAAATCTCACCTGCCACTGCAACCAACACTGTGTGCCACTATAATAGTGTTTTCTGTTTGATGTTCTTATTTACTCTTTTGACATGTTCTAGTACATGTATGAGTGTGAAATGATTTGTTGTCTTTGTGACCTTCTGCTCCTGTTGTTCAGGCAAATTATTTACACCCACCAGAACAATATTAGAACCCACCAGACCAATATCAGAACCCACCAGAACAATATCAGAACCCACCAGCCCACTACTATTTGTAACCTCACCCCTCCCCCCCCCCACCACCTGACTGAGAGGAAATTTCAACATCCTGCTTTGCTGTCAGAGAGGTGGAGGCAGTGAAGGAGAAAGATGCAGAGACAGAGAGGGTCTGGGGGGAGGGAGGGAGAGGGTCTGGGGGGAGGGAGGGAGAGGGTCTGGGGGGAGGGAGGGAGAGGGTCTGGGGGAGGGAGGGAGAGGGTCCTGAAGGGAGGGAGGGAGAGGGTCTGGGGGGAGGGAGGGAGAGGGTCTGGGGGAGGGAGGGAGAGGGTCCTGGGGGGAGGGAGGTAGAGGGTCTGGAGGGAGGGAGGGAGAGGGTCCTGGGGGGAGGGAGGGAGAGGGTCTGGGGAGAGGGGGGAGTGGGTGACAGAAGGGGATTTAGGGGGAGTATCTCTGCATTGCCTCATGGGTTTTTAGGGCGTGGCTGGCTCCAGTTTGTATCCATCGTCAGAAATCATCCGTGGCACGTCCTCAGGCCTCGGGCAGGAAGGATGAGGTCAGGGAGCTAGCGTAGCGCCGCCGCTGCAATGCTTCTTATTTAATGTGAAATAACACAGAATGACCACAGACAATCTAACGTCATTGTTCCAGCATCTCCTCCTTGTAACAGCTATACACTGGAGCTGTATCCACTGTATCCACTTCCACTGTAACATCCTCCATGTGTGTCTGTTGGTCAGTTGGAACTGTGTTTATTACTGACCTCTGTCTGTCTATGCTGATTAGTAGTATGGTAGACAACACACACACACACACACACACAGCTGATTAGTAGTATGGTAGACAACACACACACACAGCTGATTAGTAGTATGGTAGACAACACACACACACTGCTGTCGTGTCCCTAGATGTTTCTCCCACATTAAGCTTTGCTGCGGGTTTGTAACTAAGCTTTGCTGCGGGTTTGTAACTAAGCTTTGCTGCGGGTTTGTAACTAAGCTTTGCTGCGGGTTTGTAACTAAGCTTTGCTGCGGGTTTGTAACTAAGCTTTGCAGCGGGTTTTTAACTAAGCTTTGCAGCGGGTTTGTAACTAAGCTTTGCTGCGGGTTTGTAACTAAGCTTTGCAGCGGGTTTGTAACTAAGCTTTGCAGTGGGTTTGTACCTTGTAAATTCCAGCAGCCGTATTGCGATCAGATGTAATTTGTGTGGCTTTACCAGCCACACATACTGGTGTGCCCCCTGCTGGGCTGGAGGTTTATGTGGGTGTGCCCCCTGCTGGGCTGGGGGGGATGTGGGTGGGGAGCTGGGGGGATGTGGGTGGGGAGCTGGGGGGATGTGGGTGGGGAGCTGGGGGGATGTGGGTGGGGAGCTGGGGGGATGTGGGTGGGGAGCTGGGGGGATGTGGGTGGGGAGCTGGGGGGATGTGGGTGGGGAGCTGGGGGGATGTGGGTGGGGAGCTGGGGGGATGTGGGTGGGGAGCTGGGGGGATGTGGGGGGAGCTTGGGGGGATGGGGGGAGAGGGAGCTGGGGGGATGGGAGGGGAGCTGGGGGAATGTGGAAGGGGAGCTGGGGGGATGTGGGAGGGGGATGTGGGAGGGGAGCTGGGGGGATGTGGGAGGGGAGCTGGGGGTTGTGGTGGTCATGGCGGCGGGGGTATGACAGTGGTATGACTTTCTGCACAGGGAGAGGGGAGCTGGGGGGATGTGGGTGGGGAGCTGGGGGTTTTGGGAGGGGGATGTGGGTGGGGAGCTGGGGGTTGTGGTGGGCATGGCGGCGGGGGTATGACAGTGGGGAGCTGGGGGATGTGGGAGGGGGATGTGGGAGGGGAGCTGGGGGGATGTGGGAGGGGAGCTGGGGGTTGTGGGAGGGGAGCTGGGGGGATGTGGGAGGGGGATGTGGGTGGGGAGCTGGGGGTTGTGGTGGTCATGGCGGCGGGGGTATGACAGTGGGGAGCTGGGGGGATGTGGGAGGGGGATGTGGGCGGGGGTATGACAGTGGTATGACTTTCTGCACACCAGATCCCTGTCTGCTTAACCGTTATATCCCTGATAGATGGGAGTGTTTTTATCTCTGCAGTGAGGCTTAGTGTGCATTGATTGTGTAGAGGGTCTCAATATGGGGGAGGGGAGGACCGCACACACACACACACACACACACACACACACACACACACACACACACAACATGCACTATTGATCTGAGCTTTGAGTAGCTCTTTTCCTTGCAGCTCCAGAGGATATTTTCTCTACAAACCCTGGATGTATGCTGTTGATCCACCGTGCAGATTACACACACACACAGATTACACACACACACAGATTACACACACACACAGATTACACACACACACAGCTGATTTTATAGACACACACAATCAGAGTATGTCAGCTGTATGTCTCTCCCTCTTACTGACAGGGTGGTGCTGTACAGTGGGAGATGTATGTCAGCTGTATGTCTCTCCCTTTATCTTGTTTAAACCCTATGTTTACATGTAGTACTAGTTCAGTGGTTCTGCACACTGTGCATATTAACATGGGATCTTCTAAGCATGTTTTGCTCATGGTGTTACATGTTTGATGACGCTGTGTGTTGGTGTCTGGAAATGCATAATATTCGTGTTTTCTGGACACAGATGGTGATATCCGCTAGAAGCTGACAGTGGCAGCCATGACCTGGAATAATGCCTCATGGTTAAATGCCACAGAACAGGGGAGTGCATTAAAGGAAGTGTAAAAACACATTTGTATTTGTGAACTGAAGCTGTTTTAAGGATTTTGGTTGTGGAGTACATCTGACTACTGCTCGCCAGCATGGAGACTGCAGGAAATGAGCTGAAGGGTGTTCCAGAGTCTTCATCAGTTAGGCTTCAGCAGTATGTGGTCTTCATCAGTTAGGCTTCAGCAATGTTTGACACAGGCGAGGTTGAGTAGTCTTACATATCACTCCCCCTCTCCCCCTCTCATCCCCCCTCCTTTCTCTCCCCTCTCCTCCCCCTCTCCTCTCTCTCCTCCCTCCTTCCCCTCTCCTCCCTCCTTCCCCTCCTCTCTCTCTCCTTCCCTTCCCTTCTCCTCTCTCTCCTCCCTCTCTCTCTCTCCCCCTCTCCTCTCTCCTCCCCCTCTCCTATCTCTCCTCCCCCTCTCCTCCCCCTCATCTCTCTCCTCCCTCCTTCCCCTCCCCCTCCTTTCTCTCCTCCCTCCTTCCCCTCTCTCTCTCCTTCCCTCTCTCCTCTCTCTCCTTCCCCTCTCCTCTCTCCTCCCCCTCTCCTATCTCCTCCTCCCTCCTATCTCCTCTCCCCCTCTCCTCTCCTCCCTCCTTCCTCTCTCTCCTCTCTCTCCTCTCTCCTCCCCCTCTCCTATCTCTCCTCCCCTCGCCTCTCCCCTCTCCTCCCCCTCCTTTCCCTCCTTTCTCTCTCCTCCCCCTCTCCTCTCTCCCCCTCCCTCCCCCTCTCCTCTCTCTCCTCCCCTCTCCCCCTCTCCTCCCCCTCTCCTCCCCCTCCCTCCCCCTCCCTCCCCTCTCCTCCAGCCTCCTGGTGACTCCATTATTACATTCCTCCAGGTCTTTAGTTTGAAGATCAGTAAACTGAGTGGCCGGCTTCCAAAGCTCTCAGTGTGTCTGTGCGTGTGTCTGTCTCTCTCTGTGTCTGTCTCTCTATCTCTCTCTCTCTCTCTCTCTGTCTCTCTCTGTCTCTCTCTCTCTCTCTCTGTCTCTCTCTGTCCGTCCTTCCATGTGTGGTGCCTAATGAGTTGGTTGGCTCCACCTTCTTTCCACCTTCCTTCTTTATACTCCACCGCGTGTGTGCGTGTGTGCGTGTGTGCGTGTGTGGGTGCATGCGTGCGTGCGTGCGTGCGTGTGTGTGCGCAGTGTTGTTAAGAGGGTAGGGGTAGTGACCCTGGCATTCCAATCTTCATGTTGAATTCATCAAATACTGGACCCCCGGTCACACAGACTTTACTGGGGGTTTGGTCACATTAAGAAATGAAACAAGGGGTGTGTGTTAGTGCCCGGGGGGGGGGCTTAATTATTTGGCGCCCTATTTCCACTTTAGTGCACTGCTTTTGACCCGGTCCTGTGGCGTGCTTATGTCTCCCCTAAGTAGTGTACTGAGACAGCTGCTGTTGAATAACGTCCCTGAAGTGTGTGTGTGCGTGTGTCTGCATGTGTGTGTGTGTGTGTGTGTGCGCGTGTCTGTCTGTCTGTCGGTGTGTGTCGGTGTGTGTGTCGGTGTGTATGTCGGTGTGTGTGTCTGTCTGTCTGTCACTGTGTGTGTGTGTGTGTGTGTGTGTGTCTGTCGGTGTGTGTGTGTGGTGTGTGTCTGTCTGTCTGTCACTGTGTGTGTGTGTGTGTGTGTGTGTGTGTGTGTGTGTGTCGGTGTGTGTGTGTGTGTGGGTGTGTGTGTGTCGGTGTGTGTGTGTCGGTGTGTGTGTGTCGGTGTGTGTGTGTGTGTGTGTCGGTGTGTGTCTGTCGGGGTTTGTCTGTCGGTGTGTGTCTGTCACTGTGTGTGTGTATTTTCTAACTGTTTTTCCTTTATTTTTCAGACTGTGTTTATATTGAGAGTCGCAGGCCCAACACACCCTACTTCATCTGTAGCATACAGGACTTCAAACTGGTGAGTCCAAACATTATTACGCTGCCCCCTGAATGCTGCACCCCGAACGCTGCCCTCTTAACTTTGTTTTGTATATGTTTTGAAGCGGTAAAGTATATTTTTAAATGGCAAAAAAAATGTAAGTTTAAAATAAATGAACTGATAAGCTTCCATTAGTGTGACACTCTGAAAGAGGGGTCTTAAACAGACATATTTGATCTTCTTATGCGTTGTGTTTCCTCTTCTTTGAGCGAGGTACTTTATATTTGTTCTAGCGATGAATTTTCACCCAATAGGAAGCAACTATATGAATCATCATCAGAAGATGTTTAGATTCATACATGCATTGATTTTTCTTTCTACATTTCCGGGCAAATGTGTGTCTGTGTGCGAGAAGTCAGTCTATTAATATCCTGCATTTGTATGTACCTGCCTGCTGATGTCCACAGGTCCATCGATTGATTGATTCTGTTAAATGCGGCAGGAGACGCTTGTCAGAGATGCTAATGGGTTTGATGAAGTTTTTGTGCATCTTTCCATTCGCTCAGCTTCAGAGGGGCTTAATCACTATTTCCTGAAAATACAAATCAGATGTTGATTTTATGCTTTTAAGTGTGTAGGCGACACAGCTGATTGGATGGAGAACTTACACTACCAATTCCCCAATGTGGACAGTGTGGAAAACAAAGTGTGGAAAACAAATGCTCAAATACCCCAGATACACCTGTCACCCCCAGATACACCTGTCACCCCCAGATACACCTGTCACCCCCAGATACCCCTGTCACCCCCAGATACCCCTGTCACCCCCAGATACCCCTGTCACCCCCAGATACCCCTGTCACCCCCACATACCCCTGTCACCCCCAGATACCCCTGTCACCCGCAGATACCCCAGTGGGTGGGGTTGCTGTAATGTAACCCGGTACAGTGGGGGGGTTTGCAGTAATGTAACCCGGTACAGTGGGGGGTTGCTGTAATGTAACCCGGTACAGTGGGGGTTGCTGTAATGTAACCCGGTACAGTGGGGGTTTGCAGTAATGTAACCCGGTACAGTGGGGGTTTGCAGTAATGTAACCCGGTACAGTGGGGGTTTGCTGTAATGTAACCCGGTACAGTGGGGGGGTTTGCTGTAATGTAACCCGGTACAGTGGGGGTTTGCTGTAATGTAACCCGGTACAGTGGGGGTTGCTGTAATGTAACCCGGTACAGTGGGGGTTGGCTGTAATGTAACCCGGTACAGTGGGGGTTGCTGTAATGTAACCCGGTACAGTGGGGGGTTGCTGTAATGTAACCCGGTACAGTGGGGGGTTGGCTGTAATGTAACCCGGTACAGTGGGGGGGTTTGCTGTAATGTAACCCGGTACAGTGGGGGGGTTTGCTGTAATGTAACCCGGTACAGTGGGGGTTTGCTGTAATGTAACCCGGTACAGTGGGGGGGTTGCTGCAATGTAACCCGGTACAATGGGGGCGCAGGCAACCTTCTGACATCACAGTGTGCAAACTTAGGAGAAACAAGGAATTAATGATGAGCACAAACCGCCAACACCCCCGATACAAATGTTCCTTCAGGTGTAAGTATACATGAATCTATGGTGTCAGAGTGGGGGTTGGGGGGGGTGTTTCCCTAGAGGCCCCTTAGCAGTAGAGATTTAATCTGAGTACAGAGGTCCGGACAACAGACCCACACACACCCACACACACCCACACAGACACACACAGACACACACAGACACACACAGACACACACAGACACACACAGACGCACACAGACGCACACAGACGCACACAGACGCACACCGACGCACACCGACGCACACCGACGCACACCGACGCACACCGACGCACACCGCACACCGACACACACCGACACACACCGACACACACCGACACACACCGACACACACCGACACACACCGACACACACCGACACACACCGACACACACAGACACACAGACACACACACACACACACAGACATACACACACACACACACACACACACATACACTTAGACTCCTAAGACATTGGGTTGTATAAAATCAACAGGTCGTAAGCTTGGACATTACCCAGAACCTCGCTGCTATTCACCATTTAATTTACTTCAGCAAACCGTTGACACATAACTACTGCAACCAGCCTGGTGTTTTGTGAGGGCCTGTTCCCAGACCAGATAGCTGTGGGACTCCTGTCTCAATCTGCCTGGTGTTTTGTAAGGGCCTGTTCCCAGACCAGATAGCTGTGGGACTCCCGTCTCAATCTGCCTGGTGTTTTGTGAAGGCCTGTTCCCAGACCAGATAGCTGTGGGACTCCTGTCTCAATCTGCTTGGTGTTTTGTCAGGGCCTGTTCCCAGACCAGATAGCTGTGGGACTCCTGTATCAATCTGCCTGGTGTTTTGTAAGGGCCTGTTCCCAGACCAGATAGCTGTGGGACTCCTGTCTCAATCTCCCTGGTGTTTTCTGAGGACCTTTTGTGTCCAAGATGAATGATTTGCCCTGTAGAGAAGAGAGGGACGTCGAGATTGATTAGTGCTCACCTGTTGAGGTGGAAACCGAGCTGCACTTAACTGACTTCCTAACAAAATGTATGATCACATTAATATGCTAAGGGAACGTTTTTATTAGACTCACGGAACGGGAAAAAACTCCCCTTTTATGGAACTGTCTGTGGAAAGACCTTCTGTAATGGCAACTTACACTAGTGTGTGTGTGTGTGTGTGTGTGTGTGTGTGTGTGTGTGTGTGTGTGTGTGTGTGTGTGTGTGTGTGTGTGTGTGTGTGTGTGTGTGTGTGTGTGTGTGTGTGTGTGTGTGTGTGTGTGTGTGTGTGTGTGTGTGTGTGTGTGTGTGTGTGTGTGTGTGTGCAGCCATTTGACTGAGATGTGAGTAATGACGCCTCGACTCCATTCCCAGCATGCACTAAGGTATTTCAAGATATGACTGTGGGTGATAATGTTCAACCCAGACTTACTGCAACATCCTGAAGCAGCATTCTCTTTTAGTACAGCAATCCATATAGAGACTGTTAGTTCAGCATCCCCCGGAGTTAGCTGGTAACTTCTGCAGCCTCCCTGTCCTCCTACACTTTGTGGTTGTGTGGTTGTGTGTGGTTGGTTGTGTGTGGTCGTGTGTGTGTGTTTGGTTGTTTGTTTGTGTGTGGTTGGTTGTGTGTGGTCGTGTGTGTGTGTTTGGTTGTGTGTGTGGTTGGTTGTCTGTGGTCGTGTGTGTGTGTTTGGTTGGTTGTGTGTGTGTGTGGTTGTTTGTGTGGTTGTGTGTGTGTGTCTATGTATTTTTGTAACGGTGGAAAACCTTCTCACTGTGTTGTGTATAAAACCCATCACAATGTTCTCATATTTTCTATAACAAATCTCTTCTCTTGTTGGTTTTATTCTTACATCACGTTCATTCCAAGATCCCATCCAGACAGTACAATGTTAGTTCTCAAACAAATCGCACGTGTCTTGTGCCTTGCTTCGGGACATACAGAGACACATTCTTTTGTGTTGCTGGCTCTGGCATTGTCGATCAACCTTTTGGTTAATGATTGTATGTTTTAACCACCAGGCTAGAATCACCAGGCTATCTGCTGCCTCATGGCAAGATTTTAATTCTAAAAGTTCATCAATTCTAATTGATCAATTAAGAGAGTGACACACAGACAGACACACAGACAGACACACAGACAGACACACAGACAGACACACAGACAGACACACAGACAGACACACAGACAGACACACAGACAGACACACAGACAGACACAGACAGACACACAGACAGACACACAGACAGACACACAGACAGACACAGACAGACACACAGACAGACACACAGACAGACACACAGACAGACACACAGACACACAGACAGACACACAGACAGACACACAGACAGACACACAGACACACAGACAGACACGCAGACAGACACACAGACAGACACACAGACAGACACGCAGACAGACAGACAGACACGCAGACAGACAGACAGACACACGCAGACAGACAGACAGACAGACACGACAGACAGACACACGCAGACAGACACGC
>CM055728.1:31499684-31774684 GCA_029465975.1 Dallia pectoralis
GATTACTTTCAATGTGTCATAGTTCTTTTGTCTTCTGATATTTGGTAGGGTTTCTTCTGTTCTTTGGGGCCTGTTTGTGTGAACTGGGACCAAATACCATCTGTTTCAGCAGCTCTTCTCCAGGTTCTTATCTCTGTACGTGAAGGATGTTACAAACTTTTTTTATTTTGCTTCCTTTGAGTGGGTGTTTTCTGTTTTTGTTATATTTTGCCAGGTTCCGACACAATTTATTTAAGGTTTGAGTCTTGGGTGTTTTCTCTCTTCCCCTTGACTGTTCTGTTTTGTCCGATAGGTGAAGATGAAATGGAATACAAAGAGGAGCAATACCTCTGGTGTTGGTTGGTGTTGGTTGGTGTTAGTCCTGAGATGTTTTAATATAAAGTGGAGATTTGGTCCTTCACTGCTGAACTCTCTGAGGTGTTAATGTAAGATGGAGATTTGGTCCTTCACTGCTGAACTTTCTGAGGTGTTAATATATGATGGAGATCTGGTCCTTCACTGCTGAACTCTCTGAGGTGTTAATATAAGGTGGACATTTGGTCCTTCACTGCTGAACTCTCTGAGGTGTTAATATAAGGTGGACATTTGGTCCTTCACTGCTGAACTCTCTGAGGTGTTAATATAAGGTGGACATTTGGTCCTTCACTGCTGAACTCTCTGAGGTGTTAATATAAGATGGAGATCTGGTCCTTCACTGCTGAACTCTCTGAGGTGTTAATATAAGATGGAGATTTGGTCCTTCACTGCTGAACTTTCTGAAGTGTTAATATAAGATGGAGATCTTGTCCTTCACTGCTGAACTCTCTGAGGTGTTAATATAAGATGGAGATCTGGTCCTTCACTGCTGAACTTTCTGAGGTGTTAATATAAGATGGAGATCTTGTCCTTCACTGCTGAACTCTCTGAGGTGTTAATATAAGATGGAGATCTGGTCCTTCACTGCTGAACTTTCTGAGGTGTTAATATAAGATGGAGATCTGGTCCTTCACTGCTGAACTCTCTGAGGTGTTAATATAAGACCAGGATGTTTATACTCCTCCACCCACTGGGAGACTGAGCTCTGGGAGGAGTTAATCAACACCATGTGTTTAATAAAGAGATGAGGAGTGTGACAGACTGGGAGAGACGGGGGAGAGAAAGTTCTCTGAACATGATACCGTTGTAAATCTTCACTTTCACAGAGCAGTTTTATTGGCATGTCACCCTGTAGACAAGATGGGTATTATAATGCTGCCTCCCACCTCCTCATCCTGTCTACCCCTCCCACCTCCTCATCCTGGAGGGAGGTGTATAAAACAGGAGGAGGGAGGGAGGTGTATAAAACAGATGGGAGGGAGGGAGGTGTATAAAACAGATGGGAGGGAGGGAGGTGTATAAAACAGAAGGAGGGAGGGAGGTGTATAAAACAGATTGGGAGGGAGGTGTATAAAATGTAGGAGAAGACTTAAGAGGGGCAGGAGAAGACTGAGGCGAGGAGGGGAGGAGATAGAGAGGTGGGGAAGAAGATGGATGAGTGGAGGAGGTGTGTGGAATGAGCGCTCCATGTCAGAGCAGGTCCACTCCTATTAAAGCTTAATGTGTTTGCACTCACCCAGTGAGGTTGTCCTGTCATATGACATTATTAACATATATATAATATATATATAATATACTCCACCAGGCTGAGGGGCATATTACAGGGGCATATTTAATAATCTCATATACCAGGTCTGGCTCAGCTCCCCTATAATAACCTCATATACCAGGTCTGGCTCAGCTCCACTATAATAACCTCATATACCAGGTCTGGCTCAGCTCCACTATAATAACCTCATATACCAGGTGTGGCTCAGCTCCACTATAATAACCTCATATACCAGGTCTGGCTCAGCTCCACTATAATAACCTCATATACCAGGTCTGGCTCTGGCTCAGCTCCACTATAATAACCTCATATACCAGGTCTGGCTCAGCTCCACGATAATAACCTCATATACCAGGTCTGGCTCAGCTCCACTATAATAACCTCATATACCAGGTCTGGCTCAGCTCCACTATAATAACCTCATATACCAGGTCTGGCTCAGCTCCACTATAATAACCTCATATACCAGGTCTGGCTCAGCTCCACTATAATAACCTCATATACCAGGTGTGGCTCAGCTCCACTATAATAACCTCATATACCAGGTCTGGCTCAGCTCCACGATAATAACCTCATATACCAGGTCTGGCTCAGCTCCACTATAATAACCTCATATACCAGGTCTGTCTCAGCTCCACTATAATAACCTCATATACCAGGTCTGGCTCAGCTCCACTATAATAACCTCATATACCAGGTCTGGCTCAGCTCCACTATAATAACCTCATATACCAGGTCTGGCTCAGCTCCACTATAATAACCTCATATACCAGGTCTGGCTCAGCTCCACTATAATAACCTCATATACCAGGTGTGGCTCAGCTCCACTATAATAACCTCATATACCAGGTCTGGCTCAGCTCCACTATAATAACCTCATATACCAGGTCTGGCTCAGCTCCACTATAATAACCTCATATACCAGGTCTGGCTCAGCTCCACTATAATAACCTCATATACCAGGTCTGGCTCAGCTCCACTATAATAACCTCATATACCAGGTCTGGCTCAGCCCCAGGTCTGGCTATAATAACCTCATATACCAGGTCTGGCTCAGCTCCACTATAATAACCTCATATACCAGGTCTGGCTCAGCTCCACTATAATAACCTCATATACCAGGTCTGGCTCAGCTCCACTATAATAACCTCATATACCAGGTCTGGCTCAGCTCCACTATAATAACCTCATATACCAGGTCTGGCTCAGCTCCACTATAATAACCTCATATACCAGGTCTGGCTCAGCTCCACTATAATAACCTCATATACCAGGTCTGGCTCAGCTCCACTATAATAACCTCATATACCAGGTCTGGCTCAGCTCCACTATAATAACCTCATATACCAGGTCTGGCTCAGCTCCACTATAATAACCTCATATACCAGGTCTGGCTCAGCTCCACTATAATAACCTCATATACCAGGTCTGGCTCAGCTCCACTATAATAACCTCATATACCAGGTCTGGCTCAGCTCCACTATTGTCCTGTAACATTCATTCATACATGTTTCTTCCCCCCATCAAACAGCTAACAGAGAGAAAAGACAGCAGCCATTATTCTGTCTTGAAAGATTTAACCGTGTGTGTGTGTGTGTGTGTGTGTGTGTGTGTGTGTGTGTGTGTGTGTGTGTGTGTTAGCCAGGAGAGCGTTTTGAGAGGTTGGGGGGGGTAGTTTTTGTGTGGGGAGATTGTTTTTTGTTCCTGTTTTGTTTAATCGTGTTTTTCTTATTGTTGTTTACCATTTGTTTATTCGCTCTCACAATGTGAACACGTGTCCATGCCGGTAAAGCAGATTGGATCTGAGAGCTGTACAGTCATTTGCTGTGAAATCATTTTGCTTTGTTTCAACGAGCCGTTCTCAGAGGTTTATCCAAATGTTAGGGTTGATTCCCCACATACTCACAAACACTTCCTTTATGGTTTCACTCCTCCCCCGTCACTCCCTTCGTCTTCCCTTAGAGAGAGAGAGAGAGAGAGAGATGAAAGACGAGCGATACGGTCCTGCTGTCTGCACCAGTGGTTTCCATGGCAGCGTTTAGAGATGCATATGGAGGGTTTTGATGAGACCAGGAGACCCTCATCATACTCCTTGTCCAATCAGGAGTGGGTGTGTACTGGATCTGGGGGAGGGGTTATGGTGGGTGGGCCACAGAGCTTATTGAGGAACATTAATCAATTGGGCCCTGGCAGGAGGCAGGCTGATCCGGTAGTAAAAGGCCCTTTGGCTGCAGTGCTCACTCACACTCACACAACACACACACACACACACAACTCACTCACACACTCACGGTTGCTTTAATGCAAAGCCGGGGGGGTTATTTGGTCAAATTACCACAGAGTAATCTAAATCTAGCCAGTATTCATTTGCCAAATTGAAAATGATTTGGTTACGTTTCCCATTAGCTGGCAGGGTGAAACGCTGTGTGTGTGTGTTTGTGTGTGTGTGCACGGCAGGCACTTATGGGAGCTGAAGTACAATAGCCGGGTCCACTTGTCGGCACCTCCGCATGTTCATGGCTGGGAATATAGCAGATTGCTTACTAACACCAAGGATATCTAGGAATAAAGAGGATTGAGCTCAGTACACAGTACACAGACACACACACACACACACACACATACACACGGTTGCAATGCCCCCTGTGCTCTGGTGAAGACTGTGGTGGTTGCCTAGCACTTACAATCAATCTGAACCAGTAGAAGAGGTGACTGATTTTCACTCATCTGTAATTACATTTTAAAATGTCCCACAGAGAGGAGATGACACCTAGCTAGATCGTCTCTAGACACAGTGACACCTAGCTAGATCGTCTCTAGACACAGTGACACCTAGCTAGATCCTCTAGACACAGTGACACCTAGCTAGATCCTCTCTAGACACAGTGACACCTAGCTAGATCCTCTCTAGACACAGTGACACCTAGCTAGATCCTAGACACAGTGACACCTAGCTAGATCCTCTCTAGACACAGTGACACCTAGCTAGATCCTCTCTAGACACAGTGACACCTAGCTAGATCCTCTCTAGACACAGTGACACCTAGCTAGATCCTCTCTAGACACAGTGACACCTAGCTAGATCCTCTCTAGACACAGTGACACCCTAGCTAGATCCTCTCTAGACACAGTGACACCTAGCAGATGACACAGTGACACCTAGCTAGATCCTCTCTAGACACAGTGACACCTAGCTAGATCCTCTCTAGACACAGTGACACCTAGCTAGATCCTCTCTAGACACAGTGACACCTAGCTAGATCATCTAGACACAGTGACACCTAGCTAGATCCTCTCTAGACACAGTGACACCTAGCTAGATCCTCTCTAGACACAGTGACACCTAGCTAGATCCTCTCTAGACACAGTGACACCTAGCTAGATCCTCTCTAGACACAGTGACACCTAGCTAGATCCTCTCTAGACACAGTGACACCTAGCTCTCTAGATCACTCTCTAGACACAGTGACACCTAGCTAGATCCTCTCTAGACACAGTGACACCTAGCTAGATCCTCTCTAGACACAGTGACACCTAGCTAGATCCTCTCACCTCTAGATCAGTGACACCTAGCTAGACACAGTGACACCTAGCTAGATCCTCTCTAGACACAGTGACACCTAGCTAGATCATCTCACAGTGACACCTAGAGATCACAGACACAGTGACACCTAGCTAGATCCTCTCTAGACACAGTGACACCTAGATCTCTCTAGACACAGTGACACCTAGCTAGATCCTCTCTAGACACAGTGACACCTAGCTAGATCCTCTCTAGACACAGTGACACCTAGCTAGATCCTCTCTAGACACAGTGACACCTAGCTAGATCCTCTCTAGACACAGTGACACCTAGCTAGATCCTCTCTAGACACAGTGACACCTAGCTAGATCCTCTCTAGACACAGTGACACCTAGCTAGATCCTCTCTAGACACAGTGACACCTAGCTAGATCCTCTCTAGACACAGTGACACCTAGCTAGATCCTCTCTAGACACAGTGACACCTAGCTAGATCCTCTCTAGACACAGTGACACCTAGCTAGATCCTCTCTAGACACAGTGACACCTAGCTAGATCCTCTCTAGACACAGTGACACCTAGCTAGATCCTCTCTAGACACAGTGACACCTAGCTAGATCCTCTCTAGACACAGTGACACCTAGCTAGACACAGTGACACCTAGCTAGATCCTCTCTAGACACAGTGACACCTAGCTAGATCCTCTCTAGACACAGTGACACCTAGCTAGATCCTCTCTAGACACAGTGACACCTAGCTAGATCCTGACACCTAGCTAGACACAGTGACACCTAGCTAGATCCTCTCTAGACACAGTGACACCTAGCTAGATCCTCTCTAGACACAGTGACACCTAGCTAGATCCTCTCTAGACACAGTGACACCTAGCTAGATCACTCTCTAGACACAGTGACACCTATCTAGATCCTCTCTAGACACAGTGACACCTAGCTAGATCCTCTCTAGACACAGTGACACCTAGCTAGATCCTCTCTAGACACAGTGACACCTAGCTAGATCCTCTCTAGACACAGTGACACCTAGCTAGATCCTCTCTAGACACAGTGACACCTAGCTAGATCCTCTCTAGACACAGTGACACCTAGCTAGATCCTCTAGACACAGTGACACCTAGCTAGATCCTCTCTAGACACAGTGACACCTAGCTAGATCCTCTAGACACAGTGACACCTAGCTAGATCCTCTCTAGACACAGTGACACCTAGCTAGATCCTCTCTAGACACAGTGACACCTAGCTAGATCCTCTCTAGACACAGTGACACCTAGCTAGATCCTCTCTAGACACAGTGACACCTAGCCTCTCTAGACACAGTGACACCTAGCTCCTCTCTAGACACAGTGACACCTAGCTAGATCCTCTCTAGACACAGTGACACCTAGCTAGATCCTCTCTAGACACAGTGACACCTAGCTAGATCCTCTCTAGACACAGTGACACCTAGCTAGATCCTCTCTAGACACAGTGACACCTAGCTAGATCCTCTCTAGACACAGTGACACCTAGCTAGATCCTCTCTAGACACAGTGACACCTAGCTAGATCCTCTCTAGACACAGTGACACCTAGCTAGATCCTCTCTAGACACAGTGACACCTAGCTAGATCCTCTCTAGACACAGTGACACCTAGCTAGATCCTCTCTAGACACAGTGACACCTAGCTAGATCCTCTCTAGACACAGTGACACCTAGCTAGATCCTCTCTAGACACAGTGACACCTAGCTAGATCCTCTCTAGACACAGTGACACCTAGCTAGATCCTCTCTAGACACAGTGACACCTAGCTAGATCCTCTCTAGACACAGTGACACCTAGCTAGATCCTCTCTAGACACAGTGACACCTAGCTAGATCCTCTCTAGACACAGTGACACCTAGCTAGCTAGATCCTCTCTAGACACAGTGACACCTAGCTAGATCCTCTCTAGACACAGTGACACCTAGCTAGATCCTCTCTAGACACAGTGACACCTAGCTAGATCCTCTCTAGACACAGTGACACCTAGCTAGATCCTCTCTAGACACAGTGACACCTAGCTAGATCCTCTCTAGACACAGTGACACCTAGCTAGATCCTCTCTGACACCTAGCTAGACACAGTGACACCTAGCTAGATCCTCTCTAGACACAGTGACACCTAGCTAGATCCTCTCTAGACACAGTGACACCTAGCTAGATCCTCTCTAGACACAGTGACACCTAGCACAGATCCTCTCTAGACACAGTGACACCTAGCTAGATCCTCTCTAGACACAGTGACACCTGAGCTAGATCCTCTCTAGACACAGTGACACCTAGACCTCTCTAGACACAGTGACACCTAGCTAGATCCTCTCTAGACACAGTGACACCTAGCTAGATCCTCTAGACACAGTGACACCTAGCTAGATCCTCTAGATCTAGACACAGTGACACCTAGCTAGATCCTCTCTAGACACAGTGACACCTAGCTAGATCCTCTCTAGACACAGTGACACCTAGCTAGATCCTCTCTAGACACAGTGACACCTAGCTAGATCCTCTCTAGACACAGTGACACCTAGCTAGATCCTCTCTAGACACAGTGACACCTAGCTAGATCCTCTCTAGACACAGTGACACCTAGCTAGATCCTCTCTAGACACAGTGACACCTAGCTAGATCCTCTCTAGACACAGTGACACCTAGCTAGATCCTCTCTAGACACAGTGACACCTAGCTAGATCCTCTCTAGACACAGTGACACCTAGCTAGATCCTCTCTAGACACAGTGACACCTAGCTAGATCCTCTCTAGACACAGTGACACCTAGCTAGATCCTCTCTAGACACAGTGACACCTAGCTAGATCCTCTCTAGACACAGTGACACCTAGCTAGATCCTCTCTAGACACAGTGACACCTAGCTGATCAGACACAGTGACACCTAGCTAGATCCTCTCTAGACACAGTGACACCTAGCTAGATCCTCTCTAGACACAGTGACACCTAGCTAGATCCTCTCTAGACACAGTGACACCTAGCTAGATCCTCTCTAGACACAGTGACACCTAGCTAGATCCTCTCTAGACACAGTGACACCTAGCTAGATCCTCTCTAGACACAGTGACACCTAGCTAGATCCTCTCTAGACACAGTGACACCTAGCTAGATCCTCTCTAGACACAGTGACACCTAGCTAGATCCTCTCTAGACACAGTGACACCTAGCTAGATCCTCTCTAGACACAGTGACACCTAGCTAGATCCTCTCTAGACACAGTGACACCTAGCTAGATCCTCTCTAGACACAGTGACACCTAGCTAGATCCTCTCTAGACACAGTGACACAGTGACACCACCTAGCTAGATCCTCTCTAGACACAGTCACTCTCTCTCTAGACACAGTGACACCTAGCTAGATCCTCTCTAGACACAGTGACACCTAGCTAGATCCTCTCTAGACACAGTGACACCTAGCTAGATCCTCTCTAGACACAGTGACACCTAGCTAGATCCTCTCTAGACACAGTGACACCTAGCTAGATCCTCTCTAGACACAGTGACACCTAGCTAGATCCTCTCTAGACACAGTGACACCTAGCTAGATGACACCTAGCTCTAGACACAGTGACACCTAGCTAGATCCTCTCTAGACACAGTGACACCTAGCTAGATCCTCTCTAGACACAGTGACACCTAGCTAGATCCTCTCTAGACACAGTGACACCTAGCTAGATCCTCTCTCTCTAGACACAGTGACACCTAGCTAGATCCTCACAGTGACACCTAGACACAGTGACACCTAGCTAGATCCTCTCTAGACACAGTGACACCTAGCTAGATCCTCTCTAGACACAGTGACACCTAGCTAGATCCTCTAGACACAGTGACACCTAGCTAGATCCTCTCTAGACACAGTGACACCTAGCTAGATCCTCTCTAGACACAGTGACACCTAGCTAGATCCTCTCTAGACACAGTGACACCTAGCTAGATCCTCTCTAGACACAGTGACACCTAGCTCCTCTCTAGACACAGTGACACCTAGCTAGATCCTCTCTAGACACAGTGACACCTAGCTAGATCCTCTCTAGACACAGTGACACCTAGCTAGATCCTCTCTAGACACAGTGACACCTAGCTAGATCCTCTCTAGACACAGTGACACCTAGCTAGATCCTCTCTAGACACAGTGACACCTAGCTAGATCCCTCTCTAGACACAGTCTCTAGACACAGTGACACCTAGCTAGATCCACAGTGACACCTAGCTAGATCTGACACCTAGACACAGTGACACCTAGCTAGATCCTCTCTAGACACAGTGACACCTAGCTAGATCCTCTCTAGACACAGTGACACCTAGCTAGATCCTCTCTAGACACAGTGACACCTAGCTAGATCCTCTAGACACAGTGACACCTAGCTCCTCTCTAGACACAGTGACACCTCCTCCTCTAGACACAGTGACACCTAGCTGACACTCTAGACACAGTGACACCTAGCTAGATCCTCTCTAGACACAGTGACACCTAGCTAGATCCTCTCTAGACACAGTGACACCTAGCTAGATCCTCTCTAGACACAGTGACACCTAGCTAGATCCTCTCTAGACACAGTGACACCTAGCTAGATCCTCTAGACACAGTGACACCTAGCTAGATCCTCTCTAGACACAGTGACACCTAGCTAGACTACCTTATGTTACCTAGGGTTTCAGTCATTTAAGAGTTGCATCATGTAATTGTTTCCAGTATCCTTTTGGACAAAGGTCAAAATAGGCAGATCTTTGGTTTTAAATAAAATAACCAAGACCATCATGGTTTGTGTATGCGTGCGTGTGTGTGTGTGTGTGTGTGTGTGTGTGTGTGTGTGTGTGTGTGTGTGTGTGTGTGTGTGTGTGTGTGTGTGTGTGTGTGTGTGTGTGTGTGTGTGTGTGTGTGTGTGTGTGTGTGTGTGTGTGTGTGTGTGTGTGTGTGTGTGTGTGTGTGTGTGTGTGTGTGTGTGTGTGTGTGTGTGTGTGTGTGTGTGTGTGTGTGTGTGTGTGCATGCATGCGGTAGAACCTCTGAAGCAGTAGTGTTGTCCTCTTTTACCAACACAAACACATCAATTTTCTGTCTTTACTGCTCGGTGACGCTGGAGTTTTGCTAGTCAATCGACGGGTAAACCTTGAACTGACCGGTAAACTGTCTAATGTTGACCGATTTGAGTTTTAAGTGATAATTTGGAGAACTGTGACTATTAAAGAACTGAGTGTGGCTCATTTGGTAGATGACAGTTGCACACACACACACACACACACACACACACACACACACACACACACACACACACAACTGGTGGTTCTAATGGATTCAGATCTTAATTAGCAGTACAGAGCTCCTCAGGATGACCTAACCCCTCCCCCCTGGGCTGACTGACAGTGTTGCTAGGCGGCGTCCTTCACTGCTGCCATGTTCTATGTGTTGTGGTGTTTCTGTGATATGAGCCCATAAAACTAGTGGTTTTAACGCCTGGCAGCACAATTAAATGGGATCATTTGGACCTTCGATACTGTTGGTTGTCCTCTATTTGGTCAGTACTGGTGTTGGTTGTCCTCTATTTGGTCAGTACTGGTGTTGGTTGTCCTCTATTTGGTCAGTACTGGTGTTGGTTGTCCTCTATTTGGTCAGTACTGGTGTTGGTTGTCCTCTATTTGGTCAGTACTGGTGTTGGTTGTCCTCTATTTGGTCAGTTCTGGTGTTGGTTGTAACAGACCAACGCAGAATCCACAGACCAACGCAGAATCCACAGACAAATATTCTTGGCCAGTCAACTGTGTTTTCTGCTGCTCACTAATTAACATGGCTGGTGATTTATTAAAAATAAAACCCCAACCTTCATCCATCAGAAACAAATTAACTACACGACGGTCCACGTTTTAAAATCTTGCGTGATGTACTGTTGAAGGGAAACACAATTGAATATGTAACCTGTAACGACTGTTTGGACAGGTTCCATGATTTTTATGACTGTGTGGTCCTACTGAGTCTTCAGCAGTGGAGTGATAGACCAGACAAAGATCAACTCTTCCTCTTCATCAGTTCTTTCATTCTTTCTCCTGCCAGTCTAGGAGAGCATCTCACACTCCTCCTGACTTATGTGTTATCATATCTCCTGACTTATGTATTATTATATCTCCTGACTTATGTGTTATTATATCTCCTCCTGACTTATGTGTTATCATATCTCCTGACTTATGTGTTATCATATCTCCTGACTTATGTGTTATCATATCTCCTGACTTATGTGTTATCATATCTCCTCCTGACTTATGTATTATTATATCTCCTGACTTATGTGTTATTATATCTCCTCCTGACTTATGTGTTATCATATCTCCTCCTGACTTATGTGTTATTATATCTCCTCCTGACTTATGTGTTATCATATCTCCTGACTTATGTGTTATCATATCTCCTGACTTATGTGTTATCATATCTCTTCCTGACTTATGTTTTATCATATCTCCTCCTGACTTATGTGTTATCATATCTCCTGACTTATGTGTTATTATATCTCCTCCTGACTTATGTGTTATTATATCTCCTGACTTATGTGTTATTATATCTCCTCCTGACTTATGTGTTATTATATCTCCTCCTGACTTATGTGTTATCATATCTCCTGACTTATGTTTTATCATATCTCCTCCTGACTTATGTGTTATCATATCTCCTCCTGACTTATGTGTTATCATATCTCCTCCTGACTTATGTGTTATCATATCTCCTCCTGACTTATGTGTTATCATATCTCCTCCTGACTTATGTTTTATCATATCTCCTGCTGACTTATGTGTTATCATATCTCCTCCTGACTTATGTTTTATCATATCTCCTCCTGACTTATGTGTTATCATATCTCCTCCTGACTTATGTGTTATCATATCTCCTGACTTATGTGTTATCATATCTCCTGACTTATGTTTTATCATATCTCCTCCTGACTTATGTGTTATTATATCTCCTGACTTATGTTTTATCATATCTCCTCCTGACTTATGTGTTATTATATCTCCTGACTTATGTGTTATTATATCTCACCCTCCTAAATATAACACCATTAGAAAAGTACAGATAATTAAGAATTACCGAATAAGAGAATAACTCTGTGCGTGCGTGTAAATATGTAGCGTAGCTCTGAGCCGTGGCCCGTGATCGTGAGCCAATAAATACTGGATGTCTGTCGGGGAAACATTGGCCCTTTTATCGGTTCTGTCTCATCTTTCTCCTGGCTTGGTTTGTTTGCATATGGGATGTGCTCAGTGCTGCCACTCAGTGGTGGTCCTGTGGTACTGCATGTGAAAGGGGGCTGCAGTTCCACAGATGATCAGTGGGTGGCAGGCCAGAGGCTCTGTGGCTTGATTCAGAGTCACACAACTATTGACTCATGCTGTGTGTCCTGCGTCTTCGTATTTAGCATCCTCTGTTATTTCAGTGACATACGTTAGAAGGTATCTGGTGGTTCATGGATTCTTTCTCTCCATCGCTGGGAGCAAACTAGGCCTGATTAATCTGCTGGTCCTGTGCTATAATCTCTCTGTCCACACATGGAGGTTTAAACTTTATTAAAGCAGCTAAATGCCCTCCAATCCCTGGTTGAATGGCACCAGCGCCACAGTGTGGGATTCTGGCACTGGCAACCAGGTCCAATAACACACAACCAGCTGGGAACAGCAGCACACGCCAGTGTGTGCCCCAAATGACACCCTAAACCATGTGTAGGGCAGCTCTCCTGACTGCATGCTTCTGGTTCCCAGGTGGGTGCTGGGTAGGACGTAGGGTGTTTTAGGACACACTCTGCCTGTCAGCATGCCATTCTGTGGCGCTGGTAACTAACAAATGTTTATTTTATTAGAGATGGGTTTGTCTAACGCTCCCTCTTTTTTCGGCCTCTCCCCCCTCTCTCCCCCGTCCCCCCCGTCTCTCAGAGTAAGCGGGACCATCTGTTAATGAGTGTGAAGTGGTATTACCGCCAGTCAGAGGTCCCTGACTCAGTTTACCAACACCTGGTTCAGGACCGCAACAACGAGAACGGTATGGTGACACACACACACACACTTGTACACACAGTCAGTTTACATGTAATCATTTAGCTGACCAGGGTTAAAGGTCTTGCTCAAACACAGAACACATAGTTGTGTGTATAACTGTCTGTCTGTGTGTGTTCTCCTCTCTCCGGTCAGATTCTGGCAGGGAGTTGGTCATCACAGACCCGGTGGTCAAAAGCAGGGAACTCTTCATTTCTGACTACGTTGACACTTACCATGCTGCAGCACTCAGGTGAGAGGCCACACCGATTATAAAATATAAGGCTTACTTGTTTTCAGTGCCTGAGTGGAACTCTCAACCGATTCAGTTGAAGATTGTGTTATGTCTCTTCCCCCAATGTTACCAAATGGGAGTCAAATGGGAGTCAAATGGGAGTCAAATGGGAGTCAAATGGGAGTCAAATGGGAGTCAAATGGGAGTCAAATGGGAGTCAAATGGGAGTCAAATGGGAGTCAAATGGGAGTCAAATGGGAGTCAAAGGGGAGTCAAAGGGGAGTCAAAGGGGAGTCAAAGGGGAGTCAAAGGGGAGTCAACTTGCGTGAGGTCACCCTCACCCTTAGCGATACAGGCTCCCAGGCCACCAGAGGGAGTCGCTAGAACGCGATAGCGTTAGTTTTCTGCTGACATAGCCTCACCTATCCCTGGTATTTTATAATCAGATCCAGTGATTGTTTTGCATAAAACACAGGACATAACGAGGTCCCAGATCTGGAACAGTGAGTATCGCCCCCCCTCCTGGGTGTTAACACCTAAACATCTGAGCTGTCTGTTAGACACAGGAACTGTGTAGTCAGGCCTCTGTTTCTCTTACTTCGTGTACACACACACACACACACACTCACACACACACACACTAATCTGAATCTCACAACTTCACCTCTAACTCTGCCTCCTCCACAGACATTGTATCTGTCTGAAACCAGATAGTCTTCTCTCATTCTCATGTGATTCATGAGACTCCACCTTTAATTTAAACCATCTGGGTTTTTTCTCTACTCTTTTTCTCCACCTCTTTCTCCTTTCTTTCGCTTTCTCTTTTACCTCTATTTTGTTGCTCCCTCTGAGCCATGTCTCGTGGAAGCCAGGGATTTCAGGGTGAATTCGCAGCCTGATCTTGTGCGCGCACACACACACACACACCAGCTATTTGATTTCACTTGATAAACAATAAACACAGGCATGGAATTCCAGCGGGATGCTGTAATGTAATGCGGCCAGATCGGCACACACTCAGACACACACATCTTAGACACAAGGAGACACACACACACACACACGCTGGTCCTCACATCGTTCTGTTATCATATCATCTGGTGAGGAAGCCGTTTCAAGGGGTCACGACGTTGGGCGGGCGTCACGACGTTGGGCGGGCGTCACGACGTTGGGCGGGTGTCATAAATCAATCCGCTCCTGCAAACAAGAACATTTGAGTTTTACATGACATCCTGCACACCATTTCAGAAGTGTCTCTGGGTTGTCACTTTCATTGGCCTTTAGCCCAAAATACTGCCAAATATGCAAAATAGTAGCTTTTATTCATACCTTATCAAGTTTGTCGATGCCATTACTAGATCCTGACTAGCAAGTAGGCTATATGGAGGAAAAGTATGGAACGACCGGGTACGGGAGGAGTGAAATGAGGAAATAATATAATTAATATATACGTTTCTCAATCAAAAAACTGAATGAATATAGCATATACGATTAAAAAGAAAAGAAAATTTACACTCTATTCTTAACACACCTCCCGCTCTGAACACTCCCTCCCTCCCGCTCTGAACACTCTCTCCCTCCCGCTCTGAACACTCTCTCCCTCCCGCGCTGAACACTCTCTCCCTCACGCGCTGAACACTCTCTCCCTCCCGCGCTGAACACTCTCTCCCTCCCGAGCTGAACACTCTCTCCCTCCCGAGCTGAACACTCTCTCCCTCCCGAGCTGAACACTCTCTCCCTCCCGAGCTGAACACTCTCTCCCTCCCGAGCTGAACACTCTCTCCCTCCCGAGCTGAACACTCTCTCCCTCCCGAGCTGAACACTCTCTCCCTCCCGAGCTGAACACTCCCCCTCCCGAGCTGAACACTCTCTCCCTCCCGAGCTGAACACTCTCTCCCTCCCGAGCTGAACACTCTCTCCCTCCCGAGCTGAACACTCTCTCCCTCACGCGCTGAACACTCTCTCCCTCACGCGCTGAACACTCTCTCCCTCACGCGCTGAACACTCTCTCCCTCACGCGCTGAACACTCTCTCCCTCACGCGCTGAACACTCTCCCCCTCCCGCTGAACACTCTCTCCCTCCCGAGCTGAACACTCTCTCCCTCCCGAGCTGAACACTCCCTCCCGAGCTGAACACTCTCTCTCTGAACACACTGTAGTTCCTGTTGCCTGTTTCGTGGCCGTAGATAAACTCTGTTATGTCCATATATGAACAATACAGAAATCTGATTGTTTTCCTAGACACACAATAGCACAAATCGCACAGGACCTGTATTATTAGAACGTCTGTTATATAATTATTACTCCAATGTCCGCTTTTCCATCATCTGGCACAGACGGGAAATGTTTTTTCCAAACAGCCCTCCTGGCTGTAATTTGTTTATCCAATAACATAACAACTGCAGGTTTTTATTAGTGAATATTGTCCAGACAATACCATGCTACACTAATATCTCCAGATTGGCTATAATATTTTATCTTTTGTTTAATGTTTTTAATTTAACATACAAAATAACTCATGGATTTATACCGAATGAGAAATGTGTAACACACCTAACTAAAAGTTATTGATTTTATTTTTTATTAGTGGTTGTGTTTTTACCTTGGGGTTGTTATTCTGCTTTAAAATTAACCATATCTCTTGTTTTTCTTTTTTCACTACTTCTATTGCAAACATTTTGGATTTTAACAAATGAGTTTAAAACATAGATTCTGGGCTTTGAATTTAAGTGTGTGTGTTTCATCAAGCCGCACATGTTTATATAAATCTTTAATGGCCAATGATTTAACCAAGTGGGATTAAGTGTCCTCACAGATATTGGCTCAGTATTGGCTCAGTCTTGTTTGTTCCAGATTGTTTGTTCCAGATTGTTTGTTCCAGATTGTTCTCTAGCCAGACACGCTATCAAACAGAATCACTAATTTTAGTTCTGCTGGTAACTGGATTAACATTTAGTTACATGTGTGAATCAGCGTTCAGATTAGTTTTAATCTTTCATATTATAACCCTGCAGTCAGATGATTTAGGCGAGATGCTTGATGTCTGAAACGGAACACAGAGTGGAACCCTGTCTCGTCTTTCTATGATGGGAACATTTAGATGCTTGATGTCTGATGCAGAACACAGAGTGGAACCCTGTCTCGTCTTTTTATGATGGGAACATTTAGATGCTTGATGTCTGAAGCAGAACACAGAGTGGAACCCTGTCTCGTCTTTCTATGATGGGAACATATAAATGCTTGATGTCTGATGCAGAACACAGAGTGGAACCCTGTCTCTTCTTTCTATGATGGGAACATTTAGCCATTGGGGATTGCTTGAGTTTGGATTTTATGAACCCGTCTTTGATACTACATTTCTAAAGGACTTCTAGTTCATTTAACATAATATTCACCTCAGGTAACCTTGTGAGTGTGTTCTATAACAGGCGTCACAAAATTGTGAGGGAGTCATTTATTGTAGCGATAAAACCAGTCTAATCCAAATAGCCTTTTCCCCGAGTATCAAAATCATCTGTTCAGTAGAGCAAGGAACTCCTTCCAAATCCCTTCCTTCATGTAACTAAAACTGCCTCATCCATTCTTTCTTGATGTAACTATAACAACTCCACTTTGTCTATCTTTTATTTCAGGGGAAAATGTAACATCGCCCATTTCTCCGACATCTTCTCTGCGAGGGAGTTTAAAGCTCGCATCGACTCTTTCTTTTACATCTTGGGGTACAACCCGGAGACACGGTAAGACATTTTCACTTCAGACTTTCAGTAGAAGCCTACATTCAGAGAGAGAAGACACACTGAGGGACTGTATGTTATTCCAGCACCGTCATCGTACTGGCTACGTGTACTGTGTTCTGATACAGACTACTACTCTACTGGGACTGTGTCCTGATACAGACTTCTACTCTACTGGGACTGTGTTCTCATACAGACTACTACTCTACTGGGACTGTGTCCTGATACAGACTTCTACTCTACTGGGACTGTGTTCTCATACAGACCACTACTGTACTGGGACTGTGTTCTCATACAGACCACTACTCTACTGGGACTGTGTTCTCATACAGACCACTACTCTACTGGGACTGTGTTCTCATACAGACCACTACTCTACTGGGACTGTGTTCTCATACAGACCACTACTCTACTGGGACTGTGTTCTCATACAGACCACTACTCTACTGGGACTGTGTTCTCATACAGACCACTACTCTACTGGGACTGTGTTCTCATACAGACCACTACTCTACTGGGACTGTGTTCTCATACAGACCACTACTCTACTGGGACTGTGTTCTCATACAGACCACTACTGTACTGGGACTGTGTTCTCATACAGACCACTACTCTACTGGGACTGTGTTCTCATACAGACCACTACTCTACTGGGACTGTGTTCTCATACAGACCACTACTCTACTGGGACTGTGTTCTCATACAGACCACTACTCTACTGGGACTGTGTTCTCATACAGACCACTACTCTACTGGGACTGTGTTCTCATACAGACCACTACTCTACTGGGACTGTGTTCTGGGGATCTGTGTTTTGGGTTTCATGTAACAGCCTGACACCGCTTGTGATCAAACTAAACATTTTAAAGGAAGTGTATTCAGCCTGGAAATGCTCTGACCTACATTTCAAAGTCTTGTCAGGGGTTGTTTATGTAGCCTAATCCCTGACGGTTCTAAAGGTTCTGTTTTTGGTGGGTACACTTAAATCTTTTCATAACACACTGATCTTACCGACATTTTCTTTAGCCCATAAAGGTCAGTGTCGTGCACTGTAAACACACATATACAGAATGTACGTCCCCAGAGGACACTGTCTTGGTCCTTTCAAGGTTGACATATTTTCGTTTTATACCAAAAAAACGAAAGGAAAAATCTGCTGCAAACACTGGAATGTATGAATAGTAAATCATGCTTATACTGTCACAGGAGAGGAAGAAATGGCTCAGAATAATGTCAGTAATAATATCAGTAATAATATCAGAATGTGAGTAATATTCATAAAGAGACATGATTATATTATACCCATACAGATGTTGTGGTTGTCTCCAGTAATCCAATGATCATCAATCGTTATGACCTGCTAGTAAGTGGTGGAACACATGAACACAATGTGGCACAAATGTGAAATAGACTTGGAAAGATACAGATAATGGTTGGACTTGAGTGATCTGTTTTGTTTTGCTGAGAATTAATCTCATCAGGGACTAACATCACTAAGAGTCACTGGTTCTCATGAACCCAGGGGACAGTGTGGAGGGGGCCCAGGGGGGCCCGGGGGGGGACCCAGGGGGACCCAGGGAGGGGGACCCAGGGAGGGGGGCACCCAGGGAGGGGGACCCTGGTTAAAAACAGGTAAATAAATAAATAAAATTACTTACTCCCAGAGAACCCCCAGTTCAGAGCCAGGGCCCCCTAGTTCAGAGCCAGGGCCCCATTTCAATCCCTACGCCCCACATCCCTTTCCATCCCTCCACCCATCCCTCCCCCATCCATCCATCCATCCCCCATCCCCCACCCCCTCCCCCATCCCCCATCCCCCCCCCCACCCTCCCCCCCCCATCCATCCATCTCCCCCCCTCCCCCCATCCCCCCATCCATCCATCCCCCCCCCCACCCTTTTATCCCCCCCCCCCCCATCCATCCCCCCTTTTATCCCCCCCCCCATCCGCCCCTTTTATCCCCCCATCCGCCCCTTTATCCCCCCCCATCCGCCCCTTTATTATCCCCCCATCCGCCCCTTTTTTATCTCCCCCCCCCCATCCGCCCCTTTTATCCCCCCATCCGCCCCCCCCATCCGCCCTTTTTATCCCCCCCCATCCGCCCCTTTTATCCCCCCATCCCCCCCCTTTTTATCCCCCCCCATCTGCCCCCCCTTTATCTCCCCCATCTGCCCCCCTTTATCTCCCCCATCTTTATCTCCCCCCCCCCATCCCCCCCCCATCCGCCCTTTATCTCCCCCGCCCCTTTATCCGCCCCTTTATCTCCCCCATCCGCCCCTTTATCTCCCCCCATCCATCTTTTCCCGTTTGTTATGCCGCATGCTGTCTCTCTTGGCTGCAGCTTCACCTTCCCTCAATTCCAGTGGCCTTGTTTTATTGTGGACCGTCCAGACAGGCGGAGCTGCATTCCGTGTCTGCCTGCCTCGCCTCCTCGCGTCTGTCTCTGACTGCTCGCGCCCGTGTGCGTGCGCCCGGGTGTGTGTATGCGCGCGCCCGTGTATGTAGGGTCGTAGCACATGCTCAGTTGGGTTCGTGGGGGAGACAGGAGCTCGCTACGCTGTGAGGTCACAGCACCAGCTCAGTGGAAACCTCTCGGAGCGCGTTTGCGTGGTCGTCCATTTTGAGCAGCCAGCGATAGTTCGGTGTGAAGGGGAGTGGGTGGACTCGTGTTCGGCACGAACAGCACTGTTCTGGGCTAACTGTCACCATCCCACCATTAGGGCTCCGAGATGGATGACTTGTTCTCCCCACGGAGGTAGGTCGCTGGATATTCTCACATGCTAGGGATTAATTCCGCTAGTAGTTTAGTGAAGACGAGTGTGATTAGTCGCGTCTGTCTTAATTGCACTTAATAACGTGTTCACCGGTATTACTATCAGTATGCATTTAGTGCGGTCTGTCACGGGAATCCAGACAACGTGCATGTCTTGGTTTAATATCCACGGTAGCTGATTATGGGGTACATTGTATCCGTGCTAGAGGTCCCCCTGCCCGGTTACCGGTCTGCAAATGTGTACCGAGAACCGAACCGGCGACATTTATACACATTTGCGTCACATAAACGAAACGCCTACATGTTCCAACCTGTATTCTAACTGAGCAGGTTCACTTTTCCTTTATTTGTGTTGCAATAGGAGCAATAGGAACAGAAGCAAGGCTTGAGCCGACTCCATTTTGCTGTCTGTGTTCTCGTGTTTACAACCGAGACGAGATGGCAGCCGGGAGACGCTCTGTGCACCCGGTCGCTGTGGCCGGTGAATAGACCGGGATGTGGAGTAAACACTGGCATAGGTTCACCTGTGGACGGGTTGGTGAGGAAAGTCTACAGCTGTGTGCTCTATTGGTGTGTATTTATAATTATGACGGCGTTACAGCCGTGCGAGGATTGGTTGGAATTGATGTAGGGGGCGGGGTTTGCGCTAATTGCGGTGGTACTGGGCGGGGACTCGCCATGCTGGATCGGCCGGTTTGTTGTTGTGTGGTTGCTTGTGGTAAATCTGGTGAAATTATATCAAAAGACACGTGGAGTTGTATGCTTTTATGAAGGCCGTTAATTATGTTTCAGATTTAACATTAAAAGTGTAAAATGAATTAGAACGACTTTAAAATATGTTGGTTCAATTATTTTTTTTAAACTAAAAAAGCAATTACGAACTTCTGAATTTTCTACTATATTACTAATTGCATACGTAGACACACTGACATTAATTGACTGATTTATTACTGAAATAAAAACAGAATTACTCCTGTTGATTTTGCATTCCTAACTTGTCAAATAATAAAATGTATAGTGGTAAATATAAATAAACTTTCTTTGTTATTAACACTTCACACGTCTTAATTGATTAAAGTGCTAAACCTACAGTCCGTATATTTCCCATTGGCCCTGTACAGGCCCAGTGATTTGTTCCTCAACTTTTCTGTTTGACAGCTCTCTGGAGTGAGTGAGGGATGATGGAGGGAGCACGTTGATAAAGCCTGTTGTAGGCTTCCTGTTGTAGGCTTCCTGTTGTAGGCTTCCTGTTGTAGGCTTCCTGTTGTAGGCTTCCTGTTGTAGGCTTCCTGTTGTAGGCTCCGGGGGAGAGCGGGTGAGTGGTGGGGGAGAGTACGAGTAACAAACTGGGGCAGTGGATGGAAAAGGGACGGAGGGCTTAATAGAAGGATTGGGGGCTTGACTTTACTTGGCAAGAGCCAGGACCAGGTTTACTATTGGAGGGCTGGGACCAGGTTTACTATTGGAGGGCTTCAGCCCCGACCAGCCAGCCAAGCTTCCTCACCGTTACCATAGAGACAGAATGGTGTCGTATTTCTGCCCCAACCAGCCAGCCAAGCTTCATCACCGTTACCATAGAGACAGAATGGTGTCGTATTTCTGCCCCAACCAGCCAGCCAAGCTTCATCACCGGCCGCCTCTGGTGGTGGACCCAGAGAGAGACGGAAAAAGAGGGAGTGAGAAGAGAGAAAGAAATGAAGGAAATGAGAGCCAGGCCGTCTGTGCTCTGCAAATCACTTTGACAGATTCTGGGCTGCCTCTCTTCACTGCCCCGCCTCACTGCCTCACCGTGTTGCCTCGGCCTCGCAGCGGCTAGACAGAGCTTTGAGTGTAGGAAAATCTGAGCGGCGTTACCTGGGTAACGGAAATGGAGAGGAATGGAGGGGGGGCTTTTGAAAAGGAACATCTTGTCATTTTCTTTAATCCACTGCAGCTGGAGGGAGATTGCCGGGAGGAGGAACGCTGTTGTTATTATTAAATTCCTAGGCAGCTGTTGCTATGGTTACCGGCGTGCAGTTCCGTCTGTGTGTGTGTGTGTGTGTGTGTGTGTGTGTGTGTGTGTGTGTGTGTGTGTGTGTGTCGCGATCAGCCATTTCGTGGCCAGACAGTCGCCCACCATGGGCCCTCATCGTTTCTTTAGGGGCCTGTTCTTCTTGTTCCTTTCTGAATGCATCTACCATACCATCCTCTGTAATATCACCTGGGTTGGTTCCTTTCTGAATGCATCTACCATACAAGCCTCTGTAATATCAGATGGGTTGGTTCCTTTCTGAATGCATCTACCATACAAGCCTCTGTAATATCACCTGGGTTGGTTCCTTTCTGAATGCATCTACCATACAAGCCTCTGTAATATCAGATGGGTTGGTTCCTTTCTGAATGCATCTACCATACAAGCCTCTGTAATATCAGATGGGTTGGTTCCTTTCTGAATGCATCTACCATACAAGCCTCTGTAATATCAGCTGGGTTGGTTCCTTTCTGAATGCATCTACCATACAAGCCTCTGTAATATCAGATGGGTTGGTTCCTTTCTGAATGCATCTACCATACAAGCCTCTGTAATATCAGATGGGTTGGTTCCTTTCTGAATGCATCTACCATACAAGCCTCTGTAATATCAGATGGGTTGGTTCCTTTCTGAATGCATCTACCATACAAGCCTCTGTAATATCAGATGGGTTGGTTCCTTTCTGAATGCATCTACCATACCATCCTCTGTAATATCAGATGGGTTGGTTCCTTTCTGAATGCATCTACCATACCATCCTCTGTAATATCAGCTGGGTTGGTTCCTTTCTGAATGCATCTACCATACAAGCCTCTGTAATATCAGCTGGGTTGGTTCCTTTCTGAATGCATCTACCATACAAGCCTCTGTAATATCAGATGGGTTGGTTCCTTTCTGAATGCATCTACCATACAAGCCTCTGTAATATCAGATGGGTTGGTTGCTTTCTGAATGCATCTACCATACAAGCCTCTGTAATATCAGATGGGTTGGTTCCTTTCTGAATGCATCTACCATACCATCCTCTGTAATATCAGATGGGTTGGTTCCTTTCTGAATGCATCTACCATACCATCCTCTGTAATATCAGCTGGGTTGGTTCCTTTCTGAATGCATCTACCATACAAGCCTCTGTAATATCAGCTGGGTTGGTTCCTTTCTGAATGCATCTACCATACAAGCCTCTGTAATATCAGATGGGTTGGTTCCTTTCTGAATGCATCTACCATACAAGCCTCTGTAATATCGGATGGGTTGGTTGCTTTCTGAATGCATCTACCATACAAGCCTCTGTAATATCAGATGGGTTGGTTCCTTTCTGAATGCATCTACCATACCATCCTCTGTAATATCAGATGGGTTGGTTGCTTTCTGAATGCATCTACCATACAAGCCTCTGTAATATCACCTGGGTTGGTTCCTTTCTGAATGCATCTACCATACAAGCCTCTGTAATATCAGCTGGGTTGGTTCCTTTCTGAATGCATCTACCATACCATCCTCTGTAATATCAGATGGGTTGGTTCCTTTCTGAATGCATCTACCATACAAGCCTCTGTAATATCAGCTGGGTTGGTTCCTTTCTGAATGCATCTACCATACCATCCTCTGTAATATCAGATGGGTTGGTTGCTTTCTGAATGCATTTACCATACAAGCCTCTGTAATATCAGATGGGTTGGTTCCTTTCTGAATGCATCTACCATACCATCCTCTGTAATATCAGATGGGTTGGTTCCTTTCTGAATGCATCTACCATACCATCCTCTGTAATATCAGATGGGTTGGTTCCTTTCTGAATGCATCTACCATACAAGCCTCTGTAATATCAGATGGGTTGGTTGCTTTCTGAATGCATCTACCATACAAGCCTCTGTAATATCAGATGGGTTGGTTCCTTTCTGAATGCATCTACCATACCATCCTCTGTAATATCAGATGGGTTGGTTCCTTTCTGAATGCATCTACCATACCATCCTCTGTAATATCAGCTGGGTTGGTTCCTTTCTGAATGCATCTACCATACAAGCCTCTGTAATATCAGCTGGGTTGGTTCCTTTCTGAATGCATCTACCATACAAGCCTCTGTAATATCAGATGGGTTGGTTCCTTTCTGAATGCATCTACCATACAAGCCTCTGTAATATCGGATGGGTTGGTTGCTTTCTGAATGCATCTACCATACAAGCCTCTGTAATATCAGATGGGTTGGTTCCTTTCTGAATGCATCTACCATACCATCCTCTGTAATATCAGATGGGTTGGTTGCTTTCTGAATGCATCTACCATACAAGCCTCTGTAATATCACCTGGGTTGGTTCCTTTCTGAATGCATCTACCATACAAGCCTCTGTAATATCAGCTGGGTTGGTTCCTTTCTGAATGCATCTACCATACCATCCTCTGTAATATCAGATGGGTTGGTTCCTTTCTGAATGCATCTACCATACAAGCCTCTGTAATATCAGCTGGGTTGGTTCCTTTCTGAATGCATCTACCATACCATCCTCTGTAATATCAGATGGGTTGGTTGCTTTCTGAATGCATTTACCATACAAGCCTCTGTAATATCAGATGGGTTGGTTCCTTTCTGAATGCATCTACCATACAAGCCTCTGTAATATCAGCTGGGTTGGTTCCTTTCTGAATGCATCTACCATACCATCCTCTGTAATATCAGATGGGTTGGTTGCTTTCTGAATGCATTTACCATACAAGCCTCTGTAATATCAGATGGGTTGGTTCCTTTCTGAATGCATCTACCATACAAGCCTCTGTAATATCAGCTGGGTTGGTTCCTTTCTGAATGCATCTACCATACAAGCCTCTGTAATATCACCTGGGTTGGTTCCTTTCTGAATGCATCTACCATACAAGCCTCTGTAATATCAGATGGGTTGGTTCCTTTCTGAATGCATCTACCATACAAGCCTCTGTAATATCACCTGGGTTGGTTCCTTTCTGAATGCATCTACCATACAAGCCTCTGTAATATCAGATGGGTTGGTTCCTTTCTGAATGCATCTACCATACAAGCCTCTGTAATATCAGATGGGTTGGTTCCTTTCTGAATGCATCTACCATACAAGCCTCTGTAATATCAGCTGGGTTGGTTCCTTTCTGAATGCATCTACCATACAAGCCTCTGTAATATCAGATGGGTTGGTTCCTTTCTGAATGCATCTACCATACAAGCCTCTGTAATATCACCTGGGTTGGTTCCTTTCTGAATGCATCTACCATACAAGCCTCTGTAATATCACCTGGGTTGGTTCCTTTCTGAATGCATCTACCATACAAGCCTCTGTAATATCACCTGGGTTGGTTCCTTTCTGAATGCATCTACCATACAAGCCTCTGTAATATCAGCTGGGTTGGTTCCTTTCTGAATGCATCTACCATACAAGCCTCTGTAATATCAGCTGGGTTTGTTCCTTTCTGAATGCATCTACCATACAAGCCTCTGTAATATCAGATGGGTTGGTTCCTTTCTGAATGCATCTACCATACAAGCCTCTGTAATATCAGCTGGGTTGGTTCCTTTCTGAATGCATCTACCATACAAGCCTCTGTAATATCACCTGGGTTGGTTCCTTCAGATAACACATCTTTTCTTCTAAAAGGTGCCAAAAATTCCCGTTCTTTTTGTCTTCTAAATATGTCTCATCTCAATCATACATATTAACAACAATAATGTATTGATTAATTTTACTTTGATGTAAAAGATGGTAGCATATGAAAACCACATTTTCTAATTAATCAGAAATACAATTTAGACATTGGTAATGTTGTAAATGACTACTTAAGCTGGAAATGACAGATTTTTAAGGAATATTTACATGGCGTACATTATCACATGGGGCCGGTATCACATGGGCTTATAACTACATGGGGCCATTATCACCACATGGGGCCGTTATCACCACATGGGGCCGTTATCACCACATGGGGCAGTTATCACCACATGGGGCCGTTATCACCACATGGGGCCGTTATCACCACATGGGGCCGTTATCACCACATGGGGCCGTTATCACCACATGGGGCCGTTATCACCACATGGGGCAGTTATCACCACATGGGGCCAGTATCACCACATGGGGCCAGTATCACCACATGGGGCCAGTATCACCACATGGGGCCGTTATCACCACATGGGGCCGTTATCACCACATGGGGCCGTTATCACCACATGGGGCCGTTATCACCACATGGGGCCGTTATCACCACATGGGGCAGTTATCACCACATGGGGCCAGTATCACCACATGGGGCCGTTATCACCACATGGGGCCAGTATCACATGGGGCCAGTATCACATCATCAACCATCACTCCTGTGTTCTAATGGCACAACAAGACAAAAACAGTAGAGTGTTTAGTTTGAAAGGGCTCCTCAACTGGTTGCTGCTTTAAATAGTACCTGCAAAACACTATTCCCTTCTAGACAGAGTAGCAGGAGGAAAATACTGTCTGGCCAAAAAAAATACTAAGATGGGCAACAGGACAATGACCTAAAGCCATGCTATTAACTATGCAGGAACTATAAGACCAGTTGGTTTGTCTATCTTATGTCTCTGTAGTTGTCTATTAAACATTTGAAATATGATGGCAGACTTTCAGTTCTCAAGTGAGTGTCATTACATTTGCATTTGGTGAACTGTTAAAAGATTGCAGCAACAAAAAGGCAAAAAAATGTTTTGGTTGTGATCTGATCACCTGTTGTCTGTCTTCCAGGCGACTGAACAGTACCCAGGGTGAGATCAGAGTGGGACCCAGCCACCAGGTAAGACCTCGAACACCTGTTCAAATGGCTCATTTAGGCTTCCAGGTGTCTGGTTATCATACGAAACATAGATGGGTGTCTGACATCTGTCACACTGTCTCCTAGGAGATATTTAAACCCCTATGATTGGGCAGATGTTGCTCAGATATCCACTCTGTTACGTGGTGATAGAAAGTATTCAGAAAGGGGACCTTTTACAGGCCGTTTGCTGTGGGGCTTTTTGTAGTGTGTCTGACATTCCCTCTCCTCCATCTCCTCTCTCCTCTCCTCTCTCCTCCATTCCCCCTCCCCTTCTCCACCCCCTCCCCTTCTCCCCCTCCCCTTCTCCTCTCCCCCTCCCCTTCTCCTCTCCCCCTCCCCTTCTCCTCCCCCCTCCCCTTCTCCTCTCCCCCTCCCCTTCTCCTCTCCCCCTCCCCTTCTCCTCTCTCCCCTTCTCCTCTCCCCCTCCCCTTCTCCTCTCCCCCTCCCCTTCTCCTCTCCCCCTCCCCTTCTCCTCTCCCCCCTCCTCTCTCCTCCATTCCCTCTCCATCCCCTCTCCACCCCCTCTCCTCCATCCCTCCCCTGGTTTAGGCCAAGCTCCCGGAGCTCCAGCCGTTCCCCTGTGACGTCTCGGGGGTCCCGGGTCAGGTCGTGACAGAGAATGAGGAGCTGGTGTGGATGCCTGGGGTCAACGACTGTGACCTGCTCATGTACCTTAGGGCTGCAAGGTGAGCGTCAACCTTACCCTGTGACCTTCGACCATGCTCTGTCTAGGGCTACCATTGTTTCTGTGGACTTCAGTAGAAATTATTCTGTGTCCCATCATGCAACACAACTTGACATGGTAGATCACAAATATGTTCTCCGATATCTAATAATCAACTGTCCCTATTTGCAGGTTTTTGGCCCTTTTGATTTTACTTGGTGTTGAAACTTTGGGTTTGGGTGTGATTTCACGGCTGTTTACATGTTGGGTTTTGTGTTCTCCAGGAGCATGGCTGCCTTCGCAGGCATGTGTGACGGAGGTTCAACTGAAGACGGGTGTCTAGCAGCTTCACGAGATGACACAACTCTCAATGCACTTAACACTGTAAGTAACACCACACCATAATGCACTCTACACTGTAAGTAACACCACACCATAATGCACTCTACACTGTAAGTAACACCACACCATAATGCACACTCTACACTGTAAGTAACACCACACCATAATGCAAACTCTACACTGTAAGTAACAACAGAACATGATGCACACTTATTTAAGTAACTACACACTATAATGCACACTTATTTAAATAACTACACACCATAATGCACACTTATTTAAGTAACTACACACTATAATGAACACTTATTTAAGTAACTACACACTATAATGCACACTTATTTAAATAACTACACACCATAATGCACACTTATTTAAGTAACTACACACTATAATGCACACTTATTTAAGTAACTAAACACTATAATGCACACTTATTTAAGTAACTACACACTATAATGCACACTATTTAAGTAACTACACACTATAATGCACACTTATTTAAGTAACTACACACTATAATGCACACTTATTTAAGTAACTACACACTATAATGCACACTTAAGTAACTACACACTATAATGCACACTTATTTAAGTAACTACACACTATAATGCACACTTAAGTAACTACACACTATAATGCACACTTATTTAAGTAACTACACACTATAATGCACACTTATTTAAGTAACTACACACTATAATGCACACTTATTTAAGTAACTACACACTATAATGCACACTTATTTAAGTAACTACACACCATAATGCACACTTATTTAAGTAACTAAACACTATAATGCACACTTATTTAAGTAACTACACACCATAATGCACACTTATTTAAGTAACTAAACACTATAATGCACACTTATTTAAGTAACTACACACTATAATGCACACTTATTTAAGTAACTACACACTATAATGCACACTTAAGTAACTACACACTATAATGCACACTTATTTAAGTAACTACACACTATAATGCACACTTAAGTAACTACACACTATAATGCACACTTATTTAAGTAACTACACACTATAATGCACACTTAAGTAACTACACACTATAATGCACACTTATTTAAGTAACTACACACTATAATGCACACTTAAGTAACTACACACTATAATGCATACTTATTTAAGTAACTACACACTATAATGCACACTTAAGTAACTACACACTATAATGCACACTTATTTAAGTAACTACACACTATAATGCACACTTAAGTAACTACACACTATAATGCACACTTATTTAAGTAACTACACACTATAATGCACACTTAAGTAACTACACACTATAATGCACACTTATTTAAGTAACTACACACTATAATGCACACTTAAGTAACTACACACTATAATGCACACTTATTTAAGTAACTACACACTATAATGCACACTATTTAAGTAACTACACACTATAATGCACACTTATTTAAGTAACTACACACTATAATGCACACTTATTTAAGTAACTACACACTATAATGCACACTTATTTAAGTAACTACACACTATAATGCACACTTATTTAAGTAACTACACACTATAATGCACACTTATTTAAGTAACTACACACTATAATGCACACTTATTTAAGTAACTACACACTATAATGCACACTTATTTAAGTAACTACACACTATAATGCACACTTATTTAAGTAACTACACACTATAATGCACACTTAAGTAACTACACACTATAATGCACACTTATTTAAGTAACTACACACTATAATGCACACTTATTTAAGTAACTACACACTATAATGCACACTTATTTAAGTAACTACACACTATAATGCACACTTATTTAAGTAACTACACACTATAATGCACACTTATTTAAGTAACTACACACTATAATGCACACTTATTTAAGTAACTACAATGCTCCAAACACACATTGAGTTAGGGGGCTTTTTGTACTCTCCATCTGTGTTAGCACTCAGCTTTATGACAGCCTGAACATACAGAGGGGCGTCCTTTTTTAGACACCAGCCTGTTCTACTGAGTTTAGGTTGATAACAAGACGCCAGCATACATTCCATCATCACACTGGGAACAGTGGGTGTGGCTAACTGAGAGCTAACTACCACCCGCGGCTGTACTCCGGTCAACTGAATATTGAGGATATAAATGACACCTGGCTCAGGCGTGTTTTTGGATGGGATAACATTATGCTATTAAAGTCAAATTAAAAGCAAGACTGAACAGATCCAGACCATAGCTGTGCAGCTGCTTTAGACCCAGAAGTATGGCAGTGGAATTGGTGTGGATGGGTTCTCCTGTGGGTGGAAGATGGATGGAGCTCCCAGTCAGAGTCAAAGTACATTTTATTCAGAGTGTATGAAGCAGAAGGTGAATGTATCTTGTAGATCAGAGTTGTTTCCTATTGTAATGACTCTAGTTCATGTTTTGAGGAGGGGAGACGGGGGGTGATGTGTTTTTTCTTTTGACTGTAATCATATGTAGATAATTGTTCTGAACACACACTAATATGCAGTTTCTCACGCTTGTTGCAATTCATTTCTACTCCAATGATAAATATCTATTTAACGTTGAGTGTCATTCAGGCTGTCAGAATATTAACTGGCCGTTGTTTCTGTTTCCTCTCAGCTCCATGAGAGCGCTTACGATGCAGGCAAGGCTCTCCAGCGGCTGGTGAAGAAACCTGTTCCCAAACTCATAGAGAAGTGCTGGTCGGAGGATGAAGTGGTAAGAGACACGTCTGGATGTTTTGATCTACCTGCCGTAATACAGTGACTTCAGCCGAGGCACTTCCTGGATGAGAGTGTCTGTCAAATGGCAATATATGGTCCTGGTCATTCACTATGTAACCTGATTGGTTACCTCATGTCCTCTAGACCAGATTGGTCTTATATTTATCCAGTTTTTATGTTAACATATTTAGCCTCAGTCGAGTGAGATTTGTTGTGAGGTCCATCCACTACCATTGATGTAGTAAAACCAATATAAGGGTTGGTCTGTGTTGATCCAACAGGTGAAACTGAAATAACCATTTAATAGCAGCATCCTGTTTATTGCCTGCAAAATAAAATGTGTGTGTGTGTGAAGAAAGAGGACAATTTTCAAGGCTTTTATAGCTGGCTGTTATATGGATTTTGACTTCCATTTTGATGCATCTGTGCTGTGCTAGGTCTGTGTGTACGATGTCACAGACGGTGGTTGTTAAATTTAATACAACACCTTTATTACATGGTCATATGGACTCCAACACCTTTATTACATGGTCATATGGACTCCAAAACCTTTATTACATGGTCATATGGACTCCAACACCTTTATTACATGGTCATATGGACTCCAAACCCTTTATTACATGGTCATATGGACTCCAACACCTTTATTACATGGTCATATGGACTCCAACACCTTTATTACATGGTCATATGGACTCCAACACCTTTATTACATGGTCATATGGACTCCAACACCTTTATTACATGGTCATATGGACTCCAACACCTTTATTACATGGTCATATGGACTCCAACACCTTTATTACATGGTCATATGGACTCCAACACCTTTATTACATGGTCATATGGACTCCAACACCTTTATTACATGGTCATATGGACTCCAACACCTTTATTACATGGTCATATGGACTCCAACACCTTTATTACATGGTCATATGGACTCCAACACCTTTATTACATGGTCATATCCAACACCTTTATTACATGGTCATATGGACTCCAACACCTTTATTACATGGTCATATGGACTCCAACACCTTTATTACATGGTCATATGGACTCCAACACCTTTATTACATGGTCATATGGACTCCAACACCTTTATTACATGGTCATATGGACTCCAACACCTTTATTACATGGTCATATGGACTCCAACACCTTTATTACATGGCCAGTCACCCAGGATACCAGATAAGCAGCCTTATTAGTCAGTTGCCCATCCAAGGATGCCGGCCTCCCTCCGTCAGTCAGTGTGTCACTCGTTGGTACTTTACAGCCCCACACGCACACATACACACACACACACTAAACATGCATACATACATACACACTAAACATACACACGCACACATACACACACACTCATACACACACACTAAACATGCATACATTCATACACACACACACACAGCCATTAGGGACAGGTGGAAATATACCGCGTCTTGACAAATATACACACCCCCGACACACACACACATACACACACCCTGACACACACATACACACGCACACATCCCGACAAACGCACACACACACATAACCACGCACATAAACATACACACATCCCGACAAACACACACGCACACACACACATAACCACGCACACATACATAAACATACACACATCCCGACAAACGCACACACACACACACATAACCACGCACACATACATAAACATACACACGCTTTCACATCAGCCCTATCACTACTGGTGCTTCTCCTTAAAATTACTCTTGTAGAACAGGGATTCCATATAAACAACATCTAATACCCTGTTGATCCTGGATGTACCCAGATACTAGCTGAATCCACTTACAACACTCTAGCCCATCACTCATCTCAAATAGACTGTCAGGACAGCTGCTAATAACCAGTCGGCCAACAGGGGGAGCTCTGTACAGCTGTGTGTGTGCGCGTGCGTGCGTGCGTGCTCATCAGGCTGATGTTCGCCTCTGTCACTGGTAATAAATGACTAGAGCAAGTCTATAACGGACCAAAGGACAGAGATTGACTGAAGGGAGGGAGACGCAGGGGAAGAGGGAGGGAGGGAGACGCAGGGAGGGAGACGCAGGGAGGGAGACGCAGGGAGGGAGACGCAGGGAGGGAGACGCAGGGAGGGAGACGCAGGGAGGGAGACGCAGGGAAAGAGGGAGGGAGGGAGACGCAGGGAAAGAGGGAGGGAGGGAGACGCAGGGAGGGAGGGAGACGCAGGGAAAGAGGGAGACGCAGGGAGGGAGGGAGACGCAGGGAGGGAGACGCAGGGAGGGAGACGCAGGGAAAGAGGGAGGGAGGGAGACGCAGGGAAAGAGGGAGGGAGGGAGACGCAGGGAGGGAGGGAGGGAGACGAGGGAGGGAGGGAGGCGCAGGGAGGGAGGGAGACGCAGGGAGAGAGGGAGACGCAGGGAGGGAGGGAGACGCAGGGAGGGAGGGAGACGCAGGGAGGGAGGGTTGTAATACACATCTGAAATAAGCCATTCTACTGTCACTATTATAGTCAGGTTGTAATACACATCTGGAATAAGCCATTCTACTCTCACTATTATAGTCAGGTTGTAATACACATCTGGAATAAGCCATTCTACTGTCACTATTATAGTCAGGTTGTAATACACATCTGAAATAAGCCATTCTACTGTCACTTATATAGTCAGGTTGTAATACACATCTGGAATAAGCCATTCTACTCTCACTAATATAGTCAGGTTGTAATACACATCTGGAATAAGCCATTCTACTCTCACTATTATAGTCAGGTTTTAATACACATCTGGAATAAGCCATTCTACTGTCACTATTATAGTCGGGGTGTAATACACATCTGGAATAAGCCATTCTACTGTCACTATTAGTCGGGTTGTAATACACATCTGGAATAAGCCATTCTACTGTCACTATTATAGTCAGGTTGTAATACACATCTGGAATAAGCCATTCTACTGTCACTATTATAGTCGGGTTGTAATACACATCTGGAATAAGCCATTCTACTGTCACTATTATAGTCCGTTTGTAATACACATCTGGAATTTAACTGTCACTATTATAGTCGGGTTGTAATACATCTGGAATAAGCCATTCTACTGTCACTATTATAGTCGGGTTGTAATACACATCTGGAATAAGCCATTCTACTGTCACTATTATAGTCGGTTTGTAATACACATCTGGAATAAGCCGTTCTACTGTCACTATTATAGTCGGGTTGTAATACACATCTGGAATAAGCCGTTCTACTGTCACTATTATAGTCGGGTTGTAATACACATCTGGAATAAGCCGTTCTACTGTCACTATTATAGTCGGGTTGTAATACACATCTGGAATAAGCCGTTCTACTGTCACTATTATAGTCGGGTTGTAATACACATCTGGAATAAGCCGTTCTACTGTCACTATTATAGTCGGGTTGTAATACACATCTGGAATAAGCCGTTCTACTGTCACTATTATAGTCGGGTTGTAATACACATCTGGAATAAGCCGTTCTACTGTCACTATTATAGTCGGGTTGTAATACACATCTGGAATAAGCCGTTCTACTGTCACTATTATAGTCGTTCTCTGGAATAAGCTGTCACTATTATAGTCGGGTTGTAATACACATCTGGAATAAGCCGTTCTACTGTCACTATTATAGTCGGGTTGTAATACACATCTGGAATAAGCCGTTCTACTGTCACTATTATAGTCGGGTTGTAATACACATCTGGAATAAGCCGTTCTACTGTCACTATTATAGTCGGGTTGTAATACACATCTGGAATAAGCCGTTCTACTGTCACTATTATAGTCGGGTTGTAATACACATCTGGAATAAGCCGTTCTACTGTCACTATTATAGTCGGGTTGTAATACACATCTGGAATAAGCCGTTCTACTGTCACTATTATAGTCGGGTTGTAATACACATCTGGAATAAGCCGTTCTACTGTTGTACTGTCATATTATAGTCGGGTTGTACATCTGGAATAAGCCGTTCTACTGTCACTATTATAGTCGGGTTGTAATACACATCTGGAATAAGCCGTTCTACTGTCACTATTATAGTCGGGTTGTAATACACATCTGGAATAAGCCGTTCTACTGTCACTATTATAGTCGGGTTTTAATACACATCTGGAATAAGCCGTTCTACTGTCACTATTATAGTCGGGTTTTAATACACATCTGGAATAAGCCGTTCTACTGTCACTATTATAGTCGGGTTGTAATACACATCTGGAATAAGCCGTTCTACTGTCACTATTATAATCGGGTTGTAATACACATCTGGATTAAGCCGTTCTACTGTCACTATTATAGTCGGGTTGTAATACACATCTGGAATAAGCCGTTCTACTGTCACTTTTATAGTCGGGTTGTAATACACATCTGGAATTAGACGTTCTACTGTCACTATCCTGGTCATTTTTTCATTCTTTCTACTAATAATACTTGGTAAATTTAAATCAAACACTGGCTCATTTGGGTCTTTCACATTTACAAGTGTGGATGTCATATTTCTAGTTAAACTGTCTCTGATAAATGAGAGATGCTAATTATTTAGGCTAGTCGATATTAGCTACTAATAGAACAAAGCAGACCGTGTCTTAATCGTGCAGCAGTACACAGGAAACCCACTTCACATTTGGTTTGACCACTTGGAAAAGGAGTTTAAAGTAATACATGTGATTAAGTAGATAAATATGACCGAATGCATTATCTCAATTTGGGCATTTGGTTGCTGGTACAACACATATGAAACTACTGTATTTTAAGCTGCAGCAGCATTAATGCTTGTCAAGGTGTTTTAAAAGTTGGTCGTCCTCCATACTAAAATATTGGAAAAGTTTTCTTTCTTTCTTATTTATAATTCAGCGCTAAGCTGGATTTGAGACTGAGTAAAAACAGATGGACAGTAGCCTGAAGAGAAAACACCAAGTAGTTCACATACGAATTACCCAAACAATTAATGAGGGTACTATTCTAAGGCTGTTGTCCTTTTCATGTGGTCGGTATATTAGTTGTGCATTGACTTCATTGTGTTGACTTGTTACTGTGTGTTTCCACCAGTCATAGCCTTCAAACCCACTATCAGTATGGGTGCATGTCGTTTTGGCACCCAGAAGAGAGACCGACAGAGGGATGAAGAGAGACGGGCAGGGAGTGGGACATGGGGGAGACTGGGAGAGAGAGAGGATACTGGGAGAGAGAGAGATGGAGAAAAAGAAGTGGAAGAAAGTGACATGGGAAAGAGGGAGGAAAGTGTCTGGGAGGGAGAAGGGGGAAAGTGTCTGGGAGGGTGAAGGGGGAAGTGTCTGGGAGGGTGAAGGGGGAAGTGTCTGGGAGGGTGAAGGGGGAAGTGTCTGGGAGGGTGAAGGGGGAAGTGTCTGGGAGGGTGAAGGGGGAAGTGTCTGGGAGGGTGGGAGTGTCTGGAAGGGAGAGGGGAGTGTCTGGGAGGGTGTCTGGTAGGGGGGGGGAGTGTCTGGGAGGGAGAAGGGGGAAAGTGTCTGGGAGGGAGAAGGGGGAAAGTGTCTGGGAGGGAAGGGGGAAGTGTCTGGGAGGGAGGGGGAAGTGTCTGGGAGGGAGAAGGGGGAAGTCTCTGGGAGGGAGAAGGGGGAAGTGTCTGGGAGGGTGAAGGGGGAGTGTCTGGGAGGGTGAGGGGGAAGGTCTGGGAGGGTGAAGGGGAGGAGTGTCTGGGAGGGTGAAGGGGGAGGGAGAAGGGGGAGTGTCTGGGAGGGAGAAGTGTCTGGGAGGGAGAAGTGTCTGGGAGGGAGAAGGGGGAGGGAGTGTCTGGGAGGGTGAAGGGGGAGGGTGTCTGGGAGGGTGAAGGGGGAAGTGTCTGGGAGGGTGAAGGGGGGGGAAGTGTCTGGGAGGGTGAAGGGGGAGTGTCTGGGAGGGTGAAGGGGTGTCTGGGAAGTGTCTGGGAGGGAAGGGGGTCTGGGAAGGGGGAGGGAGTGTCTGCCCCTGTGGAACAGAGTAGCCTGTTGTTCTAGCACACACAGCGGCTGCTGGTCTGGTAGCTTCTTCCACGCTCCTCCCCTCTCTCCCCCCCTCTCTGGCTCTCAGCTCAACCACTCCTCCCCCGCTATGTTTCCTAGCAACGTCGAGCTGGAGCAATGAGGGGGGGGGCATGCAGAGAGAGAGAAGAGGAAGGAGGGACAAGTAGAGGGAACATGGAGGGAAAGGCAGTGAGAGAGCAGAGTGATTGGTGGATGATTTATTAGGTGGGGCAGGAGAGACTAACGATGGGACTGGAGGGAATGGAGTGGGGACCCACTGAGACACATAACTACAGACAGCCAGGCTGTGGAGGTGGTACCGTGTGGGTGGTACCGTGTGGGTGGTTCCGTGTGGGTGGTTCCGTGTGGGTGGTACCGTGGGGGTGGTACCGTGTAGGTGGTACCGTGGGGGTGGTACCGTGTAGGTGGTACCGTGGGGGTGGTACCGTGTTGAACCTAATTAGGGTGACATAATCAGGGCAGAGACTGGGATGTGCTGCGGTGTTGACAGATGTTCAATGATGTGAACCACAGCAGGATCAGAGCTCTATCAGCACTGCTAGTGAACTCGACTAATAGTCTCTGATGTCGTTTTACACCCGGCAATGAGAAGTCTGAAGAGATAATACAGGTGGATCAACGGTCTTAAGAGAGGAGAGGTGGAGTTGGCTCCATCTACTGGATAGTCGACCGCTGCACCTCTAAATTCTTAATGCTAATCATGTATCCAGGCTCAAGCAGTTAGAGCATCTGTCTATTAACTGAAATGTCGCTGTATCTCATTCCCAGACAGAAGAATCTGTTGTTCTGTCCAAGAGATCCACAGTTAAAGGGATTGTTCTCCCTAGATCCTGTGATGCCATAAGCTAAATACACCCCCATACACCAAGTCACAGGCCAACGCCACAGAAAAAACCTCTCTTCCCTTTAGTGTTGTTCTGTGGTTGATCTGAGAGGGTTTGATGGTAATCTATAATCCCGTCTGTAGTTTGTTTAAACTCCAACAGAGTGAACTACGCAGCTATAGTGTTCAGTTGTGCAAAAGCACAACAGAGGAAATTACAACCTCAGTCAAACAGAGGCTGAGATAATGCCTTTATGCTCTGTCATGTAGTCCGAAAAGAGTCACTGTGGAAATATTTTGTTACATATTCTGAGATGTTTTTGAAGGCACATTGAGTATTTCTCACAGCATGCCTTTATTCACCGCTGTCCTAGCCTGGAATTATCTTTATTGTCCTAGCCTGGAATTATCTTTATTGTCCTAGCCTGGAATTATCATTATTGTCCTAGCCTGGAATTATCATTATTGTCCTAGCCTGGAATTATCATTATTGTCCTAGCCTGGAATTATCTTTATTGTCCTAGCCTGGAATTATCTTTATTGTCCTAGCCTGGAATTATCTTTATTGTCCTAGCCTGGAATTATCTTTATTGTCCTAGCCTGGAATTATCTTTATTGTCCTAGCCTGGAATTATCTTTATTGTCCTAGCCTGGAATTATCTTTATTGTCCTAGCCTGGAATTATCTTTATTGTCCTAGCCTGGAATTATCTTTATTGTCCTAGCCTGGAATTATCTTTATTGTCCTAGCCTGGAATTGGCATGAATTTAATTCTCCAAATTCATCTGACTAAGACTGGTGGTGGTTCCTTGTTCCTCTAAGAACATGTAAATGTTATATTCATCAAAATTATGTTTTCTTTTTTGCTATATAAATTCAATTTTTGTTAAGAGATTGTATATATCCGCATTTTTGGGGGAAAGTTTCACTGTAACGTAACTTTATGAACAATCTTGAACAGCCCGGCAACTAACGATTACATAATTGCTTAATAACTAGCTAGCCATTTCACTGATAGCATAATGCTAACCGTTTACCTAGCCACGTCTGTCCTAGCATCCTGTAGCTGGTAGTTAGCTTTTTCACTGATAGCATAATGCTAACCGTTTACCTAGCCATGTCTGCCCTAGCATCCTGTAGCCGGTAGTTAGCTTTTTCACTGATAGCATAATGCTAACCATTTACCTAGCCATGTCTGTCCCAGCATCCTGTAGCCGACAGTTAGCTTTTTCACTGATGACATAATGCTAACCGTTTACCTAGCCATGTCTGCCCTAGCATCCTGTAGCCGGTAGTTAGCCTTTTCACTGAGAGCATAATGCTAACCGTTTACCTAGCCACGTCTGTCCTAGCATCCTGTAGCCGGTAGTTAGCTTTTTCACTGATAGCATAATGCTAACCGTTTACCTAGCCACGTCTGTCCTAGCATCCTGTAGCTGGTAGTTAGCTTTTTCACTGATAGCATAATGCTAACCGTTTACCTAGCCATGTCTGTCCTAGCATCCTGTAGCCGGTAGTTAGCTTTTTCACTGATACCATAATGCTAACCGTTTACCTAGCCACGTCTGTCCTAGCATCCTGTAGCCGGTAGTTAGCTTTTTCACTGATAGCATAATTCTAACCGTTTACCTAGCCATGTCTGTCCTAGCATCCTGTAGCCGGTAGTTAGCCATTTCACTGATAGCATAATGCTAACCGTTTACCTAGCCATGTCTGTCCCAGCATCCTGTAGCCGACAGTTAGCTTTTTCACTGATGACATAATGCTAACCGTTTACCTAGCCATGTCTGCCCTAGCATCCTGTAGCCGGTAGTTAGCCATTTCACTGATAGCATAATGCTAACCGTTTGCCTAGCCACGTCTGTCCTAGCATCCTGTAGCCGGTAGTTAGCTTTTTCACTGATACCATAATGCTAACCGTTTACCTAGCCACGTCTGTCCTAGCATCCTGTAGCCGGTAGTTAGCTTTTTCACTGATAGCATAATTCTAACCGTTTACCTAGCCATGTCTGTCCTAGCATCCTGTAGCCGGTAGTTAGCTTTTTCACTGATAGCATAATTCTAACCGTTTACCTAGCCACGTCTGTCCTAGCATCCTGTAGCCGGTAGTTAGCTTTTTCACTGATACCATAATGCTAACCGTTTACCTAGCCACGTCTGTCCTAGCATCCTGTAGCCGGTAGTTAGCTTTTTCACTGATAGCATAATTCTAACCGTTTACCTAGCCATGTCTGTCCTAGCATCCTGTAGCCGGTAGTTAGCCATTTCACTGATAGCATAATGCTAACCGTTTACCTAGCCATGTCTGTCCTAGCATCCTGTAGCCGGTAGTTAGCTTTTTCACTGATAGCATAATGCTAACCGTTTACCTAGCCATGTCTGCCCTAGCATCCTGTAGCCGGTAGTTAGCCATTTCACTGATAGCATAATGCTAACCGTTTGCCTAGCCACGTCTGCCCTAGCATCTAATCAGAAGTAGTCCGCTGTGTTGCTGAGGAAACTCCTAAAGGCCAACAAAGAGCTTATAATTAGCATTCTCTACTTGGATATATAATTTAATGGAGTCTTGTGTTCTTGTTCAGATGAGCTCTGGGGATTTGAAGTTTGTTACTGTGAAGAGCTTGAAGTCAGATAGAAGTTCAGTGATAAATCTTTTTTTAAAAGTGGTGTTTTATATTTACATTTGCGTTCTAAAACCACACTATTGAGAGTCCTCATAACTTATTGCGTAATCTACATTTTCTATATCAATATATTTTCTTCTAGAAAACCTCTTGACTAAATGTGGCCACAGAATTACATATTAATTTAGCTACAAAGCACTTCCCTTTTAGAGGAACAATACGGTAAATCCCCTCTTTGTTCTCAAGCAGAGCTTTGGTGTGTAAACAATCAGTGGTTACAGTTAACATGAAAACAGTCTGGCGGTCACACACACACACAAAAATCCATATCAGGTTTTACCACTCACTTGTCTTTTTTACCATGGCCAAGACTTTCCTGCAGACAAACTGTCCCTCCTCCCTGCTCGCTCGCACTCTGGCTCTGCTAACTGGTGTGTGTCTGTGTGTCTGTGTGTCTGTGTGTCTGTGTGTCTGTGTGTCTGTGTGTCTGTGTGTCTGTGTGTCTGTGTGTCTGTGTGTGTGTGTGTGTGTGTGTGTGTGTGTGTGTGTGTGTGTGTGTGTGTGTGTGTGTGTGTGTGTGTGTGCCGTGTGTGTGTGTGTGTGTGTGTGTGTGTGCCGTGCCGGGCTCTTCTCCCTGATCTCCTGAATACATTAAAACAAGCCTTATAGACCCCATCTAACAATAGGCAGCGGGTGGGGGGTGTAACCGGTCAGACTTCAGGGATCACGGGGTCCGGTCGTTCGGTGTGTTCACTGCTCGGGTAAAGACCTCGTAAAGCCGGCTGTGGCTCTGGCTCTCCTCACCACCGCACCACACAGCGGGCCGGAGTCTGGGAATAAGGCAGACGCCAGCAGCATGAGGCTGAGCACAGCTCCGCTCCACCGGGCTCCGGCTCAGGTCTTCCGGTCCGCCACCAACCGGAGGCTCTCTTGCAGAAAGATCACATGTAAAGCCTTCCCCTTTGTAGTGGGGGAGCGCAGAGTGACAAGCCATTTCTTGCTTGAAAAAAGAGAAGGGGAAAAAGAGAGAAAAAAACACTGTTGTCCCTTCGGAGAACTGGTGGATTTGCCCGCTGATCTCTCGCTTGTGTTGCGGTCGATCGGACCGAGACGTTCGGCTGTGTGCCGGGACTTGAACGCGCTTATTTTGGGAGTTACTTGTTTGGAGAGAGAGGGAGAGAGACGGCTGAGATTATTTACCGAGAAGCGAACCACTCGGATCCGGGCTCGTGTTCCGCTGGCAGCAGAAAGTAAATATGTTTTTGTCTGTTTCGCTGCTGGTAAATGTTTTCAGCATCTTCTGCTTTTTGTGGCGCACATTTCGTCTGTAATAGGAGCCGAGATGCTGAAATGCTTTTGGGTTTTTAACAAATTAAAATGATTACATGTGTCTTCAGACTGGTGTTGGCTGTTAACGGGTTGTGGAGATTTACTTTTAATTTATGAAGATATTATAATGGTGATTGTGAAGTGGACAGATGTGTCATGTACTTTATCCCGGGATTTTTTCTGTCACTGTTGATTTGCAATTTATATTTTCTCGCGTTTCCCATTTCTTCTGACACCTGCTTTAATGCTGTATTTGTTTTGGTGTGGGGGAATATGATCTGTGAAAGTAAAAATCTGCATTTAACCTTAGGAGAACATGCTTTGCTGTTGTATGGGAGTTAATGAAGTTGAGTTTTCCTTTGAACTTCTGCTTAGTAAGACTTATGCTGAGAGGTTTTTCTCCCTGTTTGACATTTCCTGTGTGTTTTATGTAACATCATATTTCCTCAGTTGCTCTTATCAGAATACATGACAGAGCATAAAGGCATTATCTATGCCTCTGTGTTTGACTGAGGTTGTAATTTCCTCTGCTGTGCTTTTAAGTGACTGAACACTATAGCTGCGTAGTTCACTCTGTTGGAGTTTAAACGAACTACAGACGTGGTTTATAGATTACCATCAAACCCTCTCAGATCAACCACAGAACGAAACGAAAGGGAAAGGAGGTTGTTGCCGTGGCGTTGGCCTGTGACATACTGTCTGGGGTTGTATTTAGCTTATGGAGATGATATTCCTTGCTGATGTCTTTACTCTCTTTATTTTTGGTCTTTCAGAAGCGGTTCATAAAAGGTCTGAGGCAGTACGGGAAGAACTTCTTCAGGATTCGGAAAGAGCTGCTACCCCACAAGGAAACGGTAGGTCCTTTTTTCCTTGGTTTCTCCTTTCAGACATCGTCTCGGTCGCTGTGTGCTGCTGTAAAGCATCTCGTAAGGATTCAGGTTTTAAATAAAGCGTAGATAACAGTGGTACAGTAACATTACACAGGATTTAACAATATGGCTCAGGTGAAGTGCGGACATTGTAACAGAGTTATGTGCAACAAACACAAAGATGAGTATTAATTTGTTATTGGCCAGTCAGTGCTTTAAAGGAGACTGTACAGATAATATACAATACTGACCAAGGTATATTGATTCCTCTAAAATGCTGTTAGACCCGTTCAGTTAATCTTGAATCTGTCCATTTGTTTATGGTTCTTGGCAGAGAGTGTCTCTCCATTTAATCCACATTTTCTTCTACAATGAAATATATTTTCTAAAGCCATTGTAAGATCAAGCCATTTCATTCTAAAACCACACACATTGCTTGGTGTTTGGTGTGTGTGTGTGTGTGTGTGGACCCCTGGTTTTTCCCACTTCCAGCTGTTTGTGTTTAGCACCAGGTTCAATCTCCATGGCATGTAGCTTGCATCTTCAGGGCTTTGAGTTGAGTCCCAGGAGGAGTCGCTAGGGGAAGAACTCTCCAGGTTGATGTACTTGCTTGGTTACCACAGTATCTGTCTGTTAAACAAAAATCGCTTGGTTACCACAGTATCTGTCTGTTAAACTAAAATCGCTTGGTTACCACAGTATCTGTCTGTTAAACTAAAATCGCTTGGTTACCACAGTATCTGTCTGTTAAACTAAAATCGCTTGGTTACCACAGTATCTGTCTGTTAAACTAAAATCGCTTGGTTACCACAGTATCTGTCTGTTAAACAGAAATCTTTGTGTAATTATCAGCGGGCGACTGTGCCAATGCAGCCGGTTAGTCCAGTAGCGGAAATGATTAACCCCCCAGCCTCCCCCAGAGTACACAGCGGCCGGGTCAGCCACACCCCCATCGTTACGGTTATAAACCATAACAACGTTCCACCATCAACTATACTATACAACTGTGTTATTGTAGAATACCATGTGGTTGTGTTCGACAAACAGACATTTCCACAACCGTTTTGTCACCCATAATTTAATTATGTACACAAGTTGGTTCATTAATTACATGTCAAATCCAAACAGAATTCAGGTACACGCACGCGGCCTGGTACACGCACGCGGCCTGGTAGACTGGCTCACTGACTGTTCCATCCCTTGTTTCTTTACTGTTGAATAATTCTGAAGTGCTGTGTGCTGGCTGCAAGGCTCAGTCATATGCTTGATACTTTTTAGTGAGCGACCACAGAATGAGGGGTTTTGGTGTGGAAGGGAATATGAAGGTTTGGGCCACCGCTGTCCTGTTGCTGTAGGCTGTTGATGTTGATCGATGCCTCCGGTTTCATTATAATACAGGAACCCTGAGAACCTGGGTAATCAGATGATGTCCAGTCCACTTCTCTACAACGCCATAATAAAAAACGGTATCGACCTCAGGATTATTTATAGTCTTTTAAATATTAAATTATGTTTTCTCTTATGGGTTAGTGTTTTCATTTATAAGATATATTACCTGACTGCTGGTTTGGCCCTAAAAGTAAAGGGTGTGTGGTAGTCACCGGAGGAGGTGTGGTAGGTGTGTGGTAGTCACCGAAGGAGGTGTGGTCGTCACCGGAGGAGGTGTGGTAGGTGTGTGGTAGTCACCGGAGGAGGTGTGGTAGTCACCGGAGGAGGTGTGGTAGTCACCGGAGGAGGTGTGGTAGTCACCGGAGGAGGTGTGGTAGGTGTGTGGTAGTCACCGGAGGAGGTGTGGTAGGTGTGTGGTAGTCACCGGAGGAGGTGTGGTAGGTGTGTGGTAGTCACCGGAGGAGGTGTGGTAGTCACCGTAGGTGTGTGGTAGTCACCGGAGGAGGTGTGGTAGTCACCGGAGGAGGTGTGGTAGTCACCGGAGGAGGTGTGGTAGTCACCGGGAGGTGTGGTAGTCAGGAGGTGTGGTAGGGTGTGTGGTAGTCACCGGAGGAGGTGTGGTAGGTGTGTGGTAGTCACCGGAGGAGGTGTGGTAGGTGTGTTGTAGTCACCGGAGGAGGTGTGGTAGTCACCGGAGGAGGTGTGTGGTAGTCACCGGAGGAGGTGTGGTAGTCACCGGAGGAGGTGTGGTAGGTGTGTGGTAGTCACCGGAGGAGGTGTGGTAGTCACCGGAGGAGGTGGTGTGGTTGGTTTAGTATACACTGAAATGACCAGGGCTTTGTGATAAATGCCTGCTGTCCTCCACAGACACACAATACTCTGCTGGCTGGCTGCCGCTGTAACTCAATACACAGAGGAAAGTCCCATTTGAAATACCACCTCCTGTCTCTCCCTGCTTTTATCGTTTATGTTTATTTGGACAACAAGTCCCTCTTCTTTCTCAACTCCCGTACTCTCTGGCTCTGTCAATCCCACGCACTGTTCATGTCATATGGAGTATTAAATAGATTTTTGAAGATATACATTTATTAATTCTCTCCGTCCCTCTACAAACACACACACACGCTGAGCCACCCCAGAATAAAGATCCGGTGCCTCATATTAACTGTGTATGTGCCACAGAGCTCAGAACAGGGCTTGTTACAACGGCCACAGAGCTCAGAAATGGGCTTGTTACCACGGCCACAGAGCTCAGAACTGGGCTTGTTACCACGGCCACAGAGCTCAGAACTGGGCTTGTTACCACGGCCACAGAGCTCAGAACTGGGCTTGTTACCACGGCCACAGGATTCTGAACTGGGCTTGTTACCACGGCCACAGAGCTCAGAACTGGGCTTGTTACCACGGCCACAGAGCTCAGAACTGGGCTTGTTACCACGGCCACAGAGCTCAGAACTGGGCTTGTTACCACGGCCACAGAGCTCAGAACTGGGCTTGTTACCACGGCCACAGAGCTCAGAACTGGGCTTGTTACCACGGCCACAGAGCTCAGAACTGGGCTTGTTACCACGGCTACAAAGCTCAGAACTGGGCTTGTTACCACGGCCACAGGATTCTGAACTGGGCTTGTTACCACGGCCACAGAGCTCAGAACTGGGCTTGTTACCACGGCCACAGAGCTCAGAACTGGGCTTGTTACCACGGCCACAGAGCTCAGAACTGGGCTTGTTACCACGGCCACAGAGCTCAGAACTGGGCTTGTTACCACGGCTACAAAGCCGACTTAAAACAATAACAAACACACTCCATAGTGTGGATACACATTTTGGTATCTTAAAAGTTTTTTTTATATTTGAAAGCCACTGTCTGACCATCTGTCCTCTAGGCTGAACTGAAACTACCAGGTCACAGTGGGTTTGTCACAACCAGGTTAAGAACCCAGGTCACAGTGGGTTTGTCACGACCAGGATTAGAACCCAGGTCACGGTGGGTTTGTCACGACCAGGTTTAGAACCCAGGTCACAGTGGGTTTGCCTCGACCAGGTTTAGAACCCAGGTCACGCCGGGTTTGCCACGACCAGGTTTAGAACCCAGGTCAAAGTGGGTTTGTCACGACCAGGTTTAGAACCCAGTTCACGGTGGGTTTGCCACGAACATGCCACTTCTCCACCGTTAAGCTGAATGTTTGTGTCCAGGCGAACTCTACGGTGCTACCCCCCCCCTTTTCCCCAGTAGTTTAGATAAGCTTCAAAGCACTTTAAAAGAGATCTGCATGTTCCTGCCTGTGGACCCGCCCTCTTTCTGCTTGCCAACTCTCGCAAAAGTAACCCGCTCACTGCAGAACAGGGCTACAGTTATTCTGTCCCTCTCTGTTCGTCAGCAGCCAGCCCGTTTTATCCCGACCTGACTCGGGCCGCTCCAGGAGCGCCAGCGCGGCTGGTGTAGGCGGTGCCACGGGGTAAGCACCTCGGGCGGCGCTGCGTTAACTCATTCGGAGGCCTGATTGACGCTCAGGAATGCTTTATATTAAACCGCATAACGAGCAGGCAGGGAGGAAATGGGTGTGTCTGTCCTCGTCCATCAGCATGTAGGCTAGCCTGTCTGTCGTCCCAGGGCGGGCTCTACCCAGGGCGGGCTCTACCCAGGGCGGGCTCTACCCAGGGCGGGCTCTACCCAGGGCGGGCTCTACCCAGGGCGGGCTCTACCCAGGGCGGGCTCTACCCAGGGCGGGCTCTACCCAGGGCGGGCTCTACCCAGGGCGGGCTCTACCCAGGGCGGGCTCTACCCAGGGCGGGCTCTACCCAGGGCGGGCTCTACCCAGGGCGGGCTCTACCCAGGGCGGGCTCTACCCAGGGCGGGCTCTATCTGCCGCCATTTGCTTTACAGAGGAAAAGAAAGAACGTGAGGGAGGGAGGGATTTTAGGGAGAGAGAAGAAGAGAGACGGGACGTCATGGAATATGAGTTGGCCTCTGCTGCTGAACACTGTTCAAACAATGAAAAGTGCTGAAAAGGCAGATCGCAGATAAACTTTGTGCCCGATACGTTTCCACTTAAATGCTTCAGTGGAAAAGTGACCTAGATTTACAAGAAGCCTTATAATATTGTGAACTTCCAAACTGCTTGGCAGCTGTTGTTCTGTCTACAGAAGTGGCTCTCCATTGCTTTTCTTGAAATGGGAAACGGGTGTTTTCCAACATTTACTCTAGTCTGCTGCTTCTGGAAAACAAAAGTATGTTATTGTGTCGGTATCTCGCCGTGTCGGTATCTCGCCGTGTCGGTATCTCGCCGTGTCGGTATCTCGCCGTGTCGGCATCTCGCCGTGTCGGCATCTCGCCGTGTCGGTATCTCGCCGTGCCGGTATCTCGCTGTGCCGGTACCTGTGTTTCACCCCGGCAGAATAATGCTTATGAACACACACCTCTCAGCGTCAACCTTACATATATAAACACACACACACTCGTACCAGCCTAATGCATTGTTGTTTTGTGCAGTTCTTATCCACTCACACACGCTCAACCTCCACCACACACACACATCCACACACACACACACTGTTCAGACTCCACCTCTCTCTGTGTTTCCAGTCATGTTTTGTCTCTGTGCCGCGGTCTGTAGGTTTGTCTCTGTGCCTCGGTCTGTAGGTTTGTCTCTGTGCCTCGGTCTGTAGGTTTGTCTCTGTGCCGCGGTCTGTAGGTTTGTCTCTGTGCCGCGGTCTGTAGGTTTGTCTCTGTGCCTCGGTCTGTAGGTTTGTCTCTGTGCCTCGGGTTTGTCTCTGTGCCGTCTGTAGGTTTGTCTCTGTGCCTCGGTCTGTAGGTTTGTCTCTGTGCCGGTCTGTAGGTTTGTCTCTGTGCCGCGGTCTGTAGGTTTGTCTCTGTGCCTCGGTCTGTAGGTTTGTCTCTGTGCCTCGGTCTGTAGGTTTGTCTCTGTGCCTCGGTCTGTAGGTTTGTCTCTGTGCCGCGGTCTGTAGGTTTGTCTCTGTGCCGCGGTCTGTAGGTTTGTCTCTGTGCCGCGGTCTGTAGGTTTGTCTCTGTGCCTCGGTCTGGTCTGTGCCGCGGGTTTTGTCTCTGTGCCGGTCTGTAGGTTTGTCTCTGTGCCGCGGTCTGTAGGTTTGTCTCTGTGCCTCGGTCTGTAGGTTTGTCTCTGTGCCTCGGTCTGTAGGTTTGTCTCTGTGCCTCGGTCTGTAGGTTTGTCTCTGTGCCGCGGTCTGTAGGTTTGTCTCTGGTCTGTAGGTTTGTCTCTGTGCCGCGGTCTGTAGGTTTGTCTCTGTGCCTCGGTCTGTAGGTTTGTCTCTGTGCTGTAGGTTTGTCTCTGTGCCGCGGTCTGTAGGTTTGTCCACAAGTCAGAAATGATTTGCATGCATGTTTTCCCAGCAGCCAGCCAGTCTACAACCCTCTGAATCAATAGAAATACTTCATGCATAAACTAGAGCAGGTAAAGCTGGGCAGGCTTTCCAAATGGCGTCCTTAGACAGTGTCGGTTTCTGATCAGAAGTAGTGGACTGTATATAGAGCACTGTTTGGGAGGTGTCACCTGAGGTAGAGGGGCACCAGAGGGACAGCCACTGCCTATAGAGGCACTGTGGTCATCCAGGCGTAGGGATCTATAGAGGCACCGTGGTCATCCAGGCGTAGGGATCTATAGGGGCACTGCGTTCATCCAGGCGTAGGGATCTATAGAGGCACCATGGTCATCCAGGCGTAGGGATCTATAGAGGCACTGTGGTCATCCAGGCGTAGGGATCTATAGAGGCACTGCGTTCAACCAGGCGTAGGGATCTATAGAGGCACTGTGGTCATCCAGGCGTAGGGATCTATAGAGGCACCATGGTCATCCAGGCGTAGGGATCTATAGAGGCACTGTGGTCATCCAGGCGTAGGGATCTATAGAGGCACTGTGGTCATCCAGGCGTAGGGATCTACCTCTCTCTGAAGGGACTGTGTAGAAGTATGTCCGATCTGCTTTCACTGGGAAAAGCGCTTACGGTGGTGAAACGGGAAGAGTGCTGATTCTGTGGAGTGAAGTGTATCCCTGACCTGTGGAAATAGAGCTTATTCACTCATTCTGTGGCATAATAGCTTGACGCAGCACGCCGCCACCGGCTCTTTAACCACAGAGCAAAACACACACTGTTCCACCAGCCAAGGACACATTTAACTGTCCTTTTCTGTGCCGGTCCCTGGTCAGTATTTACAGCAGCCACATGCGGGGGGGGCGTTCTGTCGTTTTTAAAGCCGACATACTTTATTAACCTGGTTTGACTTGCAGATTTTGGCTGCTTTTGTTGGGAAGACCCAATATGGAGTATTTGGTAACTGCACGCAGAGATTCAAATACATATAAATACACACGCATGTTATACGGGCCATGGGAAAAAGCTTCTACACATTTTATATTGTTATACTTTTTAAAGTGAGTCTATCTACCCACAAGACACCGTAATGACAGTTCTATTTTTAGAAAAACGTGGCAATTTATCGACAATGTCTCATGTACCTAAGTAGGCATATCCTTTATTCGGTGCTTTGTCGAAGCGCTTTTGACAGTGATCACAGCTTTCACTTGTGTAGGCCTTTTTACACAACAAGAACCCACTCTAACATTTTCAGAGTATCTTTCCCGCAATGGGAGAACCTGCCAGAAGGACAACCACCTCTGCAGCACTCAATTAATCATGTATTCAAAGTAGACTGGCTAGTAAGAAGAGACTCTTGAGTAAAGACTATTAGCCACATGAAATATTTAGGGTTCTAATATAATTATAGGGTTCTAATATAAAAAATAATTAGAATATTGTTTCCAAAATTTAACTAAACGGAATGTTCTAAATCTGGTATAAACAATGTAGCGCTCGTCTCCATGCTAATGCCACCTATGTTGAAACATGGTGGTGGGAGCATCATGCTATGGGGTTGCTTCTCCGCAGCATGAACTGGTAGACATGCCAGGGTTAAGGATGGACAGATCAAAATACAGGGGCCCTTTAAGAAGACATTTTCATTAGGAGTATGGTATGTAGACTGTAGGCCACTTCTAAGAAATTAGAAGTTACGTCTTTAGTTTAACGATTGCATAAAATAGTTGAATACTTTTACTTTCTAATGTCTGTAGAAACGGGGAAAGTGTTTACTTTGATATTACAAAATGTTATTCAGTAAAATCGTTAATTCCATGTTTCTAAGCGGCGGCCTCCACATGGATGGATGACTGACAGAACAGACGAGGCCGACATGTTACTAATGAGCTTAGTGCTGTTATACGTCAGAGAGTCTCACTAATCTCCTTCCCTGCTCCACCGCACTCGTGTATATTTACATAGAGAATTATACATTAAACCCACATGGGTCTGGCTGGCCTGCTCTTGAATGGCCGTGTGTCTCATCTCGCCGGCCGTACTGGAAACAGAAATGGGCTGGCTGTATGTCGGTGTCATTTAGCTGTGAGGTAAACACTCTCCTCTGCCTTTCTGTAATGACAGGCGTACACCACGGCGATATCACAAACCACAACCTGTTCCCTTCACAGTGCCCTTCCTGTAACCATGCCCTTCTGTCCCCTTACTAGAACACTACACCGTGTATGTAGGGGGATATTTGGGAGTCTCCTCTGAGCCAGTGTGCTTGGCTGCACTAATGGTTGTTTACACAACTCCAGGACTACCAAACCGCTCTGTCACAGACTCTACAGCTGCACTCACTCCCTTTCTCTCTTTAGTTTTTTCCCCTCCTGCCACCTTTTCTCGCTCTCCCTCCCTTCCTCTATTTCAATTTTCCCTCTCCCTCTCTCTCCCGCCCTCTCTCCCTCTCTCTCTCTCTCTGGCTCCTGTAATATGGGAGTGGTTCTGGTTTTATGGTCCATTGTTTCCCAACCCTGTTTTTTGTTTCTTTTTTCTCCCCTTCTCCTTTCCTCGTCTCTTGTAATGTTCTCCTTCTGCCTACTCCTCCTAATCCTTCCTCCTCCTCGTCTCCTCCCATGGTTTTACCAGTAACGACCGTTTGGCTTGATGTCAGGGCTGGGGCCTTTTATGGCTTCGTCACGAATCTGCCAAGAAAAACAGCCACCATCTGTTCTGTTCAGCCTGTAGGGAGAGAGAGGAAAGTGGAGATGGAGACAGGAGTTTAGCTGTGGCTCCGTCTGTGTACCACTGGGTACATAAGCAATGGATTCCTACTCAATCATCTCCTGGCCACACACACACGCTCTCACACACACGCTCTCACACACACACGCTCTCACACACGCACGCTCTCACACACGCGCTCTCACACACGCGCTCTCACACACGCGCGCTCACACACACGCGCGCTTCACACACGCGCCTTCACACACACGCTCTCACACACACGCGCGCTGTCACACACACGCGCGCTGTCACACACACGCGCTGTCACACGCGCTGTCACACACACGCGCTGTCACACACACGCGCTGTCACACACACGCGCGCTCGCGCGCTCTCACACACACGCGCTCTCACACACACGCGCGCTCTCACACACACGCGCTCACACACGCTCTCACACACACGCGCGCTCTCACACACACGCGCGCTCTCACACACGCGCTCTCACACACACGCGCTGGCTCCACACACGCGCGCTCTCACACACACGCGCGCGCTCTCACACACACGCTACGCTCTCACACACGCGCTCTCACACACACGCGCGCTCTCACACACGCGCGCTCACACACACGCGCTCTCACACACACGCGCGCTCTCACACACACGCGCTCTCACACACGCGCTCTCACACACACACACGCGCGCTCTCACACACGCGCGGCTCTCACACACGCGCTTCACACACGCGCTCTCACACACACGCGCGCTCTCACACACACACACGCGCGCTCTCACACACACGCGCGCTGTCACACACGCGCGCTCTCACACACGCGCGCGGCTCTCACACACACGCGCGCGCTCACACACACGCGCGCTCTCACACACACGCGCGCTCTCACACACACACGCGCGCGCTCTGCCACACGCGCGCTCTCACACACACGCGCGCTCTCACACGCGCACGCGCGCTCTCACACACACGCGCTCACACACACGCGCACACACACGCGCTCTCACACACACACACGCGCGCGGCTCTCACACACACACGCGCGCTCTCACACACACGCGCGCTCTCACACACACGCGCGCTCTCACACACACACGCGGCTCTCACACACACGCGCGCGCTCACACACACGCGCGCGCTCCACACACGCGCGCGCTCACACACACGCGCGCTCTCACACACGCTGCGCTCACACACACGCGCGCGCGCTCTCTCACACACACGCGCGCTCTCACACACACACGCGCGCGCTCTCACACACACGCGCGCTTCACACACACGCGCGCGCTCTCACACACACACGCGCGCTCTCACACACACACGCGCGCTCTCACACACACACGCGCGCTCTCACACACACGCGCGCGCGCTCTCACACACACGCGCGCTCTCTCACACACACGCGCGCTCTCTCACACACGCGCGCGCTCTTCTCACACACGCGCGCTCTCTCACACACACGCGCGCTCTCTCACACACACGCGCGCTCTCTCACACACACGCGCGCTCTCTCACACACACACACGCGCGCTCTCTCTCACACACACGCGCGCTCTCACACACACGCGCGCTCTCTCACACACGCGCGCTCTCTCACACACACGCGCGCTCTCACACACACGCAGCCAAACAGAGACAGGGTGGCTGCAGCTGTATAAAAGAAATACCTCAGTTGAAGTCCCTGCATTCTGCCACATCCACACCCACACATCCACTTACACTCACACACATCCACTTACACACACACACACATCCACTTACACACACACATCCACTTACACACACACACACATCCACTTACACACACACATCCACTTACACACACACACACACTTCCACTTACACACACATCCACACACACACATCCACACACACACACATCCACACACACACATCCATACAGACCCACCCACATCCATACACACCCACCCACATCCACACACATCCATACACACACACATACACACACACATCCACACACACATCCACACACACATCCACACACACATCCACACACACATCCATACAGACCCACCCACATCCATACACACCCACCCACATCCACACACATCCATACACACACACATACACACACACACACATCACACACACACATCCACACACACATCCACACACACATCCACACACACACACATCCACACACACACACACACACACACCCACACACACACACACCCACACACACACACATCCACACACACATCCACACAGCACTGCTGATATGGGCTAAGCTCTTCCCTTGTCCGTGGATAATCCATGGGGCAGAAATCTCCTTCGGATGGAAGCAGGCAGCGTTTTCAAAATCCTTGTAATACTGAGCTAATGCGGACGTTATGCTATGTTCTTGGAACCGTAGAGGTTCTCCACAATCTCCTGAGCTAATGCGGACGTTATGCTATGTTCCTGGAACCGTAGAGGTTCTCCACAATCTCCTGAGCTAATGCGGACGTTATGCTATGTTCCTGGAACCGTAGAGGTTCTCCACAATCTCCTGAGCTAATGCGGACGTTATGCTATGTTCCTGGAACCGTGGAGGTTCTCCACAATCTCCTGAGCTAATGCGGACATTATGCTATGTTTCTGGAACCGTGGAGGTTCTCCACAATCTCCTGAGCTATTGTGGACGTTATGCTATGTTCCTGGAACCGTGGAGGTTCTCCACAATCTCCTGAGCTAATGTGGACGTTATGCTATGTTCCTGGAACCGTGGAGGTTCTCCACAATCTCCTGAGCTAATGCGGATGTTATGCTATGTTCTTGGAACCGTAGAGGTTCTCCACAATCTCCTGAGCTAATGCGGACGTTATGCTATGTTCCTGGAACCGTAGAGGTTCTCCACAATCTCCTGAGCTAATGCGGACGTTATGCTATGTTCCTGGAACCGTGGAGGTTCTCCACAATCTCCTGAGCTAATGCGGACGTTATGCTATGTTCCTGGAACCGTGGAGGTTCTCCACAATCTCCTGAGCTAATGCGGACATTATGCTATGTTTCTGGAACCGTGGAGGTTCTCCACAATCTCCTGAGCTATTGTGGACGTTATGCTATGTTCCTGGAACCGTGGAGGTTCTCCACAATCTCCTGAGCTAATGTGGACGTTATGCTATGTTCCTGGAACCGTGGAGGTTCTCCACAATCTCCTGAGCTAATGCGGATGTTATGCTATGCTCCTGGAACCGTGGAGGTTCTCCACAATCTCCTGAGCTAATGTGGACGTTATGCTATGTTCCTGGAACCGTGGAGGTTCTCCACGATCTCCTGCGTGGCCCGCTGGATGCTCGTGGCTCTGGTCAACTGTAGTGCACATCGGAGAGACAAGGGGGCAATTTGGAACCCACGCTGTCTTGTTCCAGTCAGCTCTCCCTACTCTGAACCTTGGACTAGTTTGTATATGTGTGTGTGTGTGTGTGTGTGTGTGTGTGTGTGTCATATTCTCAAAAAGAGCTAATAGGAAAAACACTTGGAGTGGATTTTAGCTAAACGTTGTAGAAATATCACGACAGATGTTTGTGACATGGATATTCCATCGATGAGACCTCGTTCGGTAAAGACGTTTTGTGTAAATAAATCTTTGCACTCTGCCATGTACTGTAGTCTGAAGAAACCCTCTACCTGCAGGTTGTCAATATTTGCACATGAAGTCTCTGTTGACCTGCACTCTTGTTGTGTGATATTGTTGCTGAGGCCTGCTAGTGTGATGGCCACGCCCTAGAGGAGACCACGCCCCCTTCGTGTCTGCTTGTCCAGCAGGTCTCTGTTATGACAAACAGCTACAGAACCTCCGGTGTGGGCGGAGTCATAAGACTTAGTAGTAGCAGCATCTCTGAGTTTACAGGATTAGGAAATCAGTATGGCCTATAGACAGATGTCTCTACACACATGCACACCCACACGCACACCCACACCCACAACCCCACACACACACACACACACGCCCACACACGCGCGCGCACGTACACCCACACGCACAACCCCGCGCGCACACACACACGCACAACCACGCACACACACACACACAACACCGCACTCACACACACACGCACACGATTGCTTCTCACAGTGTCTTTCATTTTTATCGTAGTGAAGACTGATATCTATTCTGCGAATACACATGTTTATGTTGTTGAATAGAATGTGTCTTCAATGGAGCAATGTTGGTTACGTCCTGGAGCGGGTGGTTTGGTGGTAGAGTTGGTGAGGTTGGTGAGGTTGGTGAAGTTGGTGAGGTTGGTAGAGTTGGTGAGGTTGGTAGAGTTGGTGAGGTTGGTAGAGTTGGTGAGGTTGGTAGAGTTGGTGAGGTTGGTAGAGTTGGTGAGGTTGTTGCCTATTAAAGTGGCCAAATCAGTGGCATCTATCAGCACTGAATGCTTCTCAAAATGCCATACGACAAATTGACAGGCTGGTTAGAGTGGCTGTTTGAACCATTTGTCACTATTTCTGTTTGACACTAATTCACTAATAATCAGACAAATGAACAGATTTTTAATCTTACACTTACAAAACACGGCAGTCCAGAACGCTTACAGACAGCAGCTACTCTCTACATAAAACACGGCAGTCCAGAACAACTTAACAATTCAATAAGGTTTGAGAAATCTGGAGAGACCGTTTCAAAATATATATTTTACGAATGTTTTCTGCATCTCCAAAACCAGTTGGATATTCAGCTACAGCCTGACAAATACTATGCACAGACACACACACACACAAACTATGTATCGTAGGGTATTATGTGTGTGTGATATCTAGCTCAGTGAAGTGGTCAGCCTGACAGCCAATCTAGTGAGACAATTTGTTTTGATACTTCATTTTTTTTCTGTGATGGACGAGCTGAGATGGATTGTCGCCATGGTAGCGGCACAGTGTTGCGTCACAGCCAGTCTTCCATCTCCCCCCCTCGTCCTGATTGGAACCCTGGACCCTGTTCTGAACATGACACCTTCTGTGTCCTAATGCCATGGCAACGTTTCCATCCTGTTTAATATGACGCCATTTAATTTACTGCAGGATCTTGGGAGCCACCAGAGGTGATGTGTGTGGCAGTCTGGTAGCTCAGAGAGAACTGCCACTGAGATCTGTTATATGCAAGGCAGCTACTGCTCAACTTACTGCACACACACACACTCTCGCACACACACTCGCTTTCAAACCTTGTTGTCTGGCACGACTGATTCTGACTGTTCAATTAGATTTCACAGCAGGACGTCTCTCTTTCTATTGCCTCAGCTGGCTACTGGTCCATCACCTTGGCGACTGGATGTGTTCTGATCCATGGAGGGCCAATTGCTACAGCCATTGTTTTGCCTGGATACTCTACAATCTGTTTAACAGAAGTGACCAAAGGGACACGTTATACAATTCCAGATTACCCCTTTAAAGCCTGGAATATGTGTGTGGTGGTGCAGTCTGTCGTTTAGTTAATTGCCAGAGATAACTGCTCGCCAACCATCACTACGTCTGAGGTCAGGGGTGAAAGAGAGGAAACATGATAATGGCTCTGAACGCTCCAGGACCTGTTGCCTATTACAGCCAACGTCTGTTCTTCTGAGTGTGTTTTAGTGTGTGAGGCTAATAGGTGATCTCTCAGACAACCTCCCTCAGCAACAAACTTTCTGAGTGCTGCTAGTCTTTGCTAATGTTATCACTCTGCCTTTGATTTCCGGACAGCTCGTTTGTACAGCAGATTTGTACTCTTTTTCTGGCAGGGCTACTAGACACACACAGCCGCTGTGAATGTTTGATTAAAGCTGCGTTGACTCGTCCAGCAGCTATATGAGGCTCTGTGTGTGTGTGTTACTGGGTCCTCGTGTGTGTGTGTGTGTTACTGGGTCCTCGTGTGTGTGTGTGTTACTGGGTCCTCACGGTGTGTGTGTGTGTCACTGGGTCCTCACGGTGTGTGTGTGTTACTGGGTCCTCACGGTGTGTGTGTGTTACTGGGTCCTCACGGTGTGTGTGTGTGTGTGTTACTGGGTCCTCACGGTGTGTGTGTGTGTGTTACTGGTTCCTCAAGGTGTGTGTGTGTGTTACTGGGTCCTCACAGTGTGTGTGTGTGTGTGTGTGTGTTACTGGTTCCTCACGGTGTGTGTGTTACTGGGTCCTCACGGTGTGTGTGTGTTACTGGGTCCTCACGGTGTGTGTCTTCTTTCTAGGGTGAGTTAATAACATTCTACTACTACTGGAAGAAAACCCCTGAGGCGGCCTCATCCCGAGCTCACCGCAGACACCGCCGGCAACCTGTGTTCCGACGAATCAAAACCCGGACCGCCTCCACCCCGGTCAACACTCCCTCCAGACCCCCCTCCTCTGAGTTCTGTGAGTAGCCAATCAAATTTGATTATTTCAGTGTGACCTCCAAACGACCTCTGAGTACGGCTCTGAATGCTGTGTTTGTGTCAGACTGTAAATGGATAAATCAGAACCAATAGTTCTACTGGATGTACAGACTGTAAATGGATAAACCAGAACCAATAGTTCTACTGGATATACAGACTGTTTGGTTTGACTGTTTGGTTTGACTGTTTGGTTTGACTGTGTGGTTTGACTGTGTGGTTTGACTGTGTGGTTTGACTGTGTTGTTTGACTGTGTGGTTTGACTGTGTTGTTTGACTGTGTGGTTTGACTGTGTGGTTTGACTGTGTGGTTTGACTGTGTGGTTTGACTGTGTGGTTTGACTGTGTGGTTTGACTGTGTGGTTTGACTGTGTGGTTTGACTGTGTGGTTTGACTGTGTGGTTTGACTGTGTGGTTTGACTGTGTGGTTTGACTGTGTTCTCTGACTGTGTGGTTTGACTGTGTGGTTTGACTGTGTGGTTTGACTGTTTGGTTTGACTGTGTGGTTTGACTGTGTTCTCTGACTGTGTGGTTTGACTGTGTTCTTATCTATCTGTCCTCCTCCTCTTTCTCTCCAGTGGATCTCAGCTCCGCCAGTGAAGATGATTTTGACAGTGAAGACAGTGAACAAGAGCTGAAGGGATACGCCTGTCGCCACTGTTTTACCACAAGTAAGATACACACACACACACACACACACACACAGCGCTGTCTGGGAGACCGGTGGGGGAGATGTTATGGTACAGCCAGAACCGTGCTCTCACACAGAGACAGGCCCGCTTGTTTGCTCTGTTTGGGGACATGAGACCTCCCTTCCTGTGTCTGCTTGCGTCTGAACCCACGTCTCTGTCTCAGCTTCTAAGGACTGGCACCACGGCGCCCGGGAGAACATCCTTCTGTGCACAGACTGCCGGATCCACTTTAAGAAGTACGGTGAGCTGCCCCCCATAGAGAAGCCCGTGGACCCGCCCCCGTTCATGTTCAAACCCGTTAAGGAGGATGAGGATGGACTCAGTGGGAAACATAGCATGAGGACCCGACGCAACAGAGGATCGGTACGACATTTACACATCTGTCTCCCCCCTCTGTCTCCCCCCTCTGTCTCCCCCTCTGTCTCCCCCTCTGTCTCCCCCTCTGTCTCCCCCTCTGTCTCCCCCTCTGTCTCCCCCCTCTGTCTGCCCCCTCTGTCTCCCCCTCTGTCTGCCCCCTCTGTCTGCCCCCTCTGTCTGCCCCCTCTGTCTGCCCCCTCTGTCTGCCCCCTCTGTCTGCCCCCTCTGTCTGCCCCCTCTGTCTGCCCCCTCTGTCGCCCCGTCTGAATAATACACTGTCCCTCCACCTCCTTCTCTCCCTCCACCTCCTTCTCTCCCTCCACCTCCTTCTCTCCCTCCACCTCTATTCTAGCCCTGTTTTTTCACATTTTGGCCAGGATTTCACATAGATTTTTTTTAATCTTCTTGTTCTGTGTGGTGTGTGTGTGTGTGTGTGTGTGTGTGTGTGTGTGTGTGTGTGTGTGTGTGTGTGTGTGTGTGTGTGTGTGTGTGTGTGTGTGTGTGTGTGTGTGTGTGTGTGTGTGTGTGTGTGTGTGTGGTGTGTGTGGTGTGTGTGGTGTGTGTGGTGTGTGTGTCCAGATGTCGACACTCCGTAGTGGCCGTAAGAAGCAGACAGCCAGTCCAGATGGACGAGTGTCCCCCACCAATGAGGACATGCGGTCAGGTGGAAGGACCTCCCCTTCTGCTGCATCCACAGACAGTACTGACAGCAAGATGGACCCCATGAAGAAACCCAGCAAGGTAGAATACACACATGCACACGTACGCACACGTACTCACACACGCACACGTACTCGCATACACACACATGCACACGTACTCGCATACACACACGCACACGTACTCACATACACACACATTCACACGTACTCCTACATACACACATGCACACGTACACACACGCACACGTACTCACATACACACACATGCACACGTGCTCACACACACACGCATGCACACGTGCACACGTACACATGCACACGTACACATGCACACGTACACATGCACACGTACACATGCACACGTACACATGCACACGTACACATGCACACGTACACATGCACACGTACACATGCACACGTACACATGCACACGTACTCACATACACACGTACTCACAACCACACACATGCACACGTACACATGCACACGTACACACGCACATGCACACGTACACACGCACACGTACACGTACACATGCTCACGTACACACACATGCACACGTACACACACATGCACACGTACACACACATGCACACGTACACACACATGCACGCGTACACACACATGCACGCGTACACACACATGCACGCGTACACACACATGCACGCGTACACACACATGCACGCGTGCACGCGTACACATGCACGCGTACACACACATGCACGCGTGCACGCGTACACATGCACGCGTACACATGCACGCGTACACATGCACACACACATGCACACGTACACATGCACACACACATGCACACGTACACACACACATGCACACGTACTCACACACATGCACACGTACTCGCACACATGCACACGTACTTACATACACACACACACAGCGTGTGAGAACGTGTTTGGAAATGCCCTGGTTCTATTGGTGGATTGATTGAGTTTTCCACTGTAGATCAAGGAGGAGGTTCCGTCTCCTATAAAGAGCGTTAAACGCCAGAGAGAAAAGACTGGTGCCTCGGACACAGAGGACGTCGACAGCAGGACCGGGGCCAAAAAGTCCAAGACCCAGGTGATTGTGCCGTCCTGGTGAAGTGTGGTTCTGATCTGGCACCAATCACAACGCTGCTCTCAGATCAGTTTCTATTCTGCTTAGTGGCTGAGCCTTTTTGTTTGTATGGATTCTTTTGTCACCCCGACCCTGTTTTTCTGACCCGTTCCCTCTGACACACAGGAACTGGGCCGAATCGACTCCCCGTCAGAATGTGAGGGCGAGGGGGAGGGGGAGAGCTCAGACGGGCGAAGCGTTAACGAGGAGTGTAGCAGCGACGCCAAAGACATCGACCAGGACAACCGCAGCTCCTCGCCCTCCATCCCCTCACCCCGTGACGGGGAGAGCGACTCTGACTCCTCAGCCCAACAGCAGCTGCTCCTCTTGCAGAGGCAAGAGAGGGAGAGGGAGGTGGAGCGCCAGGGACAGGCCCTGCATCCGCCGGTCATTCAGTCCTGTCAGCCGGGGACCTCCGCTGGTCGCTCCACCACACCCCCACTGCCCCCGAGCTCCGCCCCTACGCTGGTCCCCAGAGCCCTGTCCCCCTCTGCGCCGCCCCCTTCCCTCCCACTGCCGCTTCCCCCTTCCATGCACCAGCAGGCAGTCCCTCTGTCCCTCATCCAATCGGTCGAGAGAGACCGCCCCCGCCACCCACAGAGGATGCCCTCCCCCTTGCCTCATTCGCCGCTGCAGAGCATGCCTCAGGCTCCGCCCCCGGGGACATCAGGCTCCGCCCAGTCACTACCGGGCTCACTCCACGGGCCACTGCCCCGCCCCTCATTGCCACACCCACTCCAGGTGGGCCCCTCCCATCTGTCCCACACCCTGCCCCCTCAGAGCTTCCCATTGGTCCCACAGTCTCAGATCCCGCCCTTCCCGCTGTCGCTCAGCCAATCACAGCAGCCTCCCCACAGGTCCCACACGCCCCCCAGCCAGGCCCAGTTGTCGTCCCAGGGGGGTTCGTCCTGTCAGCCCCCCATCTCTTCCACCCCCTCCATGTCCGTGGCCCATATCAAGCCGCCCCCCACCAACCCCATCCCGCACATGCCCGGCCGCGACCCTCAATCCCACAAGCATGCCCCCCCACACCTCTCTGCCCCACCATTCCCTCAGATGCCCTCCAACCTGCCCCCTCCCCGCCCTCAAGCCCCTGTCGTCCCTGTCCACACACCACCCTCCCCCGGCACACCCTCCCCCCCTCCAGCTTATGTCCCAGGGCCCAGGGGCACAGCTCCTCACTCCCCCCGTCCAGCCACCCGTCCTCACGCAGTCCCAAAGCCTCCCCCCATCTGGAGCCTCGCCTTCCTCGCACCCCATCGTCCCCCAACAGCCCTCCTTCCCTTCTCACCCCTTCTCCCCCATCCTGCCCTCCTCCGTCTCTAGCGCTCCTCCCCCCTCCTCTAGTCTACCGCCAGGCCTCCAGCCTTCGTCTTGCTCCTCCTCTATCTCCATGCCACTCCCACCCTCGGTTGGCTCCGCCTGCACTGGTCCGGCCCCCCCCCCGATACACATCAAGGAAGAGCCCCTTGACGAATCAGACGAGCCCGAGAGCCCCCCGCCTCCCCCACGGAGTCCCTCCCCGGAGCCGACCATTGTCAACACGCCGAGCCACGCCAGCCAATCAGCACGGTAGGACCACACACACACACACACACACACGACTGTCTCAATGTCATGGTTCTGGGGTCGTGACCCACCTGTGTTGCCATCATGGTGTAGGTTCTACAAACATCTGGATCGTGGATACAACACCTGTGCCAGAACCGACTTCTACTTCACGCCACTGGCCGCCTCTAAACTGGCCAAGAAGCGAGAGGAGGCCCTGGAGCGGGTCAAGAGGGAGGCGGAGCAGAAAGCAAGGGAGGAGAAGGAGAAAGAGAGGGAGAAGGAACGGGAGCGGGAAAGAGAACGGGAGCGGGAACAGGAGAGAGCTGCGGTAAGTGTTCAGGACTGTTTATAATCTGTTATTGGTTTTACTGACCTGTCATATCCTCTTTATAAACTGTTATAACCTCCTTATGATCGGTTATGAAAGTATCACTGCCCTGTTGTATTCACCTTATAAGCTGTTATAACCTGCATATAATATGTTATTAAGGTATCACTGCCCTGTTGTATTCACCTTATAAGCTGTTATAACCTGCATATAATATGTTATTAAGGTATCACTGCCCTGTTGTATTCACCTTATAAGCTGTATAACCTCCTGTTGCTAACCAGTCTCTTTCTTTGACCGTACAGAAAGCCTCCAGTTCTGTTCATGACAGTCGGATGGTTGACCCACAGATGGGCGGCTCTGTCCACATGCGCCCCCCGTTCGATGGCCCCCCCACCACGATCGCTGCCGTGCCCCCCTACATCGGGCCGGACACCCCTGCCCTCCGAACCCTCAGCGAGTACGCCCGACCCCACGTCATGTCCCCCACAAACCGGAACCACCCCTTCTTCGTCTCTTTGAACCCCAATGACCCGCTGATGGCGTACCACATGCCCGGTCTCTACAACGCTGACCCCGGGATGAGGGAGCGCGAGATGAGGGAGCGCGAGATGAGGGAACGGGAAATGAGGGAACGCGAAATGAGGGAGAGGGAGATCCGGGAGAGGATGAAGCCGGGATTTGAACACAAACCCCCCGAGTTGGAAGGCATGCATCCCTCCGCCAACCCCATGGAGCACTTCGCCCGGCACGGGGCCATATCCCTGCCCCCCATGGCCGGGCCCCACCCCTTCGCCTCTTTCCACCCGGGCCTCAACCCACTGGAGAGGGAACGGTTGGCCCTGGCTGCAGGTCCCCAGCTCAGGCCAGACATGAGCTACCCTGAACGGCTGGCAGCAGAGAGGCTGCATGCAGAGAGGATGGCTGCTGTGGCTAACGACCCCATCGCCAGGCTCCAGATGTTCAACGTCACGCCACATCACCACCAGCACTCCCACATCCACTCACACCTCCACCTACACCAGCAGGACCCCCTGCATCAAGGTGAGACACCTGAACACCAATACTACATTATCATTATGGTGCCGACACGCCTGAACACCAATACTACATTATCATTATGGCAGGATACTGACACGCCTGAACACCAATACTACATTATCATTATGGTGCTGGCACGCCTGAACACCAATACTACATTATCATTATGGTGGGATACTGACACGCCTGAACACCAGTACTACATTATCATTATGGTGCTGGCACGCCATTGTTTATGTGTGTTTATTGTATAATAATACATTTAATTAGTAACGCACGTTATATTCAAGAGAATCTCAAAGTACTAGATGTCTGTGTGTTTATTTGTGTTTGTGTGTGTTTATTTGTATTTATTGTTTGTGTGTTTATTGTTTGTGTGTGTTTATTGTTTGTGTGTGTTTATTGTTTGTGTGTGTTTATTGTTTGTGTGTGTTTATTTATTGTTTGTGTGTGTTTATTTATTGTTTGTATGTGTGTTTATTTATTGTTTGTATGTGTGTTTATTTATTGTTTGTGTGTTTATTTATTGTTTGTGTGTGCGTTTATTTATTGTTTGTGTGTGCGTTTATTTATTGTTTGTGTGTGCGTTTATTTATTGTTTGTGTGTGCGTTTGTTTATTGTTTGTGTGTGTTTATTGTTTGTGCGTGTTTATTGTTTGTGTGTGCACTCTGACCAACCCTATACTGACTATGAGAAGGCGGTGGTGAATGTCTTGTTTGTCCTCCAGGTTCAGGGGGTCACCCCCTCGTTGACCCCCTGGCAGGAGGTCCCCACTTGGCACGCTTCCCTTACCCACCCGGTGCCATCCCCAACCCGCTCCTTGGACAGAACCCACACGAACACGAGATGCTCCGACACCCCGTCTTCGGTACCTTTAACTTCTACTGCTCTGTGTCAGATAAGATGTCAGAACCACAGCTGTCCCACTCTGACTGTCCACTCTGTTTGTCCTCCCAGGGACACCATACCCCAGGGACCTCCCCCCACAGATGTCTGCAGCCCACCAGCTCCAGGCGATGCATGCCCAGTCTGCAGAGCTGCAGCGGTTGGCCATGGAGCAGCAGTGGTTACATGGACACCATCACATGCATGGAGGCCCTCTGCCTGGTCAGGAGGACTACTACAGGTCAGAGAAGACACACACACGGGGACACACACACACACACACGGGGACACGCACACACACACACGGGGACACGCACACACACACACGGGGACACGCACACACACACACGGGGACACGCACACACACACACGGGGCACGCACACACACACACGGGGGACACGCACACACACACACGGGGGACACGCACACACACACACGGGGGACACGCACACACACACACGGGGGACACGCACACACACACACGGGGGACACGCACACACACACACGGGGGACACGCACACACACACACACACGGGGGACACGCACACACACACACGGGGGACACGCACGCACACACACACACGGGGGGGACACGCACGCACACACACACACGGGGGACACGCACACACACACACGGGGGACACGCGCACACACACACACGGGGGACACGCACACACACACACGGGGGACACCCACACACACACACGGGGGGGACACGCACACACACACACGGGGACACGCACACACACACACGGGGACACGCACACACACACACGGGGACACGCACACACACACACGGGGACACGCACACACACACGGGGGGGGGACACGCACACGGACACACGGGGACACGCACACACGGACATACGGGGGGACACAAAGGGGGGGCACACACCGACATGCTCTAAACACACACATACTCTAAACACACACACACTCTAAACACACACACACATACTCTAACTAATACTCAAATAACAGATGAGGCAAAGACAGCTTGACCCTTAATTGTCTCCGGGGAAAATGTCATTAAGAAATAAACATAACATGAAATGGATTAATTGGTTCTGTGCTTTATACATTCCTGTTGATTATTAAAATCAGATTTTCGTTTCCATTTGTGTGATTTCTGTAAGATCATGCAGACGTTTCAAGTGATCTGCAGTTCCAGAAATTGACTCCTTTTACAGAAAAAGCTGATGGCAAGTGATGTTTTACCTTAAGAAATAACTGCTCTTCTGTTTGAGGGCAAACTGAGGGGCTCAATGACATGTAATGATTTGTTTGGAGCTGTGGGGAGATTGACAGAATGTATCGGGTTTTATAGAAATGTTACTAATCAATAAAACTATTTTCTACAAACATTTAGACAGAAAAGGCTTTGTGAGCAGATAAACCAGCAGCGTTAACTGTTCCACGGGCATTTTTTTATATTGTTTATCTTTAACAAGTGAAGTTTAAGAGTTACGTCACTTACATGTTGTCCTGTGTTTGTTTATGTTTTAGCCGCCTGAAGAAGGAAAGTGACAAACAACTGTAACCAACCAATGGGGATGCAGGGACATCACAGGAAGTTGCATATGCCACAGGAAGTACACTCACAGGAACAGGATGTTGTCACACAGGAGTCTGTCATTCAGAGGAACTTCTGCTCCTCCTGAACACTTCCAGTTGGGAGGATCCAAAAGGCGGCCGGAAAGCAATTTGTTTGTCTGTGAATTCTTCTGTTGTCCGCCATCTGCTTTCCTGTCCACAGGGGGACGTTTGTTTATTTTTATTTTTCCAAGAACATTGAGAAGGACTTTGTTTTGGTATAAATATAGCCTTGAGTAAGTGGCGACGCCCTCACAGCAGAATGTGACTCTCCTGCATGCAGTCCTGCATCTCAGACATCGTTTTTGTAGGTGCTAGAAAGACACTTTGTCACTGTGCTTATCGATGGAAAGGAATAAGACACCTGTGGTCTGGACATTATATCCTCTGAAATATTAACAAACAAAGTGCTATCTTATTTTAATACATTGTTCGAGGTTTTCATAATTTTAATGTGTTTTTGAGTCTGTAAATAGTATATATATATATATACATATAATTATTATAATAATTATTATTATTGTTACTAGGTGTGACTCCAAACAAAGTCATTTATAAACCTGTGATACATTACTGTTCTGAAGCATTACGGCGTGTTGCCCAGGGGTACGGGTTACAGGGGGTACGGGTTACAGGGGGACGGGTTACAGGGGGACGGGTTACAGGGGACAGGGGTACGGGTTACAGGGGGACGGGTTACAGGGGTACGGGTTACAGGGGGTACGGGTTACAGGGGGGACGGGTTACAGGGGACAGGGGTACGGGTTACAGGGGGGACGGGTTACAGGGGGGGGGGTTACAGGGGGGACGGGTTACAGGGGGACGGGGTACAGGGCGGGATGGGTTACAGGGGGACGGAGGTTACAGGGGTCCAGTGACCATACTGGAGCAGAGGTGATGTAGGGTACCTCAGATCTCTATAATTACACACACACACTATTCCACAAGTTATTCTCCTCCACCTTTGTTCAGGTTCTACCTTTTGAACAACGTCCCCTCTAGTTTTCTTTTCAACACCCTGAGGTTGACACATTTTATCATTTTATTCAACAGAAGGCTGGAGGACCCTTCAGAGCTTTTAAATTGACAGAAATCAGGCAGGAAACAACGCTCAAACACGTTAGACTAGAGAAAATGTGAAGGTTTTAAACAAATCTACGTCTGTTTAGTCGGAGTGTGTCAACAGAACCGAGCCGACAGTCTGTCGTGTTAATGTGTTGTGACTAAGGATCGGGGGGGACGTTCTGGAGGATTCTGAGGGAGCTGACTACGGTTTGTTTCCTAGCTGCTACACCTGAGCTCCTTTCCTGTTGGCTCACCCGCTGTGCTGTTCGTCGCTATGACAATAACTAACTGGCTAGCGGGAGGGGAGCTCCAGGTCCGAGCCCACATGGGGGGTTCCCTCTCCAGGGTTCCCCTGTCTGCTGGCCCCCACCCAAGAGTGTCAGTCAGGTGTGGGGTGTGTGTGGGTACTGTATGCCATAGACTGTTAAAAGTGTTCCTTTCCGTTCACCTGTCATACCAAAATACAGCCTCACTTCCTTTTAGCCCGTGTTTGGGCTGATTATTCTACAGCCTTGAACGTGTGTGTGTGTGTGTGTGTGTGTGTGTGTGTGCGCGTGTGTGTGTGTGTGTGTGCGTGTGCGCGTGTGTGTGCTCTGTTTGTCTCATCACTTCCATGTTCTCGTGTTCACCCTCTTCCTGATATTCTCTCCTGTTCTTGCCTTTTAGCCCCACCCTCTTCCTGATATTCTCTCCTGTTCTTGCCTTTTAGCCCCACCCTCTTCCTGATATTCTCTCCTGTTCTTGCCTTTTAGCCCCACCCTCTTCCTGATATTCTCTCCTGTTCTTGCCTTTTAGCCCCACCCTCTTCCTGATATTCTCTCCTGTTCTTGCCTTTTAGCCCCACCCTCTTCCTGATATTCTCTCCTGTTCTTGCCTTTTAGCCCCACCCTCTTCCTGATATTCTCTCCTGTTCTTGCCTTTTAGCCCCACCCTCTTCCTGATATTCTCTCCTGTTGTCTTTTAGCCCCACCCTCTTCCTGATATTCTCTCCTGTTGTCTTTTAGCCACACCCCCTCTCTGTTACGCCCTGTATCACTCTGTTACTTCGCCAAATCCTTGGATGTTAAGTGTTGTTGTCAACGGTCTCGCTTCTCGTTTCCATGCGGCAATAGCAGAATGTATACACATTCTGACCAGCTAAGATTTATATATATATAACTGGTATCTTGAAGCTTATTGTATATATTAGCAGTCACCATGGAGATGTTGATGACATGTGTAAACAAAAGTAGAAATAATAAGAAATTGTGAGTCCTGTGTTCTCTCTCCATTTGGGTATTTTGTAATTTTTTTGAAAAATGTGTGGAATTAAAATAAACGACTGAGTTACACCACGAGACATGTTGAGCTTGTTTTTTATTTCACGGGTGTTATTGTCCTTCCGCTACAATGCGTCACCAGATAAACTGATGAACTAACTCCATGCTAACAAAGGATCTGGTTGTCATTCGGCCATTAAATTGTGATAAACCAGCCATCTGTGATGCTTCAGCAATGGACGACGGCTGTCACTGAGCCTTTATTCCTTCAAAGCTCCTGCAGAGATGAACCAGACAGATGGATCCTGACTCATGGAGTTGCTGAATGTAATTTCACCTGTGACACCAGAGATACATTACAGAGTGTGTATTCAATACAAATTCACCAGGCTGGAAAAGATGCTCTGTCCTCTAAAATCTGTCTCCTGAGTCGCTCTCGTCTCCGGGCTGCCATGTGATCAGTCTGAGAATGGCTTGTTGTTCAGCTCGGTTGTTCGGCTCCGTGCTTTTCCTTCCCACAGGACACCACAGGGAGACAAGCTCAGCTCTGGCTGGCTGAATAATTGATCTTCTGTGTGTGTGTGTGTGTGTCACTGTGACTTATGTCAAAGCAAATCACATCCTCACAATCTGCTAGTGTTTCCTTCAGGCATGACAAACTAGGCAGATGTGTGCAGGAAGCAGTCCTGTATGAATAGTGGCGACATGGTGGAAATGTTAGTGGATGCTGTCGCCTGTCTGATTCCAAATGTATGTGGGGAGACGGCCTGATTCCGAACCACTTCTCTTCCATGTGGGTTATATGACATTACATGTGGGTTATATTACATTATATGTGGGTTATATTACATATGGGTTATATTGCATATGGGTTATATTACATATGGGTTATATTACATGAGTTAGATTACATTGCATATGGGTTATATTACATATGGGTTATATTACATATGGGTTATATTACATATGGGTTATATAACATATGGGTTATATTACAGTACATATGGGTTATATTACATATGGGTTATATTACATATGGGTTATATTACATATGGGTTATATTACATATGGGTTATATTACAGTACATATGGGTTATATTACATATGGGTTATATTACATATGGGTTATATTACATATGGGTTATATTACAGTACATATGGGTTATATTACATATGGGTTATATTACATATGGGTTATATTACAGTACATATGGGTTACATTACATGGGTTATATTACATTACATATGGGTTATATTACATTGCATATGGGTTATATTACATATGGGTTATACTACATTGCATATGTACGGTGGCCCACGGGTGCACAACACAACAACATTAGCAAAGCAAGTCAAAGTTCAAAAGCACAACGACATTAACAAAAAGCACAACGATATTAACAAAAACAGAAATACATTAACCAAAAACATAACTACATTAACAAAACCACATCGACATTAATAAAAGCACAACGACATTAACAAAAAGCACAACGACATTAACAAAAACACAACGACATTAACAAAAACAGAAATACATTAACCAAAAACATAACTACATTAACAAAACCACATCGACATTAATAAAAGCACAACGACATTAACAAAAGCACAACGACATTAACCAAAAAGCACAACGACATTAGCAAAAGCACATCGACATTAACAAAAGCACAACGACATTAACCAAAAAGCACAACGACATTAACAAAAGCACAACGACATTAACAAAAACGACATTAACAAAAGCACAACGACATTAACAAAAACGACATTAACAAACCGGAAGTGCTCCAGACCACTAGGGGGAGTCTTAAATGAGGTGTTATTTATGATCGAATAAGACGGTTGCATTAAACACAAAGAAGAGGATGAAGAAGACAGTAATTTTACGTAAAATTATAATTAAATATATTAAAACCAACTTACATTGATGAATAAAATGTGCGTTGCTTTTAAAGAGGATTTCAAATTGACCTGCTAGCAACAACAAGTTATTATTTTGGTGGAGAGCCAACCAATTCCACTTTCCACTCCCCCTAGTGGTCTGGAGCACTTCCGTTTTGTTAATGTCGTTTTTGTTAATGTCGTTGTGTTTTTGTTAATGTCGTTTTGTTAATGTCGTTGTGCTTTTGTTAATGTCATTTTTGTTAATGTCGTTTTTGTTAATGTCGTTGTGTTTTTGTTAATGTCATTTTTGTTAATGTCGTTTTTGTTAATGTCGTTGTGCTTTTGTTAATGTCGTTTTTGTTAATGTCGTTGTGTTTTTGTTAATGTCGTTTTTGTTAATGTCGTTGTGGTTTTGTTAATGTAGTTATGTTTTTGGTTAATGTATTTCTGTTTTTGTTAATATCGTTGTGCTTTTTGTTAATGTCGTTGTGCTTTTGAACTTTGACTTGCTTTGCTAATGTTGTTGTGTTGTGCACCCGTGGGCCACCGTACATATGGGTTATATTACATTACATATGGGTTAAATTACATTGCATAAGGGTTATATTACATATGGGTTATATTACATTACATATGGGTTATATTATATTACATATTGGTAATATTACATGTGGGTTATATTACATATGGGTTATATAACATACATATGGGTTATATTACATTACATATGGGTTATATTACATTACATTTGGGTTATATTTTTTGAGACATCACCTGTTCTCAGTAATAGTTTTTCCCGGCCCTCATTTAGCTTCACTGTTTTAAAGCTTTGCCTGTTCTGGTGTCTGTCACTACATCGGTTTATATGACAGCCTGTTTTTCCCTCTACCATTATTTCTGTCTCTCTCTTTTTTCAGTCTCTCTGTGTCTTTGTTCGTCTTCCTCTCAGCACTCTTGGATAGCAGCTGCCACTGTGGAGGAGCTACATTGAATCATATCCTGTTCCACACATTCCTCATGCAGCTGATTTTACAGGCAGACACACTGTCAGAGAGACTGACACTGTCAGAGAGACGGACACTGTCAGAGAGACGGACACTGTCAGACGGACACTGTCAGAGAGACGGACACTGTCAGGCAGACAGACACTCCCGCGTTCACCCTGTTCAGTAGACTTGGTATTCCTAATTTATTGGCCCTATACAGCGATGGAAAAGTAAAGAAATGCACTACAGATGGAAAAATTGGTGCCGGAAACAAAAGCTCAATCTGGGAGGTTCTGGGAACTGACTAGAACCGACGTGCTACAGTTCTCTATTCTGGCATGGCAGGTTTTTTTGAGACTGGAACAATGATGAAGGATTTTAAACAGACAGGATAAGGTTCTACAGGTAGCCACGGTTTAAACTAGCTAATTCCATACCTAGTCGGCCCTCCATACCTAGTCGGCCCTCACAAATTTATGAAATACGACTAGCTTGGCAGATAGCTAACAGTCCCCTTCAAGGATATCCAAGAGAACAGAAATGCGTTCAAGATGTTTACTGAGAAGTGATTGGATAAGAAGAAGTGTAAGCTGTAAGGCAGACACACCGGAATGATCCATTGCAACCCAATTCAGAGGAGGCAACTGGAGCGAAATCTACAGCTAAATAAAACACAAGCAGGAAATTGTAGTGGGTTTTGTAGTCCTTTTTTGTAGTGGGTTTATAGACAGTAATACCAGTCTGGTAGTGGGTTTATATACAGTAATACCAGTCTGGTATCAGGTTTATATACAGTAATACCAGTCTGGCAGTAGTTGTAGTACTAATATTACTAAAATAAAAATATATCTATACATATAATGTTGATATTGTACTTTAAGACAGACTAGCTGCATTTAGTTCATTTTCAATGGGACACTCTCAACTGCACTTAACTTGAGAGCACTTCCTATAAACTTGCAGACATTTTCCTTAAGCTTAACTGTCCTCAGGAGCGAGTAGGATTGAATCCCAGCCCAGAAATAATTTTGTTCAACACAGCTTTAAGCAGACTTCTCCCCAAGTGCTCCTGGTGCAATATCACAGAACAGCCTTAGTTGCTCGTTTCAACAAACTCCCCTCCTCTGGCTTTCCCTTTTCTCTGTGAGCTGAGCAGCAAATTGCCCAGCTCTCCCTCATTCAGGCTTTTATCTATCCTCGGTGAGTGTGGTCTGTCCGTGATCTGAATTTGTGGTGCAATGAGATGGTTAACGTGAAAGGCTTCCAGACGAAGGGATTATAGCTGCCACTGAACCGTCACCGGCTCCTGCCTGCTAGCCCACTGCCCACATCACGCTCCATTTACTGGCGGCGGTAGGAGCCGTGACTCTGGGAAATCACTCGACTTGTGTTTGGTTGTTGAACTGTCTGGTGTTGTATATCTGTGTCGTGTCATGTAAAAGTGTCGTGTTGTGGAACAGTGTCGTGTTGTACGCTCATTCTGCATATGCCCCTACAGCGCCCCCTGGTGGTCGTATGACTGGTGCCTGATGTTTCCCATTCCTCGGGGCTTATAGTAGGGTGGCCAAGTGAAAAATGTAACAATGCTTTTTCCGAATGAAACGTATATCGTTGTGTTCGTCTTGAAGACAGATTTCATAATATTACCTTATATCCAAGCTGCTTGCCGTAGTTTTAAAGAAATCGCGAGAAAACAAGCCGATTTTAGGGTGCTTTTTCACCCTGGCTCTTCCTATCAATTCTATTGAGCGCTGTGGCACCAAAACTGCTTCAGAACACGGTCCCAATATTCTAAATCTAAGCGATTGTTACTCGTCACAATACCCATACTAGACCCATACTAGACAGTGAAATTAGCGAATCAACAACGCGCCGTATAGATGTGGGAACTACAGACATATAGCACAGTACCCAGAAATGGTCAGTAAGAGCAGTAACGCTGTTTGATTTGCTATCGGGGAGTTAGCGTAAAGGCTACGCCGTAATGCTCTTGGTATGCTTCTTAATTTTAATATCCCGTATGTTAGCACGGTTACTCTTTATGCTATGAAAGTTGTAGGCGTGTTTTTTTTGGGGGGGGTTTGGGCATATAAAATACTTCTATAAATACCACTCGCCGACCTTCCATATCTTTCTTTACAATCAAAACCATGCAATGCCAGCGATTTGCACCGTGCGTCCCCCGGCCATTCCGTGAGACTTGGCGTGGGAGGGTATCGTCCAGAGGTTCCAGTGGTGGGTAGCCCAATATTTGCCGAATATTTGTTTTTGAAAATGCTAAAATATGTTATTTTTTGACGAATAACATTTTTATGATCTTAATGTTTTCTCATCACAGCAGGCCTTAGTGTGTGTGTCCTCGCAGACTCCATGCTGAAAGGCATGGAGCATGCTTTTCCACACGCACACTTTTGGGTGCACCCTGGAACCACTCTGGAGAGGGCCACGTACCAGCAATTGTACCACTTTCTGTCATGGTTCCCTCCCTCTGTCCCTCTCTATGCGGGAGTTGGCACTCCCCCGACCAGCAGAGAGAGGGAGTAATCACAGACATTCTAGACACCTGAGTTTTTCCCACACCTGGGTTCAGGTTTTCATTAGTGTCCCTATTTAGTTCTGTGCTTATCAGTTGTTTAGTGTCGGGACATTAATTCAAGGTATGTAGTGTTTAGGATTTTAGTTGTGCTGTTATGATTTAATGCAGGAGTGTTTGCATGTTGTTTAGACCAAGTTAGAGTTGGTAATGTGAACATTCAGTTTTGTTGTTGATGGGTTGGGTTTTATGTATACCGGGTTATTTGCACGTTCTGGTTTATGTTCCTTGTGTATGAGTTTCCTCTGTCTGATTTTGTGTTTTGTTAATTCAAGTTCCCAGTTCTTGTGCCTGTCTTGCCTGTCCTGGATGAATAAAACCCATTGTAAGAAACAAGTTCTCTGCGCTTGTGTCCTCTGTCGGCTTGAGAGCCGAACCCTGACAGCCGCCCCGCAGCTGAAGAAGGCTGCCGCCCCGCAGCTGAAGAAGGCTGCCGCCCCGCAGCTGAAGAAGGCTGCCGCCCCGCAGCTGAAGAAGGCTGCCGCCCCGCAGCTGAAGAAGGCTGCCGCCCCGCAGCTGAAGAAGGCTGCCGCCCCGCAGCTGAAGAAGGCTGCCGCCCCGCAGCTGAAGAAGGCTGCCGCCCCGCAGCTGAAGAAGGCTGCCGCCCCGCAGCTGAAGAAGGCTGCCGCCCCGCAGCTGAAGAAGGCTGCCGCCCCGCAGCTGAAGAAGGCTGCCGCCCCGCAGCTGAAGAAGGCTGCCGCCCCGCAGCTGAAGAAGGCTGCCGCCCCGCAGCTGAAGAAGGCTGCCGCCCCGCCCAGCAGCTGAAGAAGGCTGCCGCCCCGCAGCTGAAGAAGGCTGCCGCCCCGCAGCTGAAGGCTGCCGCCCGCAGCTGAAGATGGCTGCCGCCCCGCAGCTGAAGATGGCTGCCGCCCCGCAGCTGAAGATGGCTGCCGCCCCGCAGCTGAAGATGGCTGCCGCCCGCAGCTGAAGATGGCTGCCGCCCCGCAGCTGAAGATGGCTGCCGCCCCGCAGCTGAAGATGGCTGCGCCTTCTTCAGCCCGGCAGCCTCTTCAGCTGCGGGCGGCAGCAGCTGAAGATGGCTGCCGCCCAGCAGCTGAAGAAGGCTGCCGCCCCGCAGCTGAAGAAGGCTGCCGCCCCTGCAGCTGAAGATTAGCGGGCTTCCATGTCATCAAGCGTTATACAAGAAATAGTCTGAAATATAATTTTTCTAATCTGAAATACTTCCACCTAATGCAAATGTAAGCGCACTTGATACCGTAAAAAAGAGAAGATAGTACGACCAGATGTTTACTACATAGAACAGTTGTTATTTTTCGATTTCGTCATCAAATGAGCTTATAGTAGCAAAATAAAAAACCGGCATCACTGCCATAGGAAACCAATGGGCCGAGCTCAGAGTTCCAATAAGAGAATCGGTTTTTATAACCGAAGATGGACTTGAAAGATCCTGTTTTGGTGCCATTATGCGGAAGTGGGACATTTAGCTTATTGTTAGGTTCATTTTTCGAAATACTTCCACCTAATGCGGCTTAGTGGCGGTTGTTTTCAATACGTTTGTAGCTAAATGGGCACGCGCCATTATGCGTTCCAGCGTAATAGGCTATCTAGAGACGGCGCTGTTAGCATGGGTGAATTTATTAGCGTTCTATTGGCCACCCTACTTATAGTGGGTCTCTCTGCTATCTGACTGCTGGTCTAATGACTTGAGCTCCGGACCCCACGTGACTACCGGTGTTCGGGCCGCCATTTTGGCAGTAAAATGGCCAGCGCCGAAGCATTCAAGCCATCGGAGTACTCATCTCACTTTAATTCGCATGACATTGCTTTATAAACATTATGAATTATTAAAATTAAATAGGTTAAATATAACCGACTCATACAATGCCCCCAGGGTGCTTATCACAAGTATCTCCGCTGAGACGTCCCAGATCTGCAGTATCCGGATATAAAACTACCTGATAAACTTCCCATCTTCCTACTCGGGTGACTCTGAAAGCCTAGAAAAGCCTGGAGGGTTACAAGTGGACTCAGTCTGGCTTTGTAACGAACATCCAGCTGTGGAATCTTCAAGCAAAAAAATGCTGCATCACTGGAACGGTAAGTGTCCCAGTTTAATAGGTAGTGTAACGTTAGCATGGCTAGTAGAGGTCCGGGTTGTTTGTTTACGTTAGCCTGGCAAAGACTGCTGTGCGTCTGGCTATCTGTAGCTAGTTTGTATCTTTGATGTACTCAACCAAGTTAGCTAACATTTTTAATTTCATGTATAGGTTAATCATTCCCTCTGTGGTTCATGTGTCAGGTGCAATTACCAAACATATCAAGGTATTTTTGTCTTTTTATTCATTTATTTAATAAACCAATTATATAAAAATATTGCCAATGCACTAAACTGGTTCTATGCCTTTTACTTTATTAATAAATCGTATTAAAAAAATACAAGGTTTAAGACATTTATTTTTCTTTAATCCATTCCTTTAACGGTTTTTAGCTCATTGGGTGTTATATACGGTTGGGGGAGTCCCATCTTTCAGTCTTGTTTTACTTGCTCCTGGCTCTTTTAATGGCGCTGATCCACTTAGCTCCCCTCTCCGCATCTTTAGGAATGCGGTAAAACGACGTACCTTTCTTTTTTCCCTCGTTTATTTGTGCAACCTGGTGCACAACAGTTATTGACCATGTTTAGCCGCATTCACCACAACAGTCGGACAACCTGCCGAATGCTGCCAAAATGGCGGTACCCACGGTTTCAGGTCTGGTAACAACGTCATCCCCCGGAACTCTGTATGCTTGTCTGAACAAAGAGTCATGATGAACATGTGACGAAAAGACTACCCACTGCTCCCTACTAGCTTTTTTTTTACCTCAGTCTTTACCTCAGTTCCATTGGATGTAGCTAAAAATACATGTGTTTTGTATATACAATTCCCCTTAATTAAAATAACAAGTTATGCATTGTTTGAATACTTCGTACCAGTCAGAAGTACACATCTACCCATTCTAGGGTATTTCTTTGGTTTTAGTATTTTCCACATTGTACTGCTGTATATTTTAAAACAAATTTATTTTTTGCTCTTTCCTAATCTATAATATATAAAAATGTATTTGTATCACTTGATATAATGGTTTTAAATATCACACCAAACATGTTTTCAAAGTGCCATTTGTAATATCTTCGCCATAAGAGAACTGCTCAGGGGTCTGATCTAAGCACAATATACAGAATATGAGTTAAGCACAATATATATATATATATATATATCACAAAGTTTAATTAAAGACTGTTTTTTCCCTGTCCATATATTTTTATTTTGTGCAAAAGAACATCCCTAACGTCACTCAACTATATGATCTTTACATCACAGCTTTTTATCTGAGGGGGGGCTTTTAGTCTCACTGTTAGTGAGTTCATGATCACGGTGTGCAAACAACAACGTCTAATTGTCCGTTCTAACAGTTCTTATCAGCCCTCTTGGAGCATGGTGGTCTGTTCTTTATTGTGCCCCATTTGAGGAGTTTGACCATAACAACAGGCTTAATGTGGCTTCAGCAGTTTTAAGCCTGTGAGTATGTGACTATGTCTGTGTGTGTGTTGTGAAACAGTACATGTCAGTGTCTAAGCCCTGTTTATAGTTTATAGTTTATGCTAATTTATTTATTATATCAAATTCTATAAAGATAGATTGCCTGTGCCGCTACTGGGTGTTTCTAAGTGTCCATCTATTTTGAAAACTGGAGTGTCTGTGACAGAGAACACATGCATTTCAGAGAGATGGTTATAGATAATTATAACATATGACACATTAATGAAGAGATGATTATAATACTTTTCCACACTAGTGGAGTAAAGTTCAATGTCCAGTTGGAGATCAAATGTCCATTTAGAATGTGGGGAGCAGACTATAGACAGTTCAGACTATATATGAATGTGTGGAGCAGACTATAGACAGTTCAGACTATATATGAATATGGGGAGCAGACTATAGACAGTTCAGACTATATATGAATATGGGGAGCAGACTATAGACAGTTCAGACTATATATGAATGTGGGGAGCAGACTATAGACAGTTCAGACTATATATGAATATGGGGAGCAGACTATAGACAGTTCAGACTATATATTAATGTGGGGAGCAGACTATAGACAGTACAGACTATATATGAATGTGGGGAGCAGACTATAGACAGTACAGACTATATATGAATGTGGGGAGCAGACTATAGACAGTTCAGACTATATATGAATGTGGGGAGCAGACTATAGACAGTTCAGACTATATATGAATATGGGGAGCAGACTATAGACAGTTCAGACTATATATGAATATGGGGAGCAGACTATAGACAGTTCAGACTATATATGAATATGGGGAGCAGACTATAGACAGTTCAGACTATATATGAATATGGGGAGCAGACTATAGACAGTACAGACTATATATGAATATGGGGAGCAGACTATAGACAGTTCAGACTGTATATGAATGTGGGGAACAGACTATAGACAGTTCAGACTATATATGAATGTGTGGAGCAGACTATAGACAGTACAGACTATATATGAATGTGGGGAGCAGACTATAGACAGTACAGACTATATATGAATGTGGGGAGCAGACTATAGACAGTTCAGACTATATATGAATATGGGGAGCAGACTATAGACAGTTCAGACTATATATTAATGTGGGGAGCAGACTATAGACAGTTCAGTGCAGTGTGAATATGAATGTGGGGAGCAGATTATAGACAGTTCAGACTATATATGAATGTGTGGAGCAGACTATAGACAGTACAGACTATATATGAATGTGTGGAGCAGACTATAGACAGTACAGACTATATATGAATGTGGGGAGCAGACTATAGACAGTTCAGACTATATATGAATGTGTGGAGCAGACTATAGACAGTACAGACTATATATGAATGTGGGGAGCAGATTATAGACAGTTCAGACTATATATGAATGTGGGGAGCAGACTATAGACAGTTCAGACTATATATGAATGTGGGGAGCAGACTATAGACAGTACAGACTATATATGAATATGGGGAGCAGATTATAGACAGTTCAGACTATATATGAATGTGGGGAGCAGACTATAGACAGTTCAGACTATACATGAATGTGGGGAGCAGACTATAGACAGTACAGACTATATATGAATATGGGGAGCAGACTATAGACAGTTCAGACTGTATATGAATGTGGGGAACAGACTATAGACAGTTCAGACTATATATGAATATGGGGAGCAGACTATAGACAGTTCAGACTATATATTAATGTGGGGAGCAGACTATAGACAGTTCAGTGCAGTGTGAATATGAATGTGGGGAGCAGATTATAGACAGTTCAGACTATATATGAATGTGTGGAGCAGACTATAGACAGTACAGACTATATATGAATGTGTGGAGCAGACTATAGACAGTACAGACTATATATGAATGTGGGGAGCAGACTATAGACAGTTCAGACTATATATGAATGTGGGAGCAGACTATAGACAGTACAGACTATATATGAATGTGGGGAGCAGATTATAGACAGTTCAGACTATATATGAATGTGGGGAGCAGACTATAGACAGTTCAGACTATATATGAATGTGGGGAGCAGACTATAGACAGTACAGACTATATATGAATATGGGGAGCAGATTATAGACAGTTCAGACTATATATGAATGTGGGGAGCAGACTATAGACAGTTCAGACTATATATGAATATGGGGAGCAGACTATAGACAGTTCAGACTATATATGAATGTGTGGAGCAGACTATAGACAGTTCAGACTATATATGAATATGGGGAGCAGACTATAGACAGTTCAGACTATATATGAATATGGGGAGCAGACTATAGACAGTACAGACTATATATGAATATGGGGAGCAGACTATAGACAGTTCAGACTGTATATGAATGTGGGGAACAGACTATAGACAGTTCAGACTATATATGAATGTGGGGAGCAGACTATAGACAGTTCAGACTATATATGAATGTGGGGAGCAGACTATAGACAGTACAGACTATATATGAATGTGGGGAGCAGACTATAGACAGTACAGACTATATATGAATGTGGGGAGCAGATTATAGACAGTTCAGACTATATATGAATGTGTGGAGCAGACTATAGACAGTTCAGACTATATATGAATGTGGGGAGCAGACTATAGACAGTTCAGACTATATATGAATGTGGGGAGCAGACTATAGACAGTTCAGACTATATATGAATGTGGGGAGCAGACTATAGACAGTTCAGACTGTATATTAATGTGGGGAGCAGATTATAGAGGGGGCGTGTTCCTGAGATCTACTGCTTGGATGTGAGCTTAATTAAGGTTGTTGTTCAACACAAGTGTGTACAGGAAGTGCACTGGCGGTATTATGTCACCTGGCTTCCTAATTAACTGTATTTGCTCCTTTAACCAAAAACCCATGATGATTAAAATAACACACAGTAACGCTAGGGTGTTGGATGTGGAATTATTACGGCTTTATTAATCATCGCTAATCCAAAAAGCAGACATTCAGCAACAGTTGAACATTGTAGCAGCGGGGATAGAGAACAGGATCAGGAAGAATAGTTAACACTAAATGGGGTTTTCAAGTGTCAAACTCCACACCATGCATTTAACTCTAGAGGGGCACTGTTTCACCTGACACTGCGTCTGGCCGTCCAATATATTATATTCAAGAGTTCATTTATATCACCGAGTCACCTCACTTGACCAGAAACGGGTCTGGATATACGCCGGCACGATGTCAAACTTCAAATTAATGATTGTACATGTGGTAGACCCAAAACAACCTCAAAATAAACCCCATAAAATGAAACAAACTGCCAGTAGTGTTCGAGCTACAGAAATAAATCAACAAAAAATTCAGAAGAACATAGGGTCAAATCCAAAAAATGCAGGCCCATTTTATTGTTAATTACTGCAAGTAGAACCAATCAAAAATCTGGATAATTAGAATTAACAGGAAGAACAGAATGCAAGGCTCACCCGACTGTTACCGAGGCGACCAACCCTACAGAACACACGTCTGTTACTATGGTTCCAGTCCTAGCCTGGGCATCTTAGGTCCATTTGTATACAGTTAGTATAAACAGATCTGGCACCCAGGCCAAAGTCAACAGGGTTAGTGAGCTTCAGTTCACCATCTAACTCAGTGTAACCTCCGTTCTGCCTACATTTTTAAAAGCCCAATTTATTGTCAGAACAAAAAAAATTCAATTTCTTTAGAAAAAAGAAACCACACGCCACGCTAAATACGTTTGATCAAATCCCAAAGTGATGTTTTAGTTACTTTACATGGGGTTTATACAGAACAGTATGAGGTTAGTTGTTGTGTTTGGGGTTATACCAAAACACTAATGAACACACAAAACAACTCCTCATTCTGTCCACACATATACGAGTTATAGTGGAAAGTGACACACAAGGACCAGTGGAGAGTGGAAAACATACAGTATAGTGTGTGTGTGTTATAGTGTGTGTGTTATAGTGTGTTTGTGTGTGTGAGATATTGTGTGTGTGTGTGATACTGTGTGTGTTTGGGGAGAGATGAGGTGGGTAACTTTATATATTTGTATCTATGGTGACAGTGGAAGCTAACAGATCCAGATATGGGGAGCGATGGGTCCTGGGTACAGATGGGTTCAGTGGTGTTCAGCAGGGCCTTTGTGTAAGTCCTCCCCTGTGACGGGGCTCTTGTTTCAGGGGCCAATGTGGACAGGGTCCAGTGGGATCGGGAATGCCATCAGGGCACAGAGTTCAACAGGTCTTGAAGGAAGAGGTCTGGTTCGGGAATGTCCGAGAGAAGACCTGGAACCGAAACAACACGCTGGGTAACGCTGTCTAAATATGTCCACACAATAAGAACATTTTAAACACGAGAAGCTGCATACGATTGAGCACTTAAGCTTTATCACATATCTAAAACAAGTTTATTTTAATTTTTTCTTATTATATTTGTATTTTTCATTTCTCGATTTGCCAATTATGTTTTTATTCTAATACATGGCATAAATGAAAACATGTACTGTGCGAGAAAACAGGTTGATATGAATATAAAATGCATGTATTTTATTATTTGTTTTTCCCCCTTTGTAAAGCACATTGAATTGCATCTATGTATACATTGTGCTATATAAATACACTTGCTTGCTTAATTATTTTTAAGTTTAGGTAATTCAGAAAACCTTTTCAGATTTATCTACTGAATGAATGTTAACATACTCAGAGCATCCAGAATCTCATAAATGTCACGCCAGCATCGCTAAATAGCATCGCTAAATAGCATCGCTAAATAGCATAGCTAAATAGCATCGCTAAATAGCATCGCTAAATAGCATCGCATTGCATTCTATGTGGAAGATGTTGTGTGGTAGCAAAATGTGAAATTTGACCTGACCGAAACTGTGGGTGTGGCTAACACAGCGGGCGTGACCGACACTGTGTGGGTGTGGCTGAAGCAGGAAAAAGAGGAAACCCACAGGCGTTGATTGGCAATTTACACGGCAACACTGACCTACAACATCTAGGAACTCTGAGAAGGACTCAGCGGGCATGAGCTCATCCTGGTAGGCCTTCAGCACGCGCTCTGAAGCCTCGTAGATGGGCATATCATTGTGCCTTAGATATTCAGCCAGGGAGAAGGACCAGCCTCCCTCTGTGTTACTGGTGGGCGCTTTCTGTCAGGGGTCAGGGGGCACACACTCAGCATTCTGGGTACATGTTCCGCACAATGTTCGCAGAATGATTTGATGAAAAAACTATATTTTACAATAGCCACGTGAAGAGAGACAAACATCTGTTTTTAACATGGTGAATGAAGAAATGGCGATTTTGTATTTAGTTGTTTTATCATGTACAAATGAAAGTCAGCCGTACCCTGAACATGTCATATATGAGGTCCACCAAACCCCAGAACAGCAGAGGAGAACGGTACACAGCAAACTCCTTGGACTGTTTGTCTGTCAGTCTGAGGAAACACATGAGAGAGCATTTCAAACAGGGCCCACACATACGGGGGCCACGCATACGGGGGGCCACGCATACGGGGCCCACGCATACGGGGGCAGAAAATCTGCCCCCCAGTAAATGTTTGTTTTAGAACCCAGCCCTGATTTAACCTATAAAATCACAGTGAACCAACGAGACAACTGGCAGTTCCTATCCAGCCGACTTCCTGGTAAATATAATCGTTAAACGATATTTTAAATACGAGGTAACAGTAGCACTCACTTGTTGGCGCATACAGCCGAGACCTTGCGTGCGTGAACACAGAGTAGAAGGCGACGCAGGAAGGTGAGACGCGTGTTCCTCCAGCGCTCTGGGGACAGGACGTGCATGGCCAGAACCGTGTAGTAATGTGCCCCCTCCACATCATAGCTGCTCTCCATCCAGCGCTCACACGGCTGCTCCAGGAACGACTGCAGGTTCTTCTCCTCACGACTAGTGGCCCGAGTACTGGGGTTAGAGAAGGGTCAGGGTTATGGAATGATGAAGTCACAACAGCGACATAAATATACATTTGAATGAACCCCCTGGGTCTACAGCCATCCAGGTTGTGGGGTTGGCAGAGTCGCTGAGAACCGTTCCGTAATCTGGTTAGGGGTTCCGTACGTGTTGAGAACGTAGAGCACTGTGTGGATGATGTAGGGGATTAGGTGGATGTTGCTCTCTCGTCCACCCCCACCCGTGTCCACGCTGAACGACTGCTCTGTGGCGAAACGCAGGAACAGAAGCTTTGTGTCGTGGATGTTTAGCTGGTAGGTGGGTTCCCTCTGACCTGTACACTCCTGGAGATATGTGTTGTGTCTGTGTGGGAGAGAAATCATAATGATGAGAGGAACAGGGTGTGTGTGAGAGGAACAGGGTGTTTGTGTGTGTGTGTGTGTGTGTGTGAGAGAGAAATCATAATGACGAGAGAGGAACAGGGTGTTTGTGTGTGTGAGAGAGAGGAAACAGGGTGTGTGTGTGTGAGAGGAACAGGGTGTTTGTGTGTGTGTGAGAGAAATCATAATGATGAGAGGAACAGGGTGTGTGTGTGTGAGAGGAACAGGGTGTGTGTGTGTGAGAGGAACAGGGTGTGTGTGTGTGTGAGAAATCATAATGATGAGAGGAACAGGGTGTGTGTGTGTGAGAGGAACAGGGTGTGTGTGTGTGAGGAACAGGGTGTGTGTGTGTGTGTGTGAGAAATCATAATGATGAGAGGAACAGGGTGTGTGTGTGTGTGTGTGAGAGGAACAGGGTGTGTGTGTGTGAGAGAAATCATAATGATGAGAGGAACAGGGTGTGTGTGTGTGTGTGTGAGAGGAACAGGGTGTGTGTGTGTGTGTGAGAGAGAAATCATTATGATGAGAGAGGAACAGGGTGTGTGTGTGTGTGAGAGGAACAGGGTGTGTGTGAGAGAAATCATAATGATGAGAGGAACAGGGTGTGTGTGTGTGTGTGAGGAACAGGGTGTGTGTGTGTGAGAGAAATCATAATGATGAGAGGAACAGGGTGTGTGTGTGTGTGTGTGTGTGAGAGGAACAGGGTGTGTGTGTGTGAGAGAAATCATAATGATGAGAGGAACAGGGTGTGTGTGTGTGTGTGTGAGAGGAACAGGGTGTGTGTGTGTGTAAGTGTGTGTATGTGTGTGTGAGAGAGAAATCATAATGACACAGGAAGCTCCTCTCACCTGGCCAAACATGTGGCAAAGGCAGATTCAGGAACATGAGGTCCCCAGACAGGAAGCAGTCCGTTGCACTTGGTGTTGGCGTTCTGCAATGCAGCACTTTCCCACTCCTCCCGCCCACGAGCCAGTCTGACAAGAGGGGGATATATTCACCAAAACAATCTGACAAGAGGGGGATATATTCACCAAAACAATCTGACAAGAGGGGGATATATTCACCAAAACAGTCTGACAAGAGGGGGATATATTCACCAAAACAGTCTGACAAGAGGGGGATATATTCACCAAAACAGTCTGACAAGAGGGGGATATATTCACCAAAACAGTCTGCCTAGCAGAATATGTATAAGTGTGTGCGCGTGTGATAGTGTGTGTGTTCCTGTGTGTGTGTTCCTGTGTGTGTGTGTTCCTGTGTGTGTGTGTTCCTGTGTGTGTGTGTTCCTGTGTGTGTGTGTTCCTGTGTGTGTGTGTTCCTGTGTGTGTGTGTTCCTGTGTGTGTGTGTTCCTGTGTGTGTGTGTTCCTGTGTGTGTGTGTTCCTGTGTGTGTGTGTTCCTGTGTGTGTGTGTTCCTGTGTGTGTGTGTTCCTGTGTTCCTGTGCGTGTGTGTTCCTGTGTTCCTGTGCGTGTTCCTGTGTGTTAGTGCGTGTGTGTTCCTGTGTGTTAGTGCGTGTGTGTTAGTGCGTGTGTGTCTGTTAGTGCGTGTGTGTGTGTTAGTGCGTGTGTGTTAGTGCGTGTGTGTGTGTGTTAGTGCGTGTGTGTGTGTGTTAGTGCGTGTTAGTGCGTGCGTGTGTGTGTGTTAGTGCGTGTGTGTGTGTTAGTGCGTGTGTGTGTGTTAGTGCGTGTGTTAGTGCGTGTGTGTGTGTGTGTGTGGTACCTGACAGCTGCCAGATGACAGTCATAGTGGACTATATTAAAGTGAGATACAGTGCTGTATCCCTGCTGTTTGCGGGGCTTGTTCTCAAACTCCTCCAAGGCGACTCGTTTGGTAAACGTGTAAATTCCCAGCACCTTGGTCGGCTGTCAGAGAGGTCAAAGGTCAGGGGTTAGTCAATCCATTGGCTCATTAAATATGTTTACAGGTTGTGGGTGGTGTGTTAACAGTATGTGGGTGGTGTGTTAACAGTATGTGTTTACAGTGTGTTTACAGGTTGTGGGTGGTGTGTTTACAGGTTGTGGGTGGTGTGTTTACAGGTTGTGGGTGGTGTGTTTACAGGTTGTTGGTGGTGTGTTTACAGTGTGTTTACAGGTTGTTGGTGGTGTGTTTACAGTGTGTTTACAGGTTGTGGGTGGTGTGTTTACAGTGTGTTTACAGGTTGTTGGTGGTGTGTTTACAGTGTGTTTACAGGTTGTTGGTGGTGTGTTTACAGGTTGTTGGTGGTGTGTTTACGGTGTGTTTACAGGTTGTTGGTGGTGTGTTTACAGTGTGTTTACAGGTTGTGGGTGTTGTGTTTACAGTGTGTTTACAGGTTGTTGGTGGTGTGTTTACAGGTTGTGGGTGGTGTGTTTACAGTGTGTTTACAGGTTGTGGGTGGTGTGTTTACAGTGTTTTACAGTGTGTTTACAGGTGTTTACAGGTGTGGTGTGTTTACAGGTTGTTGGTGGTGTGTTTACAGTGTGTTTACAGGTTGTTGGTGGTGTGTTTACAGTGTGTTTACAGGTTGTTGGTGGTGTGTTTACAGTGTGTTTACAGGTTGTTGGTGGTGTGTTTACAGTGTGTTTACAGGTTGTTGGTGGTGTGTTTACAGTGTGTTTACAGGTTGTTGGTGGTGTGTTTACAGTGTGTTTACAGGTTGTTGGTGGTGTGTTTACAGTGTGTTTACAGGTTGTTGGTGGTGTGTTTACAGTGTGTTTACAGGTTGTGGGTGGTGTGTTTACAGTGTGTTTACAGGTTGTGGGTGGTGTGTTTACAGTGTGTTTACAGGTTGTGTGGTGTGTTTACAGTGTGTTTACAGGTTGTTGGGTGGTGTGTTTACAGTGTGTTTACAGGTTGTGGGTGGTGTGTTTACAGTGTGTTTACAGTGTGTTTACAGGTTGTGGGTGGTGTGTTTACAGTGTGTTTACAGGTTGTGGGTGGTGTGTTTACAGTGTGTTTACAGGTTGTTGGTGGTGTGTTTACAGTGTGTTTACAGGTTGTGGGTGGTGTGTTTACAGTGTGTTTACAGGTTGTGGGTGGTGTGTTTACAGTGTGTTTACAGTGTGTTTACAGGTTGTGGGCGGTTGCGGTTGTTCACCTGAAACTTGTATCCCTCCCGGCAGATGCAGCAGGTCAAGCCCGGCTCTTCGATCAGCTCCTCCATCTGCTTCAGCAACGACGTCTTGGTGACCACTTGGCCCTTCTCATTGGTCTAGAAGAAACACAACCAGCCAATCAAAAATCACTTCAAGGGGTTATTACCGGTCAGTCCCTCCCACCTGGACGTAGACCCACCGTCATGCCCAGTGTCCCGAGGGCCTTCTGTCTCATGGCCATGGCCATGCGCTTCTTCTCCGCTCGTGTCTCCCTGCGAGCGGCGTCTATCTTTAGGTGGACCTCCCCATGTTCCCTCAAAGCCTCCAGGAGGTTCTCGGCCAGCGTGCCGATGCCTTCATCACTGGACACCTGCTCCAGCTTGTGCAGGCTGGTTATAGAGTCTGTCCCTATTAGCATCTGGTATGAGGAGATGGAAAGACCAAGAGATGGAGAGACAAGGAAGACTAAGTCTGTCTGTGCCTTTATAGGGCTGTTGTGTGTGTGGATGTGTGTGTACCTGTGTGTGTGTACCTGTGGGGGGGGGTTGGGTGTGTGTGTACCTGTGGGGGGTTGGGTGTGTGTGTACCTGTGTGGAGGGGGTGTTGGGTGTGTGTGTACCTGTGTGGGGGGTGTTGGGTGTGTGTACCTGTGTGGGGGGTGTTGGGTGTGTGTACCTGTGTGGGGGGGTGTTGGGTACCTGTGTGGGGGGTGTTGGGTGTGTGTACCTGTGTGGGGGGTGTTGGGTGTGTGTACCTGTGTGTGGGGGGGGTTGGGTGTGTGTACCTGTGTGTGTTTGGGGGGTTTGGGTGGGTGTGTACCTGTGTGTGGGGGGTGTGTGTACCTGTGTGTGGGGGGTTGGGTGTGTGTACCTGTGTGGGGGGTTGGGTGTCTGTACCTGTGTGGGGGGTGTTGGGCGTGTCTACCTGTGTGGGGGGTGTTGGGCGTGTCTACCTGTGTGGGGGGGTGTTGGGCGTGTCTACCTGTGTGGGGGGTGTTGGGCGTGTCTACCTGTGTGGGGGTGTTGGGCGTGTCTACCTGTGTGGGGGTGTTGGGCGTGTCTACCTGTGTGGGGGTGTTGGGCGTGTCTACCTGTGTGGGGGGGGTGTTGGGCGTGTCTACCTGTGTGGGGGTGTTGGGCGTGTCTACCTGTGTGGGGGGTGTTGGGCGTGTCTACCTGTGTGGGGGGTGTTGGGCGTGTCTACCCGTGTGGGGGTGTTGGGTGTGTCTACCTGTGTGGGGGTGTTGGGTGTGTACCTGTGTGGGGGTGTTGGGTGTGTACCTGTGTGGGGGTGTTGGGTGTCTACCTGTGTGGGGGTGTTGGGTGTGTCTACCTGTGTGGGGGTGTTGGGTGTGTCTACCTGTGTGGGGGGGGTGTTGGGTGTGTCTACCTGTGTGGGGGGGTGTTGGGTGAGTACCTGTGTGGGGGTGTTGGGTGGCCAGGCCTCTCAGCAGTCTAAGGATGAAGGGTAAAGCAGGTCTGGACAGGAACTTCTTCCAGACATCAGCATCCAGACTGGAGATAACAGGACAGATAACAGAACAGGTCAGACCTCTACCACTTCCTGTCATGGGCATTATGTGGAGTTGATTGACAGACATGTGGACCTACTTCTGGGCGTTGGGGATGTGTTTCTTCATGTAGTCCAGAGCTCGTTGGGTTATTCCCTTCTGCAGAATCAGGTCTTTTAGCTGGTGTCCATTACTGTTGTTCTTTATGCCAGCAGCGATCTTACAGAAGCAGTCGATAAACACCTTATCGTCCACACTGTGTTCCTCATCGTACCTGAACAAAACACATTCACGTTTCACACTCCAATCAAGCTTAGATAACTTACAACAGACAGACAGCCTACTAAAACCAGTGAGACAGCCTACTAGAACCAGCGAGAGTGCCTACTAGAACCAGCGAGAGTGCCTACTAGAACCAGCGAGAGTGCCTACTAGAACCAGCGAGAGTGCCTACTAGAACCAGTGAGAGTGCCTACTAGAACCAGTGAGAGTGCCTACTAGAACCAGCGAGAGCGCCTACTAGAACCAGCGAGAGCGCCTACTAGAACCAGGCTACTAGAACAAGCGAGAGCGCCTACTAGAACCAGCCTACTAGAACAAGCGAGAGCGCCAACTAGAACCAGCCTACTAGAACCAGCGAGAGCGCCAACTAGAACCAGCCTACTAGAACCAGTGAGAGTGCCTACTAGAACCAGCCTACTACAACCAGCGAGAGCACCTACTAGAACCAGCCTACTAGAACCAGTGAGAGTGCCTACTAGAACCAGCCTACTAGAACCAGTGAGAGTGCCTACTAGAACCAGCGAGAGCGCCTACTAGAACCAGCGAGAGCGCCTACTAGAACCAGGCTACTAGAACCAGCGAGAGCGCCAACTAGAACCAGGCTACTAGAACCAGCGAGAGCGCCAACTAGAACCAGCCTACTAGAACCAGCGAGAGCGCCAACTAGAACCAGCCTACTAGAACCAGCCTACTAGAACCAGTGAGAGTGCCTACTTGTCGAAGCTGCAACAAGGTTTGAAGCGTTCCACCAGGATCCTCATCTTCTCCAGTTCTCCAAACGACAGGTACGGTATGATGCGTAGAAGACCCTGCAGAACACTGGGGTTGGAACGGACAAATGGAGTGTTGATCTGGTCCAGCAGCATCACCAGCTGGTCCTTATCTCCTGTTAGCAGCAGGTTGCCCTGGTAGAGGTACATCATGGATGAAAACAGACACACCATAACCCACATGCCAGTTGTTCTAGCTGTCACTTAGAGCCAGAGGAACCATCTGAGTGAAACCCTACGGTCCAGAGGTCTGGTCTGACTCACCTTGTCCTCAGATATCTCAGCGTTGGCTTCATCTAGGATGATCTCCATGATGCTGAGAACCTGCTCTGCTATGGATGCTCCTCCACTGTCCTTACTCTCCTGTTCAGCCACCAACGCCTGGAGAAACAACAGAGATGATCTATTATGTCAATCACTATTATTGTGTATGTCAAATCACTATTATTGTGTATGTCAAATCACTATTACTGTGTATGTCAATCACTATTATTGTGTATGTCAAATCACTATTACTGTGTATGTCAAATCACTATTACTGTGTATGTCAAATCACTATTACTGTGTATGTCAATCACTATTATTGTGTATGTCAAATCACTATTACTGTGTATGTCAAATCACTATCATTGTGTATGTCAAATCACTATCATTGTGTATGTCAAATCACTATCATTGTGTATGTCAAATCACTATCATTGTGTATGTCAATAATTATTACTGTGTATGTCAAATCACTATTATTGTGCATGTTTCTGGAAGTATTGTAAATTATGCAATGGGGGAAAAAATGTTCCCATGAATTAGTGAATGTCTTCATGCCAGCTGATTCCTCACCAGGTTGAGAGTGCCCAGCATGACATTAAGAGTGTTCATCTCTGGCTTCACCAGCTGTTGTCTGTTAATCTTCACCTTTACACAGTAACTGAACAGCTTCAGCAGGACCTGACAGAGGGACAAAAGAACACAAATGTTATTACACCTGCCCATCAACGTTTGAAGCTCCCCCCCCAGAGTCCCCACCCTACCGAGACCCCGCACCCCCAGAGACCCCGCACCCCCAGAGACCCCGCACCCCCAGAGACCCCGCACCCAGAGACCCCACCCCCAGAGACCCCACCCCCCAGAGACCCCACCCCCCATGTACTCACAGTAAGCAGGTGTCGTCCCTGCTTGAAGTCCTTGATTCCAGACAGCCTGCTCAACATGCACTCCAACCCTCCACAAGGAGCCATGACTCCGGCCATCTTGTACACCTCCTCGTCGTCCTCCTCCTCATCCGTGGTCGAGTCCAAAGACTCTATGAACTCTTCGGTGGCGTCTCCGAGGAGACCCCTCATCCGATAGATGATTCTCATTGGTTCTCCCTGATAGAGGTAAACCAAGTTACCACTATTCCTATTCAAGCAGGCAATTGACCCTAAAAATGTTCCTCACCTCATTGGTAGGGCACCAGACCTTCTTGTAGACCTCCGCCACAGGAAGATCTAAACTGATAATCTTGTTGTTCACCAGAAGCTGTGTTAAAAAAAAGAAAACACCAAAAGCAACATGTAGAAAAGTCAGTTGTCTAAAATAATAAAAAATCACGACAATATATTTCTTACATACAAGACTAAACAGTATGAGCTACAAGACAAACTTGGGCGAACATGTAAAACGTATTCCATCCATGCCAGAGCCACCCTCCAGACAGGGCCTCTACTACACCCACCCTCCAGACAGGGCCTCTACTACACCCACCCACCATACAGGGCCTCTACTACACCCACCCACCATACAGGGCCTCTACTACACCCACCCAGCATACAGGGCCTCTACTACACCCACCCACCATACAGGGCCTCTACTACACCCACCCTCCAGACAGGGCCTCTACTACACCCACCCTCCAGACAGGGCCTCTACTACACCCACCCTCCAGACAGGGCCTCTACTACACCCACCCACCAGACAGGGCCTCTACTACACCCACCCTCCAGACAGGGCCTCTACTACACCCACCCACCATACAGGGCCTCTACTACACCCACCCACCATACAGGGCCTCTACTACACCCACCCTCCAGACAGGGCCTCTACTACACCCACCCACCATACAGGGCCTCTACTACACCCACCCACCATACAGGGCCTCTACTACACCCACCCTCCAGACAGGGCCTCTACTACACCCACCCTCCAGACAGGGCCTCTACTACACCCACCCACCATACAGGGCCTCTACTACACCCACCCAGCATACAGGGCCTCTACTACACCCACCCACCATACAGGGCCTCTACTACCCCCACCCACCACAGGGCCTCTACTACCCCCACCCACCACAGGGCCTCTACTACCCCCACCCACCACAGGGCCTCTACTACCCCCACCCACCACAGGGCCTCTACTACCCCCACCCACCACAGGGCCTCTACTACCCCCACCCACTAGCTCCCTACCTCCATGCCGCTGTCGTCCTCCAGCAGAGCCACCAGGTCACAGTCCTGGCAGATCTTGTTCTTGATGTCCCTCATCAGGGGTCCGATGCCCGGCTCGTTGCTGCTGTACGGGTTCCCCGGCATACGACCCTGGAGGAAGTCCTCCTGCTGAGGATCCTTCTCCAGGGTCACGAAGAACTCCGTCACCTCATTCTCCTCCTGCATGGGGGTGAGGCGGGTACAGGAGGAGGAGATTCACTTACACTTGTTTTTAGGAGGAGTTGAGTAAAGCTGAAACCAGGAGGGAAGGAACCATACCGGGTAGATGATACTGCAGAGTCTCTCAAAGATGAACACAGGCGTCCGGTAGTCATCCAGGTTGTATCTCTTGGCAGTCTCAATACACACCGCCATGAAAGCCTTGGTCTCCGACTCAGTCCCTGGAAACACACGCAGGGAACATTTAATACTCACCAATCGCCAACATCTAAAAAGCAAAAATTCGACATTTCTAAAGTTCTTTCTACACTATGGTAAAATATTTAGCCTTTTGTCCACCGCTGGTTCAGCGACCCCAACCGAGTTGTAATTCGCTGAGCACTGAACCAAGATGGGTTGTGAACTCTGACCTGTGGTCATGTCCTCCAGCATCTCCAGCAGCATGTCCTGGGTCTCGTCTATCAGCTTGGTCCTCTGGACCACCAGCTTCCGGAGACACAGGTACCCGTTCAGCACCGTACCCACCAGACGACTCTTGAAGTGGCGCTTGATGGACTCCACCTCCACAAAGGATGACAGCAGGCCTGGAACAAAGACCCACAGCCAGTTATTACTGGTGGACCATTTACAGTCAAATAACCCATAACGGATCAGAACTGATGACAATTATTGGTTTTTACTAATTGCAAATTACTCTCATCTTGGTACAACAGATCCTGTGTGGCCTACTGACCAGTCAGACTACAGATAATGGGCGTGGCCTACTCACCAGTCAGACTACAAATAATGGGCGTGGCCTACTCACCAGTCAGACTACAGATAATGGGCGTGGCCTACTCACCAGTCAGACTACAGATCATGGGCAGGGTCTACTCACCAGTCAGACTACAGATCATGGGCGTGGCCTACTCACCAGTCAGACTACAGATCATGGGCGGGGCCTACTCACCAGTCAGACTACAGATCATGGGCGGGGCCTACTCACCAGTCAGACTACAGATCATGGGCGTGGCCTACTCACCAGTCAGACTACAGATCATGGGCGGGGCCTACTCACCAGTCAGACTACAGATCATGGGCGGGGCCTACTCACCAGTCAGACTACAGATAATGGGCGTGGCCTACTCACCAGTCAGACTACAGATCATGGGCAGGGTCTACTCACCAGTCAGACTACAGATCATGGGCGTGGCCTACTCACCAGTCAGACTACAGATCATGGGCGGGGCCTACTCACCAGTCAGACTACAGATCATGGGCGTGGCCTACTCACCAGTCAGACTACAGATCATGGGCGGGGCCTACTCACCAGTCAGACTACAGATCATGGGCGGGGCCTACTCACCAGTCAGACTACAGATAATGGGCGTGGCCTACTCACCAGTCAGACTACAGATCATGGGCAGGGTCTACTCACCAGTCAGACTACAGATCATGGGCGTGGCCTACTCACCAGTCAGACTACAGATCATGGGCGGGGCCTACTCACCAGTCAGACTACAGATCATGGGCGTGGCCTACTCACCAGTCAGACTACAGATCATGGGCGGGGCCTACTCACCAGTCAGACTACAGATAATGGGCGTGGCCTACTCACCAGTCAGACTCTTCAGGGCGTATCCCTGCTGCAGGTCGGTGCTCAGCGTGGCCTCCTCCAGCGCCAACAAGTTTGCAATCTCCTTGGTGATGAGGTTACCAATGTAGGGCAGTACCCCGCGGGCAGCCAGGTACACCTTCCAGTGGGCCGGCTTGATCAGCTTCTGGTACAAACCCAGATACTCTGCAGCACACTCCCCTGCTACACTCAACTCATCCAGGTAACTAGATCAAATGGAGAGACAGTACTGTTACAAACAGCTACAGGTAACTAGACCACATGGAGAGACAGTACTGTTACAAACAGCTACAGGTAACTAGATCACATGGAGAGACAGTACTGTTACAAACAGCTACAGGTAACTAGATCACATGGAGAGACAGTACTGTTACAACCAGCTACAGTTAACTAGATCACATGGAGAGACAGTACTGTTACAAACAGCTACAGGTAACTAAATCACATGGAGAGACAGTACTGTTACAAACAGCTACAGTTAACTAGATCACATAGAGAGAGAGTACTGTTACAAACAGCTACAGGTAACTAGATCACATGGAGAGACAGTACTGTTACAAACAGCTACAGGTAACTAGATCACATGGAGAGACAGTACTGTTACAAACAGCTACAGGTAACTAGATCACATGAAGAGACAGTACTGTTACAAACAGCTACAGGTAACTAGATCACATGGAGAGACAGTACTGTTACAAACAGCTACAGTTAACTAGATCACATGGAGAAACAGTACTGTTACAAACAGCTACAGGTAACTAGATCACATGAAGAGACAGTACTGTTACAAACAGCTACAGGTAACTAGATCACATGGAGAGACAGTACTGTTACAACCAGCTACAGGTAACTAGATCACATGGAGAGACAATACTGTTACAAACAGCTACAGGTAACTAGATCACATGGAGAGACAGTACTGTTACAAACAGCTACAGTTAACTAGATCACATAGAGAGTACCGTTACAAACAGCTACAGGTAACTAGATCACATGAAGAGACAGTACTGTTACAAACAGCTACAGGTAACTAGATCACATGGAGAGACAGTACTGTTACAACCAGCTACAGGTAACTAGATCACATGGAGAGACAGTACTGTTACAAACAGCTACAGTTAACTAGATCACATAGAGAGTACTGTTACAAACAGCTACAGGTAACTAGATCACATGAAGAGACAGTACTGTTACAAACAGCTACAGGTAACTAGATCACATGGAGAGACAGTACTGTTACAACCAGCTACAGGTAACTAGATCACATGGAGAGACAGTACTGTTACAAACAGCTACAGGTAACTAGATCACATGGAGAGACAGTACTGTTACAAACAGCTACAGTTAACTAGATCACATAGAGAGTACCGTTACAAACAGCTACAGGTAACTTAACCACATGGAGAGACAGTACCGTTACAAACAGCTACAGGTAACTAGATCACATGGAGAGAGTACTGTTACAAACAGCTACAGGTAACTAGATCACATGGAGAGAGTACTGTTACAAACAGCTACAGGTAACTAGATCACATGGAGAGACAGTACTGTTACAAACAGCTACAGGTAACTAGATCACATGGAGAGACAGTACTGTTACAAACAGCTACAGGTAACTAGATCACATGGAGGACAGTACTGTTACAACCAGCTACAGTTAACTAGATCACATGGAGATACAGTACTGTTACAAACAGCTACAGGTAACTAGATCACATGGAGAGACAGTACTGTTACAAGCAGCTACAGGTAACTAGATCACATGGAGAGACAGTACTGTTACAAGCAGCTACAGGTAACTAGATCACATGGAGAGACAGTACTGTTACAAACAGCTACAGGTAACTAAATCACATGGAGAGACAGTACTGTTACAAACAGCTACAGGTAACTAGATCACATGGAGAGACAGTACTGTTACAAACAGCTACAGGTAACTAGATCACATGAAGAGACAGTACTGTTACAAACAGCTACAGGTAACTAGATCACATGGAGAGACAGTACTGTTACAAACAGCTACAGGTAACTAGATCACATGGAGAAACAGTACTGTTACAAACAGCTACAGGTAACTAGATCACATGAAGAGACAGTACTGTTACAAACAGCTACAGGTAACTAGATCACATGGAGAGCTACAGTACTGTTGGAGAGACAGTACAAACAGCTACAGGTAACTAGATCACATTGAGAGACAGTACTGTTACAACCAGCTACAGGTAACTAGATCACATGGAGAGACAGTACTGTTACAAACAGCTACAGGTAACTAGACCACACAGACAGACAGTACTGTTACAAACAGCTACAGGTAACTAGACCACACAGACAGACAGTACTGTTACAAACAGCTACAGGTAACTAGACCACACAGACAGACAGTACAGTTACAAACAGCTACAGGTAACTAGACCACACAGACAGACAGTACAATGTGTGCGTGTATGTGTGTGTACACAACAACCCCTCTCTTAACTCCTCAGAAAAGAACTACAACTTTCAAGTATTATTTATGAAACCCCAGAGGAGACCGGTTCATCTGGTGTTTTTAGTCACTCATTAAATAATTCATCTGAGGCCCGTATTTACCTTGTGAGCAGGTCCAGGACCTGCTGTTTGCGGCTGGGGATGGAGGTAAGGGCCTCCACAATGGTGCAGGCTGCCTGACGAGCTGCCTGGGTGGCCGGTGTGAACAGAACCTGGGAGGATAATAGCTTTAGAGACAACTGGAAAATATGGCTACGTTCCAAACCACATGCAGTTCACACCCAGAAGGAAAAAAACTTAATCCCATTCAGATTAACTCCCTGTAGGAGGCCAGCAGATTAACTCCCTGTAGGAGGCCAGCAGATTAACTCCCTGTAGGAGGCCAGCAGATTAACTCCCTATAGGAGGCCAGCAGATTAACTCCCTATAGGAGGCCAGCGGATTAACTCCCTATAGGAGGCCAGCAGATTAACTCCCTGTAGGAGGTCAGCAGATTAACTCCCTATAGGAGGTCAGCAGATTAACTCCCTGTAGGAGGTCAGCAGATTAACTCCCTGTGTGGAGGCCAGCAGAATAACTCCCTATAGGAGGTCAGCAGATTAACTCCCTGTGTGGAGGCCAGCAGAATAACTCCCTATAGGAGGTCAGCAGATTAACTCCCTATAGGAGGCCAGCAGAATAACTCCCTGTAGGAGGCCAGCAGATTGACTCCCTGTAGGAGGCCAGCGGATTAACTCCCTATAGGAGGTCAGCAGATAAACTCCCTGTAGGAGGCCAGCAGATTAACTCCCTGTAGGAGGCCAGCAGATAAACTCCCTGTAGGAGGTCAGCAGATTAACTCCCTGTAGGAGGTCAGCAGATTAACTCCCTGTGTGGAGGCCAGCAGATTAACTCCCTGTAGGAGGCCAGCAGATTAACTCCCTGTAGGAGGCCAGCAGATTAACTCCTGTGTGGAGGCCAGCAGAATAACTCCGTAGGAGGTCAGCAGATTAACTCCTGTGTGGAGGCCAGCAGAATAACTCCCTATAGGAGGTCAGCAGATTAACTCCCTATAGGAGGCCAGCAGAATAACTCCCTGTAGGAGGCCAGCAGATTGACTCCGTGTGTGGAGGCCAGCAGATTAACTCCCTATAGGAGGCCAGCAGATTGACTCCGTGTGTGGAGGCCAGCAGATTAACTCCCTGTAGGGCCAGCAGATTAACTCCTGTAGGTCAGCAGATTGACTCCGTGTGTGGAGGCCAGCAGATTAACTCCCTGTAGGAGGTCAGCAGCAGATTGACTCCGTGTGTGGAGGCCAGCAGATTGACTCCGGCCCAGCAGATTGACTCCGTGTGTGGAGGCCAGCAGATTAACTCCCTGTAGGAGGTCAGCAGATTAACTCCCTGTGTGGAGGCCAGCAGATTGACTCCGTGTGTGGAGGCCAGCAGATTGACTCCGTGTGTGGAGGCCAGCAGATTAACTCCCTATAGGAGGCCAGCAGATTGACTCCGTGTGTGGAGGCCAGCAGATTGACTCCGTGTGTGGAGGCCAGCAGATTAACTCCCTGTAGGAGGCCAGCAGATTAACTCCCTATAGGAGGCCAGCAGATTGACTCCGTGTGTGGAGGCCAGCAGATTAACTCCCTGTAGGAGGTCAGCAGATTAACTCCCTGTGTGGAGGCCAGCAGATTGACTCCGTGTGTGGAGGCCAGCAGATTGACTCCGTGTGTGGAGGCCAGCAGATTAACTCCCTGTAGGAGGTCAGCAGATTAACTCCCTGTAGGAGGCCAGCAGATTAACTCCCTGTAGGAGGCCAGCAGATTAACTCCCTGTGTGGAGGGTAGCAGATTGACTCCGTGTGTTGGAGGCCAGCAGATTGACTCCGTGTGTGGAGGCCAGCAGATTAACTCCCTGTAGGAGGTCAGCAGATTAACTCCCTGTGTGGAGGCCAGCAGATTGACTCCGTGTGTGGAGGCCAGCAGATTGACTCCCTGTAGGAGGCCAGCAGATTAACTCCCTGTAGGAGGCCAGCAGATTAACTCCCTGTAGGAGGCCAGCAGATTAACTACCTGTAGGAGGCCAGCAAATTAACTCCCTGTGTGGAGGCCAGCAGATTAACTCCTGTGTGGAGGCCAGCAGATTAACTCCCTGTGTGGAGGCCAGCAGAATAACTCCCTGTAGGAGGCCAGCAGATAAACTCCCTGTAGGAGGCCAGCAGATTAACTCCCTGTAGGAGGCCAGCAGATTAACTCCCTGTAGGAGGCCAGCAGATTAACTCCCTGTAGGAGGCCAGCAGATTAACTCCCTGTAGGAGGCCAGCAGATTAACTCCCTGTAGGAGGCCAGCAGATTAACTCCCTGTGTGGAGGCCAGCAGATTAACTCCCTGTAGGAGGTCAGCAGATTAACTCCCTGTAGGAGGCCAGCGGGGTCTCACCTGTCGCAGCCAGTTGTTATGGCCGAGCTTGAGCAGCCGGGGGAACAGGCCCTCTGAACGCAACCTCAGGAACTGCTTCCACTTCCAGACGTACTTCTCCATCAGGTAGCGTCTCCGCACCTCCACCTTGTTCTGGGGCTTTGAGGCGGTCTCCTGGCCTGAGGGACAGAAGGGGTGGGGTTAATATACAATGCGACCTTGTTGGGTGGGTGTAATTGAAACCGAACCTCGTTGGGTGGGTGTAATTGAAACAGAACCTCGTTAAGTGGGTGTAATTGAAACAGAACCTCGTTGGGTGGGTGTAATTGAAACCGAACCTCGTTGGGTGGGTGTAATTGAAACAGAACCTCGTTGGGTGGGTGTAATTGAAACAGAACCTCGTTAAGTGGGTGTAATTGAAACAGAACCTCGTTAAGTGGGTGTAATTGAAACAGAACCTCGTTGGGTGGGTGTAATTGAAACAGAACCTGGTTAAGTGGGTGTAATTGAAACAGAACCTCGTTAAGTGGGTGTAATTGAAACAGAACCTCGTTGGGTGTGTGTAATTGAAACAGAACCTCGTTAAGTGGGTGTAATTGAAACAGAACCTCGTTGGGTGGGTGTAATTGAAACAGAACCTCGTTAAGTGGGTGTAATTGAAACAGAACCTCGTTGGGTGTGTGTAATTGAAACAGAAACTCGTTAAGTGGGTGTAATTGAAACAGAAACTCGTTAAGTGGGTGTAATTGAAACAGAAACTCGTTAAGTGGGTGTAATTGATACGAGTACACATGTAGACTCACATCTGGCTGGAAGGCACTTTTTCCAGGATTCATAGGAGGCTTTAGGGTCCTTCTTCAGCCAGAGCTGGGCCTGGGCGTGGATCTCATTACAATAAGGTTTCACTGTGGTCAGAGACTCAACCGCAGAATCCTGAACACACACACACACACACACACACACACACACACACACACACACACACACACACGCACACACACGCACACACGCACACACGCACACACGCACACACGCACACACGCACATTAGACAGACTGCATTTCCATGTAGTTATGACTTAATGCAACACAATATTTAGGTCTGAAAAGAAGTGTGAGTTAAGGGCCTAAAGGTAGGGTCACATGACTGTCTGATTCTACATACCTTGTTCTTCTTAGAGGTAGGGGGTCACATGACTGTCTGATTCTACATACCTTGTTCTTCTTAGAGGTAGGGGCCGGAGGTCACATGACTGACTGACTGATTCTACATACCTTGTTCTTCTTAGAGGTAGGGGGTCACATGACTGACTGATTCTACACACCTTGTTCTTCTTAGAGGTAGGGGGTCACATGACTGTCTGATTCTACATACCTTGTTCTTCTTAGAGGTAGGGGGTCACATGACTGTCTGATTCTACATACCTTGTTCTTCTTAGAGGTAGGGGCCGGGGGTTTGATGAGTTTCTGCAGGATCCGGAGACACATTAGAGTGATGTTCTCCACCACAACAGGTGTCTTGATGTTTACTGCCATCAGGAACAGACTCAGGGCTAGAAACACACAGGAGGAGCCAGATTATTCATATGTCCTACAGACACGTAGTTAATAAGAGTGTGATGATAGAAACACACAGGAGGCGCCAGATGTAATGCTAGAAAACGCAAGGTCTGACTCCTGCAGGAGGTTGAGAGAAAGGAGAGGTATAAGATGGAGCCTTACCACATCGCAGTCTCAGCTCCCAGCAGCCCCCTTCCTTGGAGATGGAGTCTGTGAGCAGCAGCATCTCATACTGCAGACTGGAGACCAGGTCTGGGTTGGCCCAGTGACCCTTCAGAGCTGCAGACACCTTGTGGATGATCAGGTCGTTCATCTGCTGTGTGGCCTCTGGGTGATCTCTACTCAGGGAGATGGAGACACAGGAGAACGTGTTCACTCACAGTGTGTCTAATGGAGTAACGACAACAGACACGCTCACAGTGTGTCTAATGGAGTAACGACAACAGACACGCTCACAGTGTGCCTAATGGAGTAACGACCACATACACGCTCACAGTGTGCCTAATGGAGTAACGACAACAGACACGCTCACAGTGTGCCTAATGGAGTAACGACAACCGACGCGCTCACAGTGTGCCTAATGGAGTAACGACAACCGACACGCTCACAGTGTGCCTAATGGAGTAACGACAACCGACACGCTCACAGTGTGCCTAATGGAGTAACGACAACAGATACGCTCACAGTGTGCCTAATGGAGTAACGACAACAGATACACTCACAGTGTGCCTAATGGAGTAACGACAACAGATACACTCACAGTGTGCCTAATGGAGTAACGACAACAGATACACTCACAGTGTGCCTAATGGAGTAACGACAACAGATACACCCACAGTGTGCCTAATGGAGTAACGACAACAGATACGCTCACAGTGTGCCTAATGGAGTAACGACAACAGATACACCCACAGTGTGCCTAATGGAGTAACGACAACAGATACGCTCACAGTGTGCCTAATGGAGTAACGACAACAGATACGCTCACAGTGTGCCTAATGGAGTAACGACAACAGATACACTCACAGTGTGCCTAATAGAGTAACGACAACGAGTAACTACAACAAGTACACAAAAAAATTCCACCTTGTGAGCAGAATGTGTGGGTGTGTGTTGGTGTGTGTTGGTATGTGTGTGTGTGTCAAACCCCACCTTGTGAGCAGAATCTGTGTGTGTGTGTCAAACCCCACCTTGTCAGCAGACAAACTAGCTGTCGTACTTCCTCCCTCATGGCAGCACTTCCTCGTCTCAGGTTGTACTCAAACAGCTCTCGGATGAGGCCCTGGAGCACCAGGATCTGACGGAGGGCTGGGTTGGTGGCCAGGGCCCTCAGCAGCGTGATACAGTGTCCAGTGACCGCAGAGGCACAGCCGTAACACTTGGTGGAGGAGGTGTGACCGCAGCCTGGAGGGGTTGAGGACGGCAAATCTTTATTAGTGACCTTATTCCCTATTCCCTAGAAACAACAGGATGTTGGTTTCACCCTATTCCCTAGAAACAACAGGATGTTGGTTTCACCCTATTGCCTAGATAGGATTATGAACAACAGTGTGCTGTAATTGCATGTGTATATGTGTGTGTGTATATAAATATATGTGTGTTTGTGTGTAATATATATATATGTGTGTGTGTGTATATAAATATATGTGTGTTTGTGTGTAATATATATATGTGTGTGTGTGTATATAAATATATGTGTGTTTGTGTGTAATATATATATATATGTGATTATGTGTGTGTGTGTGGTGTGTGTGTATATATATATATGTGTGTGTGTATATATATATATGTGTGTGTACATATATATATATATATGTGTGTGTATGTGTGTGTGTAAATATATATATGTGTGTGTGTATGTGTGTGTGTGTATATATATATATATACACTGTGTGCAGAATTATTAGGGAAGTTTTTGAGGATACATTTTATTATTGAACAACTACAGTGCTCTCAGTCAATCCAAAATGTTAATAAACCTCAATCCTGAATATTTAAGGAAGCAAAAGTGAGGTTTTGGCTTTCTTAGGAGAATATCTATGTGTGCACAATTATTGGGCAACTCTTAGTGTGCAGAATTATTAATTATTATGCAGCAAAATGAAAATGTTCCCATCTCACTTGTTTATTTGAATCTGTTAAGGTAACAAACAACTCAATTTACAAATAAACTCAAAAATTTACAAACTCAAAATAAAAATCAGTGACCAATATAGCCACCCTTCTTTTCAATAACAGTTATTAGCCTTCCATTCATGGAGTCTGTCAGTTTCTTGATCTGTTGATGATCAACTTTTTGTGCAGCAGCCACCACAGCCTCCCATACACTGTTCAGAGAGGTGTACTGTTTTCCTCCACCATAAGTCTCCTGTTTAAGAAGGGCCCACAAGTTCTCAATAGGGTTTAAATCAGGTGACCAAGGGGGCCATGTCATAATTCTTTCATCTTTAAGGCCTTTACTGGCTAGCCACGCAGTGGAGTACTTTGATGCATGCGATGGTGCATTGTCCTGCATAAAAATCATGGTCTTCTTGAAAGATGCAGACTTTTTCCTGTACCACTGCTTGAAGAAAGTATCTTCTAAAAACTGGCAGTAGGTTTGGGAGTTCATTTTAAGTCCATCTTCAACCCGAAAAGGTCCAACTAGCTCATCTTTAATAATACCAGCCCATACCATTACCCCACCTCCACCTTGCTGTCGTCTGAGTCTAAGTGGAGCTCTGTGCCCATTACTGATCCAGCCACGGGCCCATCCATCTGGTCCGTCAAGAGTCACTCTCATCTCATCAGTCCATAAAACCTTTGAAAAATCTGTCTTCAGATATTTCCTGGCCCAGTCTTGACGTTTCAACTTATGTTTCTTGTTCAGTGGTGGTCGGATTTCAGCCTTCCTTACCTTGGCCATGTCTCTGAGCACTGAACACCTTGTACTTCTGGGCACTCCAGGTAGGTTGCAGTTCTGGAATATGACAGCACTGGAGGATAATGGGTTCCTGGTAGCTTTACGTTTGATTCTTCTCAAATCTTTGGCAGTTAATTTGCGGGATTTTTTCTCAACACGTTTCTTGCGACTCTGTTGAGCATTTGCTACAACACGTTTGATGGTTCTGTGATCACGCCCCAATATCTTAGCAATTTCAAGAGTGCTGCATCCCTCTGAAAGACTTTTTACAATTTTTGACTTTTCAGAGTCAGTTAAATCTCTTTTTTGGCCCATTTTGCCAGAGGAAAAGAAGCTGCCTAATAATTATGCACACCTTGATATAGGGTGTTGATCTCCTTAGGCCAAACCCTCTCTCATTACACAAATACATATCACCTGAAATGCTTAAATCCAATAAGGATTCAAGTTTATACAGCTTGGAGTTGGAAAAAATCATTAAAATGAGGATATGGTCAAAATACTCACTTGCCTAATAATTCTGCACAGTGTATATATATATATATATCTGTCTGTGTGTGTGTGTGTGTGTGTGTGTGTGTGTGTGTGTGTATGTGTGTGTGTGTGTATATATGTGTGTGTGTGTGTATATATATATGCGTGTGTGTGGTTCCATACCCAGAACAGAGAGGGCTCGATACTGGCTGGCTGTGAAGGTGGGCTGATGGGAGCTGGAGCGAGAGGACTTGGTGGCTGCTTCACGTTGCAGAAGGTCATACTCCAACAGCTCCTTACGGGAAGCAAGGACTTTCTGGATGGGGAGGAGCGGGACAGTTAAAGAGAAGAGAGGAGCGGGACAGTTAACGAGAAGAGAGGAGCGGGACAGTTAAAGAGAAGAGAGGAGCGGGACAGTTAAAGAGAAGAGAGGAGCGGGACAGTTAAAGAGAAGAGAGGAGCGGGACAGTTAAAGAGAAGAGAGGAGCGGGACAGTTAACGAGAAGAGAGGAGCGGGACAGTTAACGAGAAGAGAGGAGCGGGACAGTTAACGAGAAGAGAGGAGCGGGACAGTTAAAGAGAAGAGAGGAGCGGGACAGTTAACAAGAAGAGAGGAGCGGGACAGTTAACGAGAAGAGAGGAGCGGGACAGTTAAAGAGAAGAGAGGAGCGGGACAGTTAAAGAGAAGAGAGGAGCGGGACAGTTAACGAGAAGAGAGGAGCGGGACAGTTAAAGAGAAGAGAGGAGCGGGACAGTTAACGAGAAGAGAGGAGCGGGACAGTTAACGAGAAGAGAGGAGCGGGACAGTTAAAGAGAAGAGAGTAACGGGACAGTTAAAGAGAAGAGAGGAGCGGGACAGTTAAAGAGAAGAGAGGAGCGGGACAGTTAAAGAGAAGAGAGGAGCGGGACAGTTAAAGAGAAGAGAGGAGCGGGACAGTTAAAGAGAAGAGAGGAGCGGGACAGTTATGGCGCTTTTCCACTACAAAGAACCAGCTCGACTCGACTTGTCCCGACTCGGCTCCGCTCGCTTTCGCTCCGTTCTCCATTGCAGATAGTACCTGCGCAATAGTACCCGGTCGTCATAGCAACGCGGCAGGAAAATGCTGTGACGTAATCTTCTACGCGACGACACACAGTCTGCGTCCGAAATCGCGTACTATGTTGAGTATGTACTACATTTAAAAAAGAACGTAATTTGCGACCGTTAAAAAAGTACGTTCTATATAGTATGAATCTGGGTAGTATGAATGGAGTCCGGACGTAATACATGCGCCCGTGTTAGAATGCTCTACTTGTATAATCTACCGGGCAAGAGAAGCGTGTTTCATTCAGGTCCGCGTCCTCCTACCAACACTCGCTACCCACACACACATAAGACAATGGAGGAAATCGAGTGTATGCTGTGTTTGATCCGCGAGATGTGGCTGTTTCTCACGGCGTATTCTTTCGGTTTGCCATAGTAATCGTAATGGATAATATGTACAGCTCTCACGCAATCTCTGGCCAAACTATTTATATATATATATATGGTGGGATTACTCAGGATACTACATTTGGCGCGTGCAATGATGATGCAGTGAATAGTGACGATTCTCTGACCAATCAGCAGTCTGCCTTGTTTTCACGTCACATTTTAGTATCGCCTCAGCTCGCTCAGAACCTCGCCTGAGGTGGTACGAAAAAAGTACCTGGAAGCAGGTACAGGTACAACTTTTACCCAGTGGAAAACCAAAAAAGCTGAGTCGAGTCAAGCTGAGGCGAGCTGGTTCTGTGCAGTGGAAAAGCGCCATTAGAGAGGAGCGGGACAGTCAGAGAGGAGAGAGGAGCGGGACAGTCAGAGAGGAGAGAGGAGCGGGACAGTCAGAGAGGAGAGAGGAGCGGGAGAGTCAGAGAGGAGAGAGGAGCGGGAGAGTCAGAGAGGAGCGGGAGAGTGAGAGAGGAGAGAGGAGCGGGAGAGTCAGAGAGGAGCGGGACAGTCAGAGAGGAGAGAGGAGCGGGAGAGTCAGAGAGGAGCGGGAGAGTCAGAGAGGAGAGAGGAGCGGGAGAGTCAGAGAGGAGAGAGGAGCGGGACAGTCAGAGAGGAGAGAGGAGCGGGAGAGTCAGAGAGGAGCGGGAGAGTCAGAGAGGAGAGAGGAGCGGGACAGTCAGAGAGGAGAGAGGAGCGGGACAGTCAGAGAGGAGCAGGAGAGTCAGAGAGGAGAGAGGAGCGGGACAGTCAGAGAGGAGCGGGAGAGTCAGAGAGGAGAGAGGAGCGGGACAGTCAGAGAGGAGCGGGAGAGTCAGAGAGGAGCGGGAGAGTCAGAGAGGAGAGAGGAGCGGGACAGTCAGAGAGGAGAGAGGAGCGGGACAGTCAGAGAGGAGAGAGGAGCGGGAGAGTCAGAGAGGAGCAGGAGAGTCAGAGAGGAGAGAGGAGCGGGACAGTCAGAGAGGAGAGAGGAGCGGGACAGTCAGAGAGGAGAGAGGAGCGGGACAGTCAGAGAGGAGAGAGGAGCGGGACAGTCAGAGAGGAGAGAGGAGCGGGACAGTCAGAGAGGAGGAGGACAGTCAGGTCCCCAGGAGGTCCACACATCTCTGTTTCTCTCACCTGTATTATCTTGGAGAGCTCATCAAAGGAGGTCTTGCAGTCGCCACTGTATTCCTGAGCCAGTTGCTGGATGTACCTGTTCACATTGGCCGAAGATGCACCAAGCCCCGCCCCCGCTCCAGAATCGTCCTATAGGAGGTGTGACAAGCACATAAAATATATAATACATCCTGTGGAAAAATGACATCTGATAGCAGACGGCCAGCAGCTACACAGTAATCATTTTGAATACCAACCAGTTGGAGATAAAATATTTTGTTGTGCCCTTGAGCAAGCGCTTAGATCATCAGCTAAAGCACTTAAATGTAAGGTTTTACTTACTGATCCTAGGATGTGGTCATGTTTACTATGCATGACTAAATGTGAAGCTGAAGTGGTGTGAGCTGGATATGAGGTATGTACCAGAGTGTTGTATCTGACCTGGGACCAGAGTGTTGTATCTGACCTGGGACCAGAGTGTTGTATCTGACCTGGGACCAGAGTGTTGTATCTGACCTGGGACCAGAGTGTTGTATCTGACCTGGGACCAGAGTGTTGTATCTGACCTGGGACCAGAGTGTTGTATCTGACCTGGGACCAGAGTGTTGTATCTGACCTGGGACCAGAGTGTTGTATCTGACCTGGGACCAGAGTGTTGTATCTGACCTGGGACCAGAGTGTTGTATCTGACCTGGGACCAGAGTGTTGTATCTGACCTGGGACCAGAGTGTTGTATCTGACCTGGGACCAGAGTGTTGTATCTGACCTGGGACCAGAGTGTTGTATCTGACCTGGGGCTTCTCTAAACGTGAAGCTGAAGTGGTGTGAGCCGGATGACAGGTATGTACCAGAGTGTTGTATCTGACCTGGGGCTTCTCAGGGGCAGCCTCGTTGACCTTTGACAGAAGGCTCTCCAGCTGTGGTCTGTGTCCCATCAGCTGGTGATACACACGGTCAGCCTTGTCCAGCAGCGTGTTGATGTTAGTCACCGCCTACATGGAGGAAAAGACCAAACAGCATGACGCCAGCGACAGGGAGGATGACGCCAGCGACGGGGAGGATGACGCCAGCGACGGGGAGGATGACGCCAGCGACGGGGAGGATGACGCCAGCGACGGGGAGGATGACGCCAGCGACGGGGAGGATGACGCCAGCGACGGGGAGGATAACTGAGGATGACATGCAACAACTTTCTCCACCAGAAATGGGTGCAAGCGGCACATTTGGTTAAACCTTTTAAATGGAAAACAAATAAGGTAAGTTGGTTCCTATTTTGGTGTTTGGTTTCCATTGAGTGAGGTCAGTGTTACTAGCAGCAGTTAGTTGGGTTCCGGTCCAAATATATCTAACCCACGCCACTTCTCATTAAGAGTTTGTCCGACAAAGCCAAAAAATGAAACATAAGGGTACCTTTTTTCTATCCTCTTCGTTTTCTATCGGGTCTACGGCACAGCAGGGCTTGGCATACAGCATGAAGTCAAAACGGGCGTATTTACAGAAGCCACAGGCGTTACACAGAAATGGGTCCTTCTCATCGTAGTTAATGGACCTAGAGGAAGAGGAACCACATTCAGTCCAAACCAAGCGCTGTATATGTTCTGCAGACAGAACACATTTTTGCCCAATTGGACTGACCGAACCAATCCTCCAGTTTAATGGTTAATTACCGGCACTTGTGGCACTGGTACACGTTCTCTCCACAGTTGCCACAGACGCCAGGGTTGGCGGGCACAGAGGCAGAGCAGCGTGGGCACTGGAGTGTCTCGCTGGACGCCTGGTAGTTCTCGTAGAAGTCTGAGAACTCGATCATGAGGTTGGACGCCACAATGGGCAGGGGTAGGTCGATCTTCACCTCCGTCTGACCTGGAGTCAGCTGGACCTTCTTGGCCTTGTGCCAACGGGCAGGTCTGCAAACAGGAGAGATGGACCGGGATAGTCAGGTGCCAACTCCGAGCAGTTTACTTGGTGTTTAATGTAGTAAACATTTTAAATTAGAAAAGAAAGAAAAGACAGACGTGTAATAAAAAGGCTTCATCTGTATAACTAAAATGTATCCGGAATCAAGTTGATTTATAGTTATAAATCTGATATGTTGGATCAAAACCTTTACAGGGGCCACACATGGTGAGCCACGCGTTTGCATCAGTCACGTAAACTCACTTGTTCTTGAGCTCCACAATGGCCTGCACAGTCCGGTTGTTGTAGTACAGGTTGATGGTCCGGACCATCTTGGTCCGCTTCAGGTCTCCGATCTTGACGGTTACCTTGCCGACGGTGTGGCTGCCGATCAGCTTGACCACCTGCTGTGTGGTGGTGTATCGAGTGTCCACCTTGATGGACGACAGCTTGATGTTCTGAGCGCAAAGGAGGAAGAGCGAGGGTGAGCTTGTGACAAAAAACAACTGGATAAGACTGTGAGTCGTAGATAAATGGATGAAGACAACTGGAAGACGGTGATTCATGGAGAAATGGATGAAGACACAACTGGATAAGACTGGGAGTCATTCTTACAGAGAAGGGCACTTCTGGGTTGTTACAGACGAGGCATGGATCACTCTCCAAGTAGAAGCCATCAAACTCCACCAGGCCGGACAGAGTGCTGCAATAAGGAGACAAAGAAAAAGCACTCTGAGTATAGCCAATCAGAGGGTTCGGAGTGCTGTGTGGTGTGACTATAAACTGAGTATAGCCAATCAGAGGGTTCGGAGTGCTGTGTGGTGTGACTACAAACTGAGTATAGCCAATCAGAGGGTTCGGAGTGCTGTGACTATAATGTAGCCAAGTGGGCGGAACCAATGTGCGGGTTGCGTACTTAAGGGGAACAGGTTATGGGTGGCACCGTGCCAGTATTTAGCCGTGTCTGTGGTGGTCGCTAGCACAGAAAGAGGTGGCGTGTTACTTGAAATAACCGTCTGTGTTCCTGGCTGTAGCAGTATATGTTGGGTGTCGTCTGTTGTGGTGACTTTGTACATTGAGAGGGGTGAGTTTGTACTGTTTTGTGTTGTGTTCGTGTATATTGTAATGTGTTGTAACAAGTCTGCAATGTGTTCACTGTGTGTTTCTGTTGTAGGTGTTTCGCTAAACGTTTGTCACTGTTTTTGTAAGGTTCATGTTTGTTTGTGTTTAGTGAGAGGTTGTTATTTATGTATTTTGAGTGCGTGATTTATTGCTTTGGTGATCTGTTTGTATTATTATTTATTTGATTTGAGGCACTTGCAGCCAACCTGTCCCTATACGTACCGGTAGGGTTCTTGTATTACTGAATAAATTATTGTTTTCTAAGAACTCTGGTTGCTGTTGTGGCTGCTTGCCTGTTATGGGCCCAGGACCTGTTCACACTGAGTGACCAAGGGTTACAATAAACTGAGTGGTGTGGTTGTGTGTGGTGGTGTGGTGTTCTGGTTGTGTGTGGTGTTCTGGTGGTGTGGTTGTGTGTGGTGTTCTGGTTGTGTGTGGTTGTGTTGTGTTCTGGTTGTGTTGTGTTCTGGTTGTGTGTGGTGTGGTTGTGTGTGGTGTTCTGGTTGTGTGGTGTTCTGGTGGTGTGGTTGTGTGTGGTGGTGTGGTTGTGTTGGAGAAAGTCATCATTCACTGGAACAAGAATCCATTAAAAAAATGTAATAGTTCCTATAATAGATTGTGAATGCTGGATGATATTTTAAGCTTTAGTGAAGTTATTCTTGTTACAGCAAACTGCACCACAGTGGCACTGGTTTACATAAATGAACCAGAAGTGAGGTGACGACAGCCTGTACGGAGCAGCACCTGTAGATGTTGGAGTTGGGATGATTGGTCAGAATGTGGTTCTGTGTCCTCAGGATCTCCACAGCTTTCTGAGAGTACTCTTTCAGCTTCTTCTCTGTCTGCGGGGTCTTCAGGGAGAAGTAGCCCAGCAGGTCGACAAACTGAGCGGCTTTACGTCCGTAGGCGGGCAGCTCGGGCCAGATGGCCCAGGTCAGGTCCAACAGGAGCTCCTGCTGAGACTTACTCGAGTTCCTGTCAGGACAAATAGATGTGTAAGGTCAGGCACGCATTTTAGTACCTATAGATGTGTAAGGCATGTTAGTACCTATAGATGTGTAAGGTCAGGCACAAATGTTAGTACCTATAGATGTGTAAGGTCAGGCACAAATGTTAGTACCTATAGATGTGTAAGGTCAGCATGTTAGTACCTATAGATGTGTAAGGTCAGGCACAAATGTTAGTACCTATAGATGTGTAAGGTCAGCATGTTAGTACCTATAGATGTGTAAGGTCAGCATGTTAGTACCTATGGATGTGTAGGGTCAGGCAGTGTGTTAGTACCTATAGATGTGTAAGGTCAGCATGTTAGTACCTATAGATGTGTAAGGTCAGCATGTTAGTACCTATAAATGTGTAAGGCATGTTAGTACCTATAGATGTGTAAGGTCAGGCAGTGTGTTAGTACCTATAGATGTGTAAGGTCAGGCAGTGTGTTAGTACCTATAGATGTGTAAGGTCAGGCAGTGTGTTAGTACCTATAGATGTGTAAGGTCAGCATGTTAGTACCTATAGATGTGTAAGGTCAGGCAGTGTGCCTGCCAGCGGACCGCCGAGGAGTTGGACTCCAGCAGGAAGCAGCGAAGGAACTGGATCAGAGTCTCCTTGTCGGCAAACTTGTTGAGCTGGGAGACCAGGGCTGTGCACAGCTGGTCCTCCTGGCTCCCGACACCCTCACCTGGGAGAGAAGAACCAGGGATAAGAACCGGCTGACATGGGAAACCAAAAACCCACACCGGCCGACATGGGAAACCAAAAACCCACACCGGCTGACATGGGAAACCAAAAACTTTGTCCATGTTGTCTTGTTTAAGTCTGTCCATGGTGTCTTGTTTAAGTCTGTCCATGGTGTCTTACCTTCTTTGTCTTTCTCCTTGTCCTCCTTCTTGCTCTTCTTGCTGGACGACTTGCTCTGGGAGGACGATGGAGCCCCCGTGCCGGCAGATCCCCCACCCGATGAAGATGAAGCCAAGACCTTGCTTCCACACAGAGCACACGACAGCAGCTGGAGGAGTACCGGCGATACCCCCTCATCCACCAGGAAACTCACCTGGAGCAGGAAGTAGAGTACGGCTGGGAGGGAAGAAACATTCACACAAACACTCAGGTATATTGGTGGTGTCAGTCCACACTGGAGACAACTTAAACACTAAAATGTTTAGAAGCCATGAACTTACAATCATCCTTCATACAGAACTTCTGCCAGTTAATCGTCCTCTGAGTGGCAATCTCTGCACAGGCTTTCAGATGCTCCATCTGCAGAAAACAATTAGTGTTCTTTACAACACAGACCCAATGACCATTAGTGTTCATTACAACACAGACACAATGACCATTAGCGTTCTTTACAACACAGACCCAATGACCATTAGTGTTCTTTACAACACAGACCCAATGACCATTAGTGTTCATTACAACACAGACCCAATGACCATTAGTGTTCTTTACAACACAGACCCAATGACCATTAGTGTTCATTACAACACAGACCCAATGACCATTAGTGTTCTTTACAACACAGACCCAATGACCATTAGTGTTCTTTACAACACAGACCCAATGACCATTAGTGACCATTCTTCTTTACAACACAGACCCAATGACCATTAGTGTTCTTTGACAACACAGACCCAATGACCATTAGTGTTCTTTACAACACAGACCCAATGACCATTAGTGTTCTTTACAACACAGACCCAATGACCATTAGTGTTCTTTACAACACAGACCCAATGACCATTAGTGTTCATTACAACACAGACCCAATGACCATTAGTGTTCTTTACAACACAGACCCAATGACCATTAGTGTTCTTTACAACACAGACCCAATGACCATTAGTGTTCTTTACAACACAGACCCAATGACCATTAGTGTTCTTTACAACACAGACCCAATGACCATTAGTGTTCTTTACAACACAGACCCAATGACCATTAGCGTTCTTTACAACACAGACCCAATGACCATTAGTGTTCTTTAAAACACCTTATAGAGTTTAGGTACGAGAGGAGACTTTTAGAACAGCTTCACGATGACACTCACTAGACTGATCAGTGTATCATACTGCAGGGCGGAGCCAGAGGTTGCCGTGACGACACCGGCGCGTAGGAAGATGCCCTGCTCCTCCAGGAGCTTCTTGATTCCCCGGACGTGGGAGTCCAGTGTGTGGAGGTCCCTCAGCTGACGGTACTTCTCCTTGGAACCACAGATGAACAGGAGCAGCTTCCTGACCTGGCGTCTCACGAAAGGTGTCTGCTGAATCATCAGGTACTACGAACAACAAGACGGAGGGTTAGTGTGTGTGTTTGTGTGTGTATGCATGTATGTGTGTGAAAAAAAGATTAGCGTTTGTGAGACAGACTTGGATGGTTTTAAATAGGGTAGAAACAGAGCGACATGCTAAAATCCAAGGAAATTGCTTACCTCAGAGAGGAAGAAAAACCATGAGTGGTCAAAAACAGGAGGTTGGATACGTGGGTTGGTGTCTGCGATCTTCTTGATCTGATAGGGCAGTCTCAGGACCATCTCAGTAAGCAGCTGTGAGTACGCCTCAAACACATCAGCTGCATGACCCTGTGAGAGAGTGTGACCCTATGAGTACGCCTCAAACACATCAGCTGTATGACCCTGTGAGTACGCCTCAAACACATCAGCTGCATGACCCTGTGAGAGAGTGTGACCCTATGAGTACGCCTCAAACACATCAGCTGTATGACCCTGTGAGTACGCCTCAAACACATCAGCTGCATGACCCTGTGAGAGAGTGTGACCCTATGAGTACGCCTCAAACACATCAGCTGTATGACCCTGTGAGTACGCCTCAAACACATCAGCTGCATGACCCTGTGACCTGTGAGTACGCCTCAAACACATCAGCTGCATGACCCTGTGACCTGTGAGTACGCCTCAAACACATCAGCTGCATGACCCTGTGACCTGTGAGTACGCCTCAAACACATCAGCTGCATGACCCTGTGACCTGTGAGTACGCCTCAAACACATCAGCTGCATGACCCTGTGACCTGTGAGTACGCCTCAAACACATCAGCTGCATGAGCCTGTGACCTGTGAGTACGCCTCAAACACATCAGCTGCATCAACGTGCCTACATTTCTCCTTCTGTCAACAAGATCAGACCAGCTTCTAATGCAAATCTCTTAACCATATGTTTTGTGAAGCACATGTAGATCCAGCTTTGATTCGCGGTTGCTTCTCACCTTCACATACTGCCGGAGAAAGAAGGGGCTCATGTCCGGTGGGGAGGAGGAGGTGTGAGGTTTGAGGAGCTGAGAGGCAGCCACCGGGTCCTCCTCTCCTTGCTGGCTCTTCCAGAACTCCAGGAGAGACTTGAGAACGTGGAGGCAGTAATCTATGGCACCCAGGCTGAGCAGAGCCGTGGCCGTGGCGTTGGAGATCAGGGAGGAAGACTGCGGGAGAGAAGAGGAAGAGTATGGCATGTCACTTTATCACCAAATACTGGTGCTGTAAAACCAATGGATGTGTTCAGCAGAGACGTAATGGTAAAATGATTTAAAGGAGTGTTTAAAGAGTGTTTGTCTACTTCAGAGGAGGACTTGGATCCAGACTTGGTTCTGGACATGAAGACGGAGAGCAGTCTCATGATGACCAGATGGACCTCATTGACAGGACTTCGCTCGTTCTTCTTGGACACGTCCTGGAGGTGGAGGAAAAATAACAACAGAGTGTGACAACGAAAGGGACAGGGAACATAAACAGGAAGACTAATCGATTGACTCAGTACGACCGTTTCAGCTCAACAGAACAGACGCGCACACACACACCCAGACACACCCACACTCACACTGAGCGCACCACACTAGTTGTGTACCTTCTTGTGCATGCCAAGTTCAGCAATGAGCAGCGCCAAGAGGTCATCCAGAGCTCCCTTGTCCTTGTCGTCCTCTCCGTCCAAGTCAGAGGTCAACATCAGCACCACCTAGTTTCCAGGAAGTCATTCCAGAGTGTTAACAAGCTGAGAGTGTGTCTAGAGGTGGTTAATATAGTACCTGCATGTATGTGATGGCGTGTATATAGGTGGTTAATATAGTACCTGCATGTATGTGATGGCGTGTATATAGGTGGTTAATATAGTACCTACATGTATGTGATGGTGTGTCTAGAGGTCCTTAATATAGTACCTGCATGTATGTGATGGTGTGTATATAGGTGGTTAATATAGTACCTACATGTATGTGATGGTGTGTATATAGGTGGTTAATATAGTACCTCCATGTATGTGATGGTGTGTATATAGGTGGTTAATATAGTACCTACATGTATGTGATGGTGTGTCTAGAGGTCCTTAATATAGTACCTGCCTGTATGGGATGGCGTGTCTAGAGGTGGTTAATATAGTACCTGCATGTATGTGATGGTGTGTATATAGGTGGTTAATATAGTACCTACATGTATGTGATGGTGTGTCTAGAGGTGGTTAATATAGTACCTGCATGTATGTGATGGTGTGTATATAGGTGGTTAATATAGTACCTGCCTGTATGTGATGGTGTGTCTAGAGGTGGTTAATATAGTACCTACATGTATGTGATGGTGTGTATATAGGTGGTTAATATAGTACCTACATGTATGTGATGGTGTGTATATAGGTGGTTAATATAGTACCTGCCTGTATGTGATTGTGTGTATATAGGTGGTTAATATAGTACCTGCATGTATGTGATGGTGTGTATATAGGTGGTTAATATAGTACCTGCATGTATGTGATGGTGTGTCTAGAGGTGGTTAATATAGTACCTGCATGTATGTGATGGTGGTTAATATAGTACCTACATGTATGTGATGGTGTGTCTAGAGGTGGTTAATATAGTACCTACATGTATGTGATGGTGTGTATATAGGTGGTTAATATAGTACCTGCATGTATGTGATGGTGTGTCTAGAGGTGGTTAATATAGTACCTGCATGTATGGGATGGTGTGTCTAGAGGTGGTTAATATAGTACCTGCATGTATGTGATGGTGTGTATATAGGTGGTTAATATAGTACCTACATGTATGTGATGGTGTGTATATAGGTGGTTAATATAGTACCTGCATGTATGTGATGGTGTGTATATAGGTGGTTAATATAGTACCTGCATGTATGTGATGGTGTGTCTAGAGGTGGTTAATATAGTACCTACATGTATGTGATGGTGTGTATATAGGTGGTTAATATAGTACCTACATGTATGTGATGGTGTGTCTAGAGGTGGTTAATATAGTACCTGCATGTATGTGATGGTGTGTCTATAGGTGGTTAATATAGTACCTGCATGTATGTGATGGTGTGTATATAGGTGGTTAATATAGTACCTGCATGTATGTGATGGTGTGTCTAGAGGTGGTTAATATAGTACCTGCATGTATGTGATGGTGTGTCTAGAGGTGGTTAATATAGTACCTACATGTATGTGATGGTGATGGTGGTTAATATAGTACCTACATGTATGTGATGGTTAAATATAGTACCTCCATGTATGTGATGGTGTGTATATAGGTGGTTAATATAGTACCTACATGTATGTGATGGTGTGTCTAGAGGTGGTTAATATAGTACCTGCATGTATGGGATGGCGTGTCTAGAGGTGGTTAATATAGTACCTGCATGTATGTGATGGTGTGTATATAGGTGGTTAATATAGTACCTACATGTATGTGATGGTGTGTCTAGAGGTGGTTAATATAGTACCTGCATGTATGTGATGGTGTGTATATAGGTGGTTAATATAGTACCTGCCTGTATGTGATGGTGTGTCTAGAGGTGGTTAATATAGTACCTACATGTATGTGATGGTGTGTATATAGGTGGTTAATATAGTACCTACATGTATGTGATGGTGTGTATATAGGTGGTTAATATAGTACCTGCCTGTATGTGATTGTGTGTATATAGGTGGTTAATATAGTACCTGCATGTATGTGATGGTGTGTATATAGGTGGTTAATATAGTACCTGCATGTATGTGATGGTGTGTCTAGAGGTGGTTAATATAGTACCTGCATGTATGTGATGGTGTGTCTAGAGGTGGTTAATATAGTACCTACATGTATGTGATGGTGTGTCTATAGGTGGTTAATATAGTACCTACATGTATGTGATGGTGTGTCTAGAGGTGGTTAATATAGTACCTGCATGTATGTGATGGTGTGTCTAGAGGTGGTTAATATAGTACCTGCATGTATGGGATGGTGTGTCTAGAGGTGGTTAATATAGTACCTGCATGTATGTGATGGTGTGTCTAGAGGTGGTTAATATAGTACCTACATGTATGTGATGGTGTGTATAGAGGTGGTTAATATAGTACCTACATGTATGTGATGGTGTCTATGGTTAATATAGTACCTACATGTATGTGATGTGGTTATATAGTACCTACATGTATGTGGTTAATATAATATAGTACCTACATGTATGTGATGGTGTGTCTAGAGGTGGTTAATATAGTACCTACATGTATGTGATGGTGTGTATATAGGTGGTTAATATAGTACCTACATGTATGTGATGGTGTGTCTAGGTGGTTAATATAGTACCTACATGTATGTGATGTGTATAGGGTGGTTAATATAGTACCTGCATGTATGTGATGGTGTGTATAATAGGTGTATGTGATGGTTAATATAGTACCTGCATGTATGTGATGGTGTGTATATAGGTGGTTAATATAGTACCTACATGTATGTGATGGTGTGTATATAGGTGGTTAATATAGTACCTGCCTGTATGTGATGGTGTGTTAAGGTGGTTAATATAGTACCTGCATGTATGTGATGGCGTGTCTACCTTAATATAGTACCTACATGTATGTGATGGTGTGTATATAGGTGGTTAATATAGTACCTACATGTATGTGATGGTGTGTATATAGGTGGTTAATATAGTACCTGCATGTATGTGATGGTGTGTCTAGAGGTGGTTAATATAGTACCTGCATGTATGTGATGGTGTGTCTAGAGGTGGTTAATATAGTACCTGCATGTATGTGATGGTGTGTCTAGAGGTGGTTAATATAGTACCTGCATGTATGTGATGGTGTGTTTATAGGTGGTTAATATAGTACCTGCATGTATGTGATGGATGGCGTGTATATAGGTGGTTAATATAGTACCTACATGTATGTGATGGTGTGTCTAGAGGTGGTTAATATAGTACCTACATGTATGTGATGGTGTGTATATAGGTGGTTAATATAGTACCTACATGTATGTGATGGTGTGTATACAGGTGGTTAATATAGTACCTGCCTGTATGTGATGGCGTGTATATAGGTGGTTAATATAGTACCTGCATGTATGTGATGGCGTGTATATAGGTGGTTAATATAGTACCTGCCTGTATGTGATGGCGTGTTTATAGGTGGTTAATATAGTACCTGCCTGTATGTGATGGCGTGTCTAGAGGTCCTTAATATAGTACCTGCATGTATGTGATGGTGTGTATATAGGTGGTTAATATAGTACCTGCATGTATGTGATGGTGTGTATATAGGTGGTTAATATAGTACCTACATGTATGTGATGGTGTGTCTAGAGGTGGTTAATATAGTACCTGCCTGTATGTGATGGCGTGTCTAGAGGTGGTTAATATAGTACCTACATGTATGTGATGGTGTGTCTAGAGGTGGTTAATATAGTACCTGCCTGTATGGGATGGCGTGTCTAGAGGTGGTTAATATAGTACCTGCCTGTATGTGATGGCGTGTCTAGAGGTGGTTAATATAGTACCTGCATGTATGTGATGGCGTGTCTAGAGGTGGTTAATATAGTACCTGCATGTATGGGATGGCGTGGACACCTCCTACGCTGTGAAGCTGTGGCAGATGCTGCAAAAGTCGCTCTAAAAGCATCAGACGTACCATGTGAAGTCTGGAAAACAGAACAGGATGTCACTCTGATGGGATACATTCAGATACATATTTATACCACCACATGCAGTGAAGTTTGTTTGATCGTTTCAAAAGTTCTGAGCATTCATATAGCCACAGATCATAATGCCATACCTGCCATACCTGCCATACCTGCCATACCTGCCATACCTCCCATACCTGCCATACCTGCCATACCTGCCATACCTGCTCATACCTCCCATACCTCCCATACCTGCCATACCTGCTCATACCTCCCATACCTACCTCCCATACCTGCTCATACCTCCCATAACCTGCCGTACCTCCCATACCTGCCATACCTGCTCATACCTGCCATACCTCCCATACCTGCCATACCTCCCATACCTGCCATACCTCCCCCATAACTGCCTCCCATACCTGCCATACCTGCTCCCCATACCTGCTCCATACCTCCCATACCTGCCATACCTGCCATACCTCCCATACCTCCCATACCTGCCATACCTACCTCCCTCCCATATACCTGCCATACCTGTACCTCCCCTCCCATACCTACCTGCTCCATAACTGCCGTACCTGCCATACCTGCCTCATCCCATACCTGCCCTCCCATACCTGCTCATACCTGCCATACCTCTCTCCCCATACCTCCCATAACTGCCGTACCTCCCCATACCTCCCATAACTGCCGTACCTCCCATACCTGCTCATACCTGCCATACCTCCCATAACTGCCGTACCTCCCATACCTGCTCATACCTGCCATACCTGCTCATACCTGCCATACCTGGCGGTGACACCGCCTGTCCTGGGTAGGGTCAGGAATATTCTAGATGTCCTGGGTAGGGTCAGGAATATTCTAGATGTCCTGGGGTAGGGTCAGGAATATTCTAGATGTCCTGGGTAGGGTCAGGAATATTCTAGATGTCCTGGGTAGGGTCAGGAATATTCTAGATGTCCTGGGTAGGGTCAGGAATATTCTAGATGTCCTGGGGTAGGGTCAGGAATATTCTAGATGTCCTGGGTAGGGTCAGGAATATTCTAGATGTCCTGGGTAGGGTCAGGAATATTCTAGATGTCCTGGGTAGGGTCAGGAATATTCTAGATGTCCTGGGTAGGGTCAGGAATATTCTAGATGTCCTGGGTAGGGTCAGGAATATTCTAGATGTCCTGGGTAGGGTCAGGAATATTCTAGATGTCCTGGGTAGGGTCAGGAATATTCTAGATGTCCTGGGTAGGGTCAGGAATATTCTAGATGTCCTGGGTAGGGTCAGGAATATTCTAGATGTCCTGGGCAGGGTCAGGAATATTCTAGATGTCCTGGGCAGGGTGAGGAATATTCTAGATGTCCTGGGCAGGGTCAGGAATATTCTAGATGTCCTGGGCAGGGTCAGGAATATTCTAGATGTCCTGGGTAGGGTCAGGAATATTCTAGATGTCCTGGGTAGGGTCAGGAATATTCTAGATGTCCTGGGCAGGGTCAGGAATATTCTAGATGTCCTGGGCAGGGTCAGGAATATTCTAGATGTCCTGGGCAGGTTCAGGAATATTCTAGATGTCCTGGGCAGGTTCAGGAATATTCTAGATGTCCTGGGCAGGGTCAGAAATATTCTAGATGTCCTGGGTAGGGTCAGGAATATTCTAGATGTCCTGGGTAGGGTCAGGAATATTCTAGATGTCCTGGGTAGGGTCAGGAATATTCTAGATGTCCTGGGTAGGGTCAGGAATATTCTAGATGTCCTGGGCAGGGTCAGGAATATTCTAGATGTCCTGGGCAGGGTCAGGAATATTCTAGATGTCCTGGGCAGGGTCAGGAATATTGTAGATGTCCTGGGTAGGGTCAGGAATATTCTGGACAGACGGACCTGTTGCTGGTGTGGACGTCCCCCTCAGTCTCCCCATCGCCGTCCGATCCGTCACACTCCTGCTGGGCCGTGGCGTTGCTGACCGCCCCAGTGCTGGAGCTCATGCTGCTAGGTCCTGCCGGATGGCCCTCCACTGCAGTGTCCCCGTACGCGCTGCTCCGGCCAGAGGCTGTGTGTGTGTGTGTGTGTGTGTGGGGGGGGGGGGTGTACAGGCAGAGGACGGGTGCACGAGGGACACATTAACTTCTGATTGGCAACCTCCCCTGACTCCCTTAAACTCTGTTCAGTTTCAGAGCGCTAGCAGATCGGAAATGTTTGGGATATGTGAAGGCTGGGTTTAGTAGTAGTGCTCCCGGCATATTGCCAGAACCTGGACCGGCGGTTTCTCCGGCTCTCACTCACCACTGTGTTCCCCGGCCACCGAGTCGATTGCCGAACCGCCGCTCTCTGATCCCACACTGCCCCCGTGCTCTGCCGGGGAGGTGCGCAGGGTGGACCCGTCCGTGGCGGCCGTGCTGCCCTCATCATCTGATGCTGGTGCTGGAAGCATAACCACAGCTGTTACAGGAAAAACACAGCCGATTCCAGCCCTGCCACACCGGACCTGCCGTCTCCCCCCACCAGCAAACAGTCACATTATCACTGACATGACCTGCCGTCTCCCCCCCACCAGCAAACAGTCACGTTATCATAGACATGCCCTGCCGTCTCCCCCCACCAGCAAACAGACATGCCCTGCCGTCTCCCCCCACCAGCAAACAGACATGACCTGCCGTCTCCCCCCACCAGCAAACAGACATGACCTGCCGTCTCCCCCCACCAGCAAACAGTCACAGACATGACCTGCCATCTCCCCCCACCAGCAATCAGACATGCCCTGCCGTCTCCCCCCACCAGCAATCAGACATGCCCTGCCGTCTCCCCCACCAGCAAACAGTCACAGACATGACCTGCCGTCTCCCCCCACCAGCAAACAGTCACAGAAGTTAATTCCATCGTAGTATGGTAAAACACTTGGGCTTTGTTTTTAATCATTACTTGATCATTAACAGCACATTTGTGAAGTGCGTCTGGCACAAAACATAACCGTGCTTTACCCCGATGATACGACGGTGCTGTAACGTGTGCTCGCCACATAATTAAGCCCTTTGGTTCACTATAAACATCACCAGATAGATGCAGAAGCCTGTTTCAGATCTCAGCCCGTTCTGGCTTTGGGGAGGGCCCGGCCTCAGTACCTGATGCCGTGGTGTCAGACAGGGTGCCGGCGTCCAGAGAGGAGGAGCTGGGAGCCTGACCCGACAGACCCAGAGACTGGAGGCCCAGGGCACTGCTGCTGGAGCCTGGAAGAAACACCGCCACAACGCCGTCAGCAACACCTAGACCATCACCAGGACAACACAACGGCTTCCTGCCACGACTAGCTGGTGACAGAGAAACCTGGCGGTTCCAAGCACTGACGCTGGAGCATAAATCACAAGTCTTCAAAAATCACAATCAAACGCATCCACAAACTTCATCGCGTCAAAACACTAACCGGCGACGCCAAGTAACAGAAGTATAACAAAATACGCTACAATGATATTGATAGCGTCCAGAAGCACTGGCTCCCACTTGTCCCATATTGTCGCCACTCCCCAGCAGGCTCAAAAGAGTTCCAGAGATTTAAATAAGTCATATATACATATAATATATATACATATAACACACTGTGGACATGTTCTCTGATCACACTACTCTGGAAGTGTCTGTCAGCACATGCACTGGGAGGAGAACGCATTTCCCGACCAACAGTCATGACGGAGCTGGTTGGCGCCCGACCTATTAAAGTGCACGCTAAAGCACTGCGAGACAACCCTGTCCAACACCCATAACAAAATGCACTGCCACACAAAAGACATCGCGGCACTTTGGCTTCGCCGCGACCAGGGCACAAACACCTGGTTGCAATAGCACAGTGGTACCAAAAAGATACTGACCGTCTACACGCCGAAAGGATGTTTTTTTCCTACGCTTCCTCTGAAGAGGAAGGCGACCAAACAATGTCCGTCAGTGTATCTACGGGACGCGTTAGCGGGGGGAGGATGGCATGGTATTGGGGAGCACCCACCTTGCTGGTCCTGCTGCAGACTTAGGGCGATGGCCAGCTCCACCATGGTCTCGTCGTCGGCGTCTGGGGGGATGTCCAGCATCGGGGGGAAACCTTCGGCCCCGGCCAGAAGAGCCTCCAGGGGGGACGGGTTTCCGTTGTTCACGTTCTCTGCCGTCTCCAGGACCATGGACTCAGACTGTCAAGAGAGGGACAGGGACCAGGGGGAAACGTAAGAGAGGGACAGGGACCGAGGGGGAAACGTAAGAGAGGGACAGGGACCGAGGGGGAAACGTAAGAGAGGGACAGGGACCGAGGGGGAAACGTAAGAGAGGGACAGGGACCGAGGGGGAAACGTAAGAGAGGGACAGGGACCGAGGGGGAAAACGTAAGAGGGGAAACGTAAGCGAACCGGGGCAAATTTTTTTAATTAGAACGTGTGTGTGTTTGTGGCCAGGGGAACTAGCAGCTGGACCAGAGAAGGCCAATCTTAGAGACTCACCACCATCTCAAAGTCTCCGTGGTCGACCTCACCCTGCTCCTGACTCTCCTGCCGACCTCCCTCGCCTCCGGTCAGGACGGACGACTGCATCTTGTCATCCCCATCTTCGTCATCATCCTCATCATCTTTATCCCCTGGAAAAAGTGCACAGTCAGCTACACAGCAGCATGTATTGGAAGTTTCAAAAGGGAAAACATTAAACAAAACATTTGTCACATGACCATCCACCTAAAACGGCCTGAAAAGTCCAACCAGGAGAAAATAACAGCTGATAAGGTCCGAAAAGGCATAGGTTCCTAACAGATTTTTTTACTACATAACTTTTTAAGTATTGTTTTATTATTATCATTATGTTTTTATGATTATTAAAATGAGATGAAGTGAATAACCACCCATAGGAGTGTTGGAGCGAGGTGGAGATGGTAGAGTCACGTGGCGTCGTTTGTTTCTGGGTCGTAGCACTCGGATCAGGGCCTGCTTACAGGCGAAGCTCACAGAGGTATCCTGCAATATCCATTGATAGAAAAAAACAATCCATCAAATCTATATTATAAAGCCCTTCAAGAGACATCATTATCACACTTGTCAAAAAGAGATTAGGACACAGGACACAAAATTTACTAATAAAAACGGTGAAAGGTCGATCTAGGATCAACAGAGCTAAAAGTCGATCTAGGATCAACAGAGCTGAAGGTCGATCTAGGATCAACAGAGCTGAAGGTCGATCTAGGATCAACAGAGCTGAAGGTCGATCTAGGATCAACAGAGCTGAAGGTCGATCTAGGATCAACAGAGCTGAAGGTCGATCTAGGATCAACAGAGCTGAAGGTCGATCTAGGATCAACAGAGCTGAAGGTCGATCTAGGATCAACAGAGCTGAAGGTCGATCTAGGATCAACAGAGCTGAAGGTCGATCTAGGATCAACAGAGCTGAAGGTCGATCTAGGATCAACAGAGCTGAAGGTCGATCTAAAATCAACAGAGCTGAAGGTCGATCTAAAATCAACAGAGCTGAAGGTCGATCTAGGATCAACAGAGCTAAAGGTCGATCTAGGATCAACACAGCTAAATTGATAGTGTAAATACGATTTGCACAAACCAACAGTAGATTAAAAATGAGTGTAGTGTGTGTGTGTTTGTGTGTGTGTGTGCGTGTTACATACAGGGCAGAGCAGCATCTGCATGTAAATCTTGGAGGCCACGTTTATGTACTCCAGGTCACAGGTACAATAACCATGGATAATGTCCACCAAAGCGTTCACTGTGGCTTCAATGTGCGTCAAACCTACACAGGGAAAAGAATACAAACTCCATGACACAAACCAAAGCATGTTATAATGTCCTGCAGACAAACGTGATGGGTGGATCTATGGGTATTGATTAACTGGCAGAATGATGGATGTATGGGTATTGATTAACTGGCAGAATTATGGGTATATCTATGGGTATTGATTATCTGACAGACATGATGGATTGATTGTGTGGGTATTGATTATCTGGAAGACGTGATCGATTGTGTGGGTATTGATTACCTGGTAGGCAGGCTGGGGCCAGGAAGGCGTTCTTCGGTTTGAGGGCGTGAAGCTTCCAGAAGTTACTGACCAGCTGCATAATGAAGTTACAGCCCTCACTGTCCACCAGCTTCAGAACGTCCTCGGTCATCTCTAAACAAACCAATCAAACAGGTTCTTCTTTCACACTCTACACATAATGCCCCATAACAATGTTGTTTTACAGAGAAACAAAACCATTAGCATATTTCCCCCAACTAACGGCGACCCCAACTAACGGCGACCCCAACTAACGGCGACCACAACTAAACGCGACCACAACTCGAGGCGTGACCTACCTGTGTCGATATTGGGTGGTCTGGACTCAGTGAAGTGGACCAGGTTGTTAGGTCTCATGATGGCGATGGAGCGTGCAGTGATCACCAGCCTCTGGAATACATCTGGATCCAAGTCTTTACTGTCACGGCTGCAGCCGTTCAGACACTGGACTGCATTACTGAGCAGAGACTGGTCCTACATGGATACAAAACAACAGGAAGTAGAGTTGCTTAGAAGAGACAAAACAACAGGAAGTAGCGTTGCTTAGCAGAGACTGGCCCTATGTGGATACAAAACAACAGGAAGTAGCGTTGCTTAGTAGAGACTGGCCCTATGTGGATACAAAACAACAGGAAGTAGCGTTGCTTAGCAGAGACTGGACCTATATGAATCCAAAACAACAGGAAGTAGCCTTGCTTAGTAGAGACTGGTCCTACATGGATACAAAACAACAGGAAGTAGCCTTGCTTAGTAGAGACTGGTCCTACATGGATACAAAACAACTGGAAGTAGCGTTGCTTAGCAGAGACTGGTCCTACATGGATACAAAACAACAGGAAGTAGCGTTGCCCTTAAAAAGTAATTATATTAAATCTTGGTGGCAAAGCAGCTGGGAGCCTTTGCCTTGTGGTTGTGGTAGGAGGTGTGGCTGGTGATTACCTTGTGGTTGTGGTATGAGGTGTGGCTGGTGATTACCTTGTGGTTGTGGTACGAGGTGTGGCTGGTGATTACCTTGTGGTTGTGGTACGAGGTGTGGCTGGTGATTACCTTGTGGTTGTGGTACGAGGTGTGACTGGTGATTACCTTGTGGTTGTGGTAGGAGGTGTGGCTGGTGATTACCTTGTGGTTGTGGTAGGAGGTGTGACTGGTGATTACCTTGTGGTTGTGGTATGAGGTGTGGCTGGTGATTACCTTGTGGTTGTGGTAGGAGGTGCGGCTGGTGTGCAGGCTGGCCAGGAGCCCCTTAGTCTGCTGTTGGACCCCAGAAGGGGTGGGCATGGAGAGCAGCAGGGTGGCCAACTCCAATGCTGCTGCTTTGTTCTTCTCCTAGAAAGTCACACAAAAACAACCCGGAGGTTATAAACCAGGGTGTGCCTATATCACATATGTCACAGTAACAGCCAAGCTCTAGATACAGGGTGTGCCTATATCACATATGTTACGGTAACAGCCAAGCTCTAGATACAGGGTGTGCCTATATCACATACGTTACGGTAACAGCCAAGCTCTAGATACAGGGTGTGCCTATATCACATACGTTACGGTAACAGCCAAGCTCTAGATACAGGGTGTGCCTATATCACGTATGTTACGGTAACAGCCAAGCTCTAGATACAGGGTGTGCCTATATCACGTATGTCACGGTAACAGCCAAGCTCTAGATACAGGGTGTGCCTGTATCACATATGTCACGGTAACAGCCAAGCTCTAGATACAGGGTGTGCCTATATCACGTATACGGTAACAGCCAAGCTCTAGATACAGGGTGTGCCTATATCACATATGTTACGGTAACAGCCAAGCTCTAGATACAGATACACATATGGGTAACAGTGCCTAGATATCACATATGTTACGGTAACAGCCAAGCTCTAGATACAGGGTGTGCCTATATCACATATGTTACGGTAACAGCTAAGCTCTAGATACAGGGTGTGCCTATATCACATATGTTACGGTAACAGCCAAGCTCTAGATACAGGGTGTGCCTATATCACATATGTTACGGTAACAGCCAAGCTCTAGATACAGGGTGTGCCTATATCACATATGTCACGGTAACAGCCAAGCTCTAGATACAGGGTGTGCCTATATCACGTATGTCACGGTAACAGCCAAGCTCTAGATACAGGGTGTGCCTATATCACGTATGTTACGGTAACAGCCAAGCTCTAGATACAGGGTGTGCCTATATCACATATGTTACGGTAACAGCCAAGCTCTAGATACAGGGTGTGCCTATATCACGTATGTTACGGTAACAGCCAAGCTCTAGATACAGGGTGTGCCTATATCACATATGTTACGGTAACAGCCAAGCTCTAGATACAGGGTGTGCCTATATCACATATGTTACGGTAACAGCCAAGCTCTAGATACAGGGTGCGCCTATATCACATATGTTACGGTAACAGCTAAGCTCTAGATACAGGGTGCGCCTATATCACATATGTTACGGTAACAGCCAAGCTCTAGATACAGGGTGCGCCTATATCACATATGTTACGGTAACAGCCAAGCTCTAGATACAGGGTGCGCCTATATCACATATGTCACGGTAACAGCCAAGCTCTAGATACAGGGTGTGCCTATATCACGTATGTCACGGTAACAGCCAAGCTCTAGATACAGGGTGTGCCTATATCACGTATGTCACGGTAACAGCCAAGCTCTAGATACAGGGTGTGCCTTTATCACATATGTCACGGTAACAGCCAAGCTCTAGATACAGGGTGTGCATATATCACGTATGTTACGGTAACAGCCAAGCTCTAGATACAGGGTGTGCCTATATCACGTATGTTACGGTAACAGCCAAGCTCTAGATACAGGGTGTGCCTATATCACATATGTTACGGTAACAGCCAAGCTCTAGATACAGGGTGTGCCTATATCACATATGTTACGGGAACAGCCAAGCTCTAGATACAGGGTGTGCCTATATCACGTATGTCACGGTAACAGCCAAGCTCTAGATACAGGGTGTGCCTATGTCACATATGTCACGGTAACAGCCAAGCTCTAGATACAGGGTGTGCCTATATCACGTATGTTACGGTAACAGCCAAGCTCTAGATACAGGGTGTGCCTATATCACATATGTTACGGTAACAGCCAAGCTCTAAATACAGGGTGTGCCTATATCACATATGTTACGGTAACAGCCAAGCTCTAGATACAGGGTGTGCCTATAGCACATATGTTACGGTAACAGCCAAGCTCTAGATACAGGGTGTGCCTATATCACATATGTTACGGTAACAGCCAAGCTCTAGATACAGGGTGTGCCTATATCACATATGTTACGGTAACAGCTAAGCTCTAGATACAGGGTGTGCCTATATCACATATGTTACGGTAACAGCCAAGCTCTAGATACAGGGTGTGCCTATATCACATATGTTACGGTAACAGCCAAGCTCTAGATACAGGGTGTGCCTATATCACGTATGTTACGGTAACAGCCAAGCTCTAGATACAGGGTGTGCCTATATCACGTATGTTACGGTAACAGCCAAGCTCTAGATACAGGGTGTGCCTATATCACATATGTTACGTAACAGCCAAGCTCTAGATACAGGGTGTGCCTATATCACATATGTTACGGTAACAGCCAAGCTCTAGATACAGGGTGTGCCTATATCACATATGTTACGGTAACAGCCAAGCTCTAGATACAGGGTGTGCCTATATCACATATGTTACGGTAACAGCCAAGCTCTAGATACAGGGTGTGCCTATATCACGTATGTTACGGTAACAGCCAAGCTCTAGATACAGGGTGTGCCTATATCACATATGTTACGGTAACAGCCAAGCTCTAGATACAGGGTGTGCCTATATCACATATGTTACGGTAACAGTACAACTCCAGAGCCAATGTGTGTGTGTGTGTGTGTGTGTCACATCTGTTTCTGTAACAGTAAAGCTCTTGCCTTTTCATTGGACGAGCCCGTAGTGAAGCAGCTCTCCAGTGCTTCCAGAGAGTTCACCACCAATCTGACAGGGAAAGAGGTATTAAATTCAACTCAATCAAACATTCCTTAAACAAGCAACACACACCAGAAAAAGTAAACTAATCAATCAGTCAATCAACTCTAAACTGGTCTACTGTCATAAAACATTCATACGATGATTAAAGCAAAGACAAGCCAAGATGTAATAATGAGTTGAATAGTGGTTAGAACAAACGTAAAAGTTATATTATTATGGATTATCTCCATAGCACAAAACTATAGCAATATGGGAGGACAAAAATAACGAAATATCAGATTGAGGTCAACCGATTGGACGAGAAAGGATCTCAAGTTCTGGAAGTCAATCTGATATTTCCTTTTTATTGACCACCATAGACCACACACACACACACCCATTTACCCCCCCCACACACACACCATGCAGTCAAGCAGAGTAAGGGCGGTTACTAACCGGTCCAAGGTCGATAAGGACTCAGTTTCACAACTTTTTTATTGATCGTATTTTGGGAGCAAAGAAAAAAAAAGAATATATGTGTTGTGAGGATCACAGAAAGAAACCAAAAGAAAAGAAATGACAAAACTAGAGCAGAGTAGAAAGACAGCATGCAAATATAAGTGTTCATTATGAGAGCAGCCATGCAGTGGAAACACCACAGACAGACCAAGATAGACAGACAAAACGACAGACCAAGATAGACAAACAGACAGACCAAGACAGACAGACAGAACAAGATAGACAGACAGAACAAGACAGACAGACAATCTGAAAGTCCTCTTCTACAATACACTTCAGTACCAAGGCAGAGGGCTCAGGTGAAATAGAGAACAATAACTCATATTTGACTGTAAACAAACTAGGACAACAACTACACAGATCCATCTAGCCATTTGCAAAGTCAGGTTTCAAAACGCATGCCCCGTTAGGAGCCATCGGCATCTATTCAGAGAGTAAAGCATGTTTTACACCACATCCTGTTGTCTAGACAAAAAGGCTTAAGTCCGCATAAGGGTTGAGTCCGCATAAGGGTTGAGTCCGCATAAGGGTTGAGTCCGCATAAGGGTTGAGCCCGCATAAGGGTTGAGCCCGCATAAGGGTTGAGCCCGCATAAGGGTTGAGCCCGCATAAGGGTTGAGTCCGTGTTTCACTTTCCTCACTACCCCCTTCAGGAGGAGCCAATAGTTAGAGCTGACACCAGATGGATAACTTGCAAACTTCAAGTTCAATTAATCTTGTTTGGCATTTGAACCTGTGACCTTTACCCATGTGACCTTTAACACTAACCTCTCCAGCACAGTGCAGCTGGTGGAGGCTGGCACGGCGATGTCCCTATCCGGGGTGCCGTTCCCGGCATTCAGGTTGGGGGAGCACGCATTGTTGACGGAGGCGGAGGAGAAGTCATCTGGGGGCTCGTCCGGCCAGCCAAACTGCTCCTTGGTCTTACCGTAGATCTTTATCGAGTCCAGCATGGTGACCCCGGCCGGATCTACCGAGGCGCCGACTGGTGGAAAAGAGAGGTCATCCGTATCAGGATAAAATGTTAAAGTATAGCGAATGACAGAAGTGGGACACGGCAAATCCAAAACGCTGAATAAGGAAAAGGGCACGTTCTTACTGAAGATGGAGAGCTTCTTGTCGGCCTGCAGAGCCTCCTCTCTGGTGAAGGGGAAGTCGAACCAGCGGGCACGTGTCATGTTCATCTGCATGGTGCGTCCAAACATCTCCAGGTAGGACGGCGCCCGCTCGATGGCCTGGGAACCCACCTGTACCCGCAAGCCCGTCATCACCATGGAACTGTTGTTGTTCACCGCCTCGATGGTGAAGCCGCCCGGCTGGGGAGAGGAACACATACGTAAACGTTAAGATATTCCTGGGGTTACCACGAAGACTAGGGGAAGACAATCAGAGAAAACAGGCCTTCCTGGGGTTACCACGAAGGATAGAATAAGACAATCAGAGAAGGAATGCCTTCCTGGGGTTACCACGAAGGATAGAATAAGACAATCAGAGAAGGAATGCCTTCCTGGGGTTACCACGAAGGATAGAATAAGACAATCAGAGAAGGAAGGCCTTCCTGGGGTTACCACGAAGGATAGAAGAAGACAATCAGAGAAGGAAGAAGGCAGAAACGTTCCTACAGAAAGCATAGTCCCAAAACAACCTAAATATAATCAAATCTGCGGTAGCAATGGCATACTCATTTAGCATTGGGTTGACACTACATCTTCAGTGTGACCACATCAATCCCAGTAAACCACACTATGACCGTACCTTGGTGTTGGCCACGTACATCCCAGTAAACCACACTATGACCGTACCTTGGTGTTGGCCACGTACATCCCAGTAAACCACACTATGACCGTACCTTGGTGTTGGTCACGTACATCCCAGTAAACCACACTATGACCGTACCTTGGCCACGTACATCCCAGTAAACCACACTATGACCGTACCTTGGTCACGTACATCCCAGTAAACCACACTATGACCGTACCTTGGTCACGTACATCCCAGTAAACCACACTATGACCGTACCTTGGTGTTGGTCACGTACATCCCAGTAAACCACACTATGACCGTACCTTGGTGTTGGCCACGTACATCCCAGTAAACCACACTATGACCGTACCTTGGTGTTGGCCACGTACATCCCAGTAAACCACACTATGACCGTACCTTGGTGTTGGTCACGTACATCCCAGTAAACCACACTATGACCGTACCTTGGCCACGTACATCCCAGTAAACCACACTATGACCGTACCTTGGTCACGTACATCCCAGTAAACCACACTATGACCGTACCTTGGCCACGTACATCCCAGTAAACCACACTATGACCGTACCTTGGTGTTGGTCACGTACATCCCAGTAAACCACACTATGACCGTACCTTGATGTTGGTCACGTACATCCCAGTAAACCACACTATGACCGTACCTTGATGTTGGTCACGTACATCCCAGTAAACCACACTATGACCGTACCTTGATGTTGGTCACGTACATCCCAGTAAACCACACTATGACCGTACCTTGGTGTTGGTCACGTACATCCCAGTAAACCACACTATGACCGTACCTTGGTGTTGGTCACGTACATCCCAGTAAACCACACTATGACCGTACCTTGGTCACGTACATCCCAGTAAACCACACTATGACCGTACCTTGGTGTTGGTCACGTACATCCCAGTAAACCACACTATGACCGTACCTTGGTGTTGGTCACGTACATCCCAGTAAACCACACTATGACCGTACCTTGGTCACGTACATCCCAGTAAACCACACTATGACCGTAAACCTTGGTGTGTTGGTCACATACATCCCAGTAAACCACACTATGACCGTACCTTGGTGTTGGTCACGTACATCCCAGTAAACCACACTATGACCGTACCTTGGTGTTGGTCACGTACATCCCAGTAAACCACACTATGACCGTACCTTGGCCACGTACATCCCAGTAAACCACACTATGACCGTACCTTGGTGTTGGTCACGTACATCCCAGTAAACCACACTATGACCGTACCTTGGTGTTGGTCACGTACATCCCAGTAAACCACACTATGACCGTACCTTGGTGTTGGTCACGTACATCCCAGTAAACCACACTGACCGTACCTGACCGTACCTTGGTCACGGTACATCCCAGTAAACCACACTATGACCGTACCTTGGTGTTGGTCACGTACATCCCAGTAAACCACACTATGACCGTACCTTGGTGTTGGCCACGTACATCCCAGTAAACCACACTATGACCGTACCTTGGTGTTGGCCACGTACATCCCAGTAAACCACACTATGACCGTACCTTGGTGTTGGTCACGTACATCCCAGTAAACCACACTATGACCGTACCTTGGTGTAAACCACACTATGACCGTGGTCACGTACATCCCAGTAAACCACACTACTATGACCGTACCTTGGTGTTGGTCACGTACATCCCAGTAAACCACACTATGACCGTACCTTGGTGTTGGTCACGTACATCCCAGTAAACCACACTATGACCGTACCTTGGTGTTGGTCACGTACATCCCAGTAAACCACACTATGACCGTACCTTGGTGTTGGTCACGTACATCCCAGTAAACCACACTATGACCGTACCTTGGTGTTGGTCACGTACATCCCAGTAAACCACACTATGACCGTACCTTGGTGTTGGTCACGTACATCCCAGTAAACCACACTATGACCGTACCTTGGTGTTGGTCACGTACATCCCAGTAAACCACACTATGACCGTACCTTGGTGTTGGTCACGTACATCCCAGTAAACCACACTATGACCGTACCTTGGTGTTGGTCACGTACATCCCAGTAAACCACACTATGACCGTACCTTGGGTCTTGGTCACGTACATCCCAGTAAACCACACTATGACCGTACCTTGGTGTTGGTCACGTACATCCCAGTAAACCACACTATGACCGTACCTTGGTGTTGGTCACGTACATCCCAGTAAACCACACTATGACCGTACCTTGGTGTTGGTCACGTACATCCCAGTAAACCACACTATGACCGTACCTTGGTGTTGGTCACGTACATCCCAGTAAACCACACTATGACCGTACCTTGGTGTTGGTCACGTACATCCCAGTAAACCACTATGACCGTATGACCGTAAACCACACTATGACCGTACCTTGGTCACGTACATCCCAGTAAACCACACTATGACCGTACCTTGGTGTTGGTCACGTACATCCCAGTAAACCACACTATGACCGTACCTTGGTGTTGGTCACGTACATCCCAGTAAACCACACTATGACCGTACCTTGGTGTTGGTCACGTACATCCCAGTAAACCACACTATGACCGTACCTTGGCCACGTACATCCCAGTAAACCACACTATGACCGTACCTTGGTGTTGGCCACGTACATCCCAGTAAACCACACTATGACCGTACCTTGGCCACGTACATCCCAGTAAACCACACTATGACCGTACCTTGGTGTTGGTCACGTACATCCCAGTAAACCACACTATGACCGTACCTTGGTGTTGGTCACGTACATCCCACTAAACCACACTATGACCGTACCTTGGCCACGTACATCCCAGTAAACCACACTATGACCGTACCTTGGTCACGTACATCCCAGTAAACCACACTATGACCGTACCTTGGTGTTGGCCACGTACATCCCAGTAAACCACACTATGACCGTACCTTGGTGTTGGCCACGTACATCCCAGTAAACCACACTATGACCGTACCTTGTTGTTGGCCACGTACATCCCAGTAAACCACACTATGACCGTACCTTGGTGTTGGTCACGTACATCCCAGTAAACCACACTATGACCGTACCTTGGTGTTGGTCACGTACATCCCAGTAAACCACACTATGACCGTACCTTGGTGTTGGCCACGTACATCCCAGTAAACCACACTATGACCGTACCTTGGTGTTGGCCACGTACATCCCAGTAAACCACACTATGACCGTACCTTGGTGTTGGCCACGTACATCCCAGTGGAGTTCAGCCTGTGTTTGATCTGCTGTCCATTGTAGACCTGCAGCAGATCGTTTCCTCCAAATTCCACCTCAGTCAGCTGCTGGTTGTGCTCAAAGAAGTCCACCGGGAACGTCACCTGACTGGAGGTACGTGTGGCTGTGAGGAAGACAAACAGATTCACATGGCTGAGACAGAGAGGAAGACAAACAGATTCACGTAAAACTAAACTGACTGGAGGTACGTGTGACAGAGAGGAAGACAATCAGATTCACGTAAAACTAAACTGACTGGAGGTACGTGTGACAGAGAGGAAGACAAACAGATTCACGTAAAACTAAACTGACTGGAGGTACGTGTGAGAGAGGAAGACAATCAGATTCACGTAAAACTAAACTGACTGGAGGTACGTGTGACAGAGAGGAAGACAAACAGATTTACGTGGCTGTGAGGAAGACAATCAGATTCACGTGGCTATGACAGAGAGGAAGACGGATTCACGTAAAACTAAACACATTTCGTCTGCCTTAGAACTAAAAAAAAGCCTCAGGAACTAAATCAATATATCATCTAGGAATGAAGTAAAATGGTTGTTTTGGTGCGTCTGTCTTGCTGAGAAGCAACAAGTCATCACGGCAGTACAGCACGGCAGTACAGCACGGCAGTACAGCACGGCAGTACAGCACGGCAGTACAGCACGGCAGTACAGCACGGCAGTACAGAGACGTCTGGTGACTCACCGGTGGCGACTGCCTTGCGTTTCCTGACGGGCTTCATGATGGAGATAGCGGAGCTGGGCTGTAGGGACGGCTGCAGCCAGTAGGAGGAGTTCTCCACGTTGGCCATGTAGATCCTCAGGCTGCCGTCCTCACACAGCAAGATCATGGTGGTCCGCTGCTGCTCGTTGGACGCTGTGTGCCGGATCGCCACCATGTCCTGGATCTAGGCAGTGACAGGGGGACAGTGGTGAAATGCATTATAGGAAACTGGGTGTCATGGACCACATTGGATGCCACCTAGTGGACATTTGAAAATACAGTGTTGTCCACCTGCAAAACAGTCAGGTGTGACCCTGTCGGTGTTGCCACGTGCCGGCGTGTGTTGCCGCGTGCCGGCTTGTGTAATACCTTGGCTTTGGCAGGCAGGGTCTTGATCTCCTGGATGAGGAAGGTGTCTGGTTTGACCATGATGACCAGAGGAATACCAGTGGTCTGTTGGACACAGCACACCAGGCCAGGATGGTTCATCACCTCAGACCACTGGCACAGGGCGGGGGAAGCCTTGCTGCCGCCGTTGGACCTGACGGGACAACACCAGGAGCCGAGTTAGAGACGGGGACAATAAACAGCTTACGATGCCCGGCAGAATCAAGGCCCCACGGTTTGATCCGATCTGCACAGACGGTTTCACGAAAAGGCACTAGAACAAAGTGGTGCTCCGATCATTTTTCAACAGTGTGAAGAAAATAGGCAAAACAAGGAAGAACGTCCGACGGCGCCTCAGCCTTCCTTACCCTTTGACGCCGATGCTGAAGAGTCTCTGTACCTCGGTGGTGATGCGGCTGACCGTGGCGGCAAACGACTTGCCCTGGCTGTAGCTGAAGAACAGCATCTGAAGCACGTGGCTGTAGTAGACAGACACACCACCACCCGCCACCTGACCGTTACTGTCCTGGAAGAACACACAGGAGGAGAAAACACCGTCACACACCACCGCCATAACACACACACAGGAGGAGAAAACACCGTCACACACCACCGCCATAACACACACACAGGAGGAGAAAACACCGTCATCGAAACTCCAACCAGGGTTGGATCACAACACTATAGAAGTTCCGAACCTTCAGGTCCTCGTGGTTGATCTCCAGCACTGAGGTGACGTAGAAGGGACCATGCTGAGCACTGGACGACCCCTCCATGACCTGGGTGTACATGTACCCAGCGGAGGACATGATGACGATGATACTCTTTCCCTCCTCATTGAACAGGAAGGTGGCGTCTCGAATCTTGGAGCTCGGCAGCAGGAAGTAGTACATGGGGCTCAGAGCATCTGCTGACAGGTCGTAGATCTGAACGGAAACACAACAAAGCAGAACTCGCATCAATGTTCAGAATCAGGTTTGTTTCCCCGTTTACACACACATGGCATTGGTTCTGACCCACAGCTGCTATACGGATTGATGTTGTCATGAATCCAGTTATTCCAGTTATCACTTAAAGGACACATAGCAAAGCCTGTGGATCTCCTATTAGTTCTGAAGTTGTTTATATTCTTTTAAAAGAGGACGCTAGAGTCAGTTCACTAGGATTGGGTTTACACAAACAGCTATGTATCCCAACACTTCATTTTAACACAAACAAATCAACACTACAAAAGGGCTCTATGAAGATACCGGTACCTTGACGAAGTCGGCCGTGATGATGGCCAGTTCGGTCTGTGAGCCAGGCAGCCAGATGGCCTTGATGATGAAGTTCCCTGTGGCCAGCTGAGGATGAAGGACCAGGTGGTCCGACACTGACCCGGTACTGCTGAACGTCAGCACGTGGCAGTCCTGGAAAGAGAGGTCAGAGGTCATTTCACTGTAGCATCAGCAATGAGGGTTAGAAACCCCATGCCGGTCCAGAAATAACAATCTACACAGGTCGCCCTTTGCCGGAGCGGGCGGGTTGGTCGGTACCTTGAGCCCGCAGACGGCCAGGTAGTCCTCGTTGCAGGGGTTCCCGGTGAGGCTGAGCACGGTGAAGGGTACAGGGGCGGAGGCCAGTCGGGTCAGGGTCAACTTCCTCTTACTGGAGTCAGCCTGCTTCAGGAGTGCGGAGAGCTGAAGCACCGTTATCTGGGGGAAAAGGGGGGTGACAAATTATGGGGGGTGATATATTATGAAGTGACGACAGAGACGTCTGAGATGTAGTTGCACGTATGTAACAGGAACAAACTATGAAAGAGAAACTAAGGCTGGGAGTGGAGTGACACTTCTGTACTCTAAAGAATTCTCAATAGCAACCCAGTGGGGAAAAAGCTAGACGCTCTGTATGGGTGCTGGCTAGACGCTCTGTATGGGTGCTGGCTAGACGCTCTGTATGGGTGCTGGCTAGACGCTCTGTATGGGTGCTGGCTAGACGCTCTGTATGGGTGCTGGCTAGACGCTCTGTATGGGTGCTGGCTAGACGCTCTGTATGGGTGCTGGCTAGACGCTCTGTATGGGTGATGGCTAGACGCTCTGTATGGGTGCTGGCTAGACGCTCTGTATGGGTGCTGGCTAGACGCTCTGTATGGGTGCTGGCTAGACGCTCTGTATGGGTGCTGGCTAGACGCTCTGTATGGGTGCTGGCTAGACGCTCTGTATGGGTGCTGGCTAGACGCTCTGTATGGGTGCTGGCTAGACGCTCTGTATGGGTGCTGGCTAGACGCTCTGTATGGGTGCTGGCTAGACGCTCTGTATGGGTTGTTCTCTATCCTACAGTTGACAGGAGGACATTTGGCCTTACTTTGAGTTGATTGACTTAATAGTAAACCGTCTGTGTGTGTGCACGTGCGCGCCCACCTTGCCCTTCTCGTGGCTGACGGCCAGGTGCTGGCGGCGGCCGTGGGGAGATGACAGGACACACATGGCAACACGCCGCAGAACGTGGGCACTGATAAGCTGCCGGATGGTCTGACCCTGGTCTCCACTGTAGTTCATACGGACGTTCTCAAACGCACCCTCCTGGGAACCCAGCGTGGGAACCTGGCGAGGAGAGAGGAACGTTTAACGGGAGGGCATGACCTGACCAAAAATAACCTGAGGAGATCTGTTTGACCACGGTATGTACCATGAGTTGGTCGGTCATCTCCACGTTCTTATCCAGAGTGTGAAGCTCATTGAGGGCCTGCTGGGCACGACTGCTGCTGCCCACAGCTGATGCCTGCTGGAAGTTGGTCTGGATGGCATCCATCAGGAAGATCAGCATCTCCAGAACCACCGCCGCCGTGGACGAGCCAGACTGGGGAGGAAGAGATGGTGAGCACACAATTCTGCATTAAATAACACACAACAAAAACGAACCTGGTGTAAAAATTGAATGAAATTATAGATGCAGAGTGAGATGTTCTGAGATATATTGATATATATGAATCTCTTGATAAAGTCTCTCAGGTCTATACTTCAGCCCATTTCTCCTGCGGTCAACACGTTGACTACGACACCTGATTGTTCGCTTACCATCTAATCTACTGCCCTACGCGTACCGCCCCACGCGTACCGCCCCACGCGTACCGCCCATTCATTGTGCCAACTCACCACCTGTGCCAGCAGGTCGTCCTGACATCCCTCTATGTTCTTACACACGCTGCTCTTCTTTGGTCGGTCCTCATCTCCGGGTTTGCCATCACAAATGGTGACCTGTGATGGGAGACATGTTATTATCCACCTCTCTCTCATTCCTCAGTAGCTTTTGCTATTTCAGTGGTCTCGTCTTTAACGGACCTTGCCCTTGTCGCTGGACACCAGGGAGGTCTGATGGCGGATGGCGCTCTCTGGCATCCTCAGCTCGCTCTGAAAGGCGGACGACTCCTTCATGGCCGAGCTGATTCCACTGCTGGGGCTGCGTTTCACTAGGGCCTGAGGAACGAGGAGCGACAGGATCTGACATCAGAGGCGTGTCAAATACAAACATCAGATGGTCTCCTATTCCACATATAGCGCTTTACTCATGACCGTGTACGGCTGAGGGATTTAAAATGTAAAGGACGATTTAATACGCTGAGCCTCCGGTCGAGGGGTTTCGTTTAAACGCCCCAACCACTTAATTATGTACATCTACAGACCATCAGGTATGACCCCGTTATAGAGATCCATGATGGAGAATTAATAATATTAATTATTTACTGCCACATGGTTCAGGTCAGAAGTAGATAACTATGATGAGCACTGAGACATTAATGAAGCAGTCACAAGCCTTCATGATCTTAGAAATGCCAGCAAAACACAACAGCCCAGCCTCTACTCTTAACTATTCCAGTATGTTACTTGTTTTTGGGGAGTTGCCCCAAGCCGGAGAAACCCCAAAACACTGTATATTATGTTTATTTCACAATGTCTTTCGTATGTTCAGTATGTAAGCCCACTGATTACCGGCACTTTCAAAATGCTGCCTGTTTCCTGAGAAACAAGGATTATATGTACAAGACATCATGAAATAAACAGAAATGAGTTTGAGGGTTGACCTTTGTACCCAGAATCCCAAAACAGCCTCTGATTGTTAGGTCTTTGGGCCTGACAACAGAGTCAAATATGTACACAACCTTGCAAACGTTTGGGTTAACTTGGAAATGTCAATTGTAAGAAAACATGACATTGCTCAGAAATACAGTGTAGATGTGGTTAATGTTGTAATTGACTATTAGAGCTGAATATCTACATAGGTTGGATAACAGAGTTGATCCTCTGTCAAGTGTCTGAGTTTTTTGGCCCATTGTAATATTTATTTTATTGGCCAGTCTTTTTCATGGCTCTTTAATGTTGACGATGAGACTAGTGTTTTACTGTTGCTATTTAATGAAGCTGCCAGTTGAGGATCTGTGAGCGTCTATTTGTCAAACTAGACACTAATGTATTTGTCCTCTTGCTTCTTATTTTGGTTAAACAATTTGCTCTGTCCGGGACAGGGAATAGGACACTGTTATACATGATCTTCTGTCTCTTGGCACTTTCTCGCATGGAACAGCCTTCATTTCTCATGTACAAGAATGGACAAACATGTTCCTTGTCTCTGGCCATTTTCAGTCTGTAATTGAACCTGCAAACACTGATGCTCCAGATATTAAATACTCTAAATCCAGTTTTATATTGCTTTCTTAAGAAGTACAACTGGGTTCAGCTCAGTACAAAAATAATCACAAAAGGGTTTACAGTGTCTACATTGTATTTCTGATTGATTTGATGATCTTTTAAAAACATTTCTAAGTGACTACAAACTTATGAAAGGTTGTGTATATTCACCCCAGAATGGTTTAAGAGAAAAGGCTAAACTGGGCAAAAAAGCAGTTGGTGTAGGGCCTGTGATACAGCATGGAGGGGGGTATAAGTGATATATGTGATATAGCATGGAGGGGGTATAAGTGATATATGTGATATAGCATGGAGGGGGTATAAGTGATATATGTGATATAGCATGGAGGGGGGTATAAGTGATATATGTGATATAGCATGGAGGGGGTATAAGTGATATATGTGATATAGCATGGAGGGGGGTATAAGTGATATATGTGATATAGCATGGAGGGGGGGGTGATATATGTGATATAGCATGGAGGGGGGTATAAGTGATATATGTGATATAGCATGGAGGGGGTATAAGTGATATATGTGATATAGCATGGAGGGGGTATATATGTGATATAGCATGGAGGGGTATAAGTGATATATGTGATATAGCATGGAGGGGGTATAAGTGATATATGTGATATAGCATGGAGGGGGGTATAAGTGATATATGTGATATAGCATGGAGGGTATAAGTGATATATGTGATATAGCATGGAGGGGGTATAAGTGATATATGTGATATAGCATGGAGGTATAAGTGATATATGTGATATAGCATGGAGGGGGTATAAGTGATATATGTGATATAGCATGGAGGGGGTATAAGTGATATATGTGATATAGCATGGAGGGGGTATATATGTGATATAGCATGTGATATAGCATGGAGGGGGGTATAAGTGATATATGTGATATAGCATGGAGGGGTATAAGTGATATATGTGATATAGCATGGAGGGGTATAAGTGATATATGTGATATAGCATGGAGGGGGTATAAGTGATATATGTGATATAGCATGGAGGGGGGGGTATATAGCATGATATATGTATATGTGATATAGCATGGAGGGGGGTATAAGTGATATATGTGATATAGCATGGAGGGGGGTATAAGTGATATATGTGATATAGCATGGAGGGGGGTATAAGTGATATATGTGATATAGCATGGAGGGGGCATATAAGTGATATAGCATGGAGGGTATAAGTGATATATGTGATATAGCATGGAGGGGGTATAAGTGATATAGCATGGAGGGGGGTATGTATATGTGATATAGCATGGAGGGGGGTATAAGTGATATATGTGATATAGCATGGAGGGGGGTATAAGTGATATATGTGATATAGCATGGAGGGGGGGTATAAGTGATATATGTGATACAGCATGGAGGGGGTATAAGTGATATAGCATGGAGGGGGGTATAAGTGATATATGTGATATAGCATGGAGGGGGTATAAGTGATATATGTGATATAGCATGGAGGGGGGTATAAGTGATATAGCATGGAGGGGGTGATATATGTGATATAGCATGGAGGGGGGTATAAGTGATATAGCATGGAGGGGGGGGATGTACAAGTGATATAGCATGGAGGGGGTGTATAAGTGATATAGCATGGAGGGGGTGTACAAGTGATATAGCATGGAGGGGGTGTACAAGTGATATAGCATGGAGGGTGTACAAGTGATATAGCATGGAGGGGGGGGATATAGCATGTACAAGTGATATAGCATGGAGGGGGTGTACAAGTGATATAGCATGGAGGGGGGTATAAGTGATATAGCATGGAGGGGGGTATAAGTGATATAGCATGGAGGGGGGTGTATGAGTGATATAGCATGGAGGGGGTGTATGAGTGATATAGCATGGAGGGGGGTGTATGAGTGATATAGCATGGAGGGAGGGGTGTATGAGTGATATAGCATGGAGGGAGGGGTGTATGAGTGATATAGCATGGAGGGGGGGTGTATGAGTGATATAGCATGGAGGGAGGGAGTGATATAGCATGGAGGGAGGGGGTATGAGTGATATAGCATGGAGGGAGGGGTATGAGTGATATAGCATGGAGGGAGGGGGTGTATGAGTGATATAGCATGGAGGGAGGGGTGTATGAGTGATATAGCATGGAGGGAGGGGGTGTATGAGTGATATAGCATGGAGGGAGGGGGTGTATGAGTGATATAGCATGGAGGGAGGGGGTGTATGAGTGATAGCATGGAGGAGGGGGTGTATAAGTGATATAGCATGGAGGGAGGGGGTGTATAAGTGATATAGCATGGAGGGAGGGGGTGTATAAGTGATATAGCATGGAGGGAGGGGGTGTATAAGTGATATAGCATGGAGGGAGGGGGTGTATAAGTGATATAGCATGGAGGGAGGGTGTATAAGTGATATAGCATGGAGGAGGGGTGTATAAGTGATATAGCATGGAGGGAGGGTGTATAAGTGATATAGCATGGAGGGAGGGGGTGTATAAGTGATATAGCATGGAGGGAGGGGTGTATAAGTGATATAGCATGGAGGGAGGGGGTGTATAAGTGATATAGCATGGAGGGAGGGTGTATAAGTGATATAGCATGGAGGAGAGGGTGTATAAGTGATATAGCATGGAGGGGGGTGTATAAGTGATATAGCATGGAGGGAGGGTGATATATATATGGAGGGCATGGGGGTATAAGTGATATATGTGATATAGCATGGAGGGGGGTATAAGTGATATATGTGATATAGCATGGAGGGGGGGTATAAGTGATATATGTGATATAGCATGGAGGGGGTATAAGTGATATATGTGATATAGCATGGAGGGGGTATAAGTGATATATGTGATATAGCATGGAGGGGGGGTGATATATGTGATATAGCATGGAGGGGGGTATAAGTGATATATGTGATATAGCATGGAGGGGGTATAAGTGATATATGTGATATAGCATGGAGGGGGGTATAAGTGATATATGTGATATAGCATGGAGGGGTATAAGTGATATATGTGATATAGCATGGAGGGGGTATAAGTGATATATGTGATATAGCATGGAGGGGGTATAAGTGATATAGCATGGAGGGGTATAAGTGATATATGTGATATAGCATGGAGGGGGGCATAAGTGATATATGTGATATAGCATGGAGGGGGTATAAGTGATATATGTGATATAGCATGGAGGGGGGTAAGTGATATATGTGATATAGCATGGAGGGGGTATAAGTGATATAGCATGGAGGGTATAAGTGATATATGTGATATAGCATGGAGGGGGGGTGATATAGCATGGAGGGGGTATAAGTGATATATGTGATATAGCATGGAGGGGGTATAAGTGATATATGTGATATAGCATGGAGGGGGTATAAGTGATATATGTGATATAGCATGGAGGGGGGTATAAGTGATATATGTGATACAGCATGGAGGGGGGGATAAGTGATATAGCATGGAGGGGGTATAAGTGATATATGTGATATAGCATGGAGGGGGTATAAGTGATATATGTGATATAGCATGGAGGGGGGGTATAAGTGATATAGCATGGAGGGGTATAAGTGATATATGTGATATAGCATGGAGGGGGTATAAGTGATATAGCATGGAGGGGGTGTATAAGTGATACAGCATGGAGGGGTATAAGTGATATAGCATGGAGGGGGTGTACAAGTGATATAGCATGGAGGGGTACAAGTGATATAGCATGGAGGGGGTGTACAAGTGATATAGCATGGAGGGGGGTACAAGTGATATAGCATGGAGGGGGGTATAAGTGATATAGCATGGAGGGGGGGTATAAGTGATATAGCATGGAGGAGGGGGTGTATGAGTGATATAGCATGGAGGGGGGTGTATGTGATATAGCATGGAGGGGAGTATAAGTGATATAGCATGGAGGAGGGGGTGTATAAGTGATATAGCATGGAGGGGGGGGTGTATGAGTGATATAGCATGGAGGGGGGGTGATATGATGTGATATAGCATGGAGGGGGTATAAGTGATATAGCATGGAGGGAGGGGTGTATAGAGTGATATAGCATGGAGGGGGTGTATGAGTGATATAGCATGGAGGGAGGGGAGGAGGGGTGTATGAGTGATATAGCATGGAGGGAGGGGTGTATGAGTGATATAGCATGGAGGGGGTGTATGAGTGATATAGCATGGAGGGGGGTGTATGAGTGATATAGCATGGAGGGAGGGGGTGTATGAAGTGTATGAGTGATATAGCATGGAGGGAGGGGGTGTATGAGTGATATAGCATGGAGGGGGGGGTGTATGAGTGATATAGCATGGAGGGAGGGGGTGTATGAGTGATATAGCATGGAGGGAGGGGGTGTATGAGTGATATAGCATGGAGGGAGGGGGTATAAGTGATATAGCATGGAGGGAGGGGGTGTATAAGTGATATAGCATGGAGGGGGGGTGTATAAGTGATATAGCATGGAGGGAGGGTGTATAAGTGATATAGCATGGAGGGAGGGGGTATAAGTGATATAGCATGGAGGGAGGGGTGTATAAGTGATATAGCATGGAGTGATATAGCATGGAGGGGGGGTGATATAGCATGGAGATATAGCATGGAGGAGGGAGGTGTATGAGTGATATAGCATGGAGGGAGGGGGTGTATGAGTGATATAGCATGGAGGGAGGGGGTGTATGAGTGATATAGCATGGAGGGAGGGGGTGTATGAGTGATATAGCATGGAGGGAGGGGGTGTATGAGTGATATAGCATGGAGGGAGGGGGTGTATGAGTGATATAGCATGGAGGGAGGGGGTGTATAAGTGATATAGCATGGAGGGAGGGGGTGTATAAGTGATATAGCATGGAGGGAGGGGGTGTATAAGTGATATAGCATGGAGGGAGGGGGTGTATAAGTGATATAGCATGGAGGGAGGGGGTGTATAAGTGATATAGCATGGAGGGAGGGGTGTATAATAGCATGGAGGGATGCATGGAGGGAGGGAGGGGGTGTATAAGTGATATAGCATGGAGGGAGGGGGTGTATAAGTGATATAGCATGGAGGGAGGGGTGTATAAGTGATATAGCATGGAGGGAGGGGGTGTATAAGTGATATAGCATGGAGGGAGGGGGTATAAGTGATATAGCATGGAGGGGGGGTGTATAAGTGATATAGCATGGAGGGAGGGGGTGTATATAGCATGGAGGGAGGGGTATAGCATGGAGGGAGGGGTATAAGTGATATTGCATGGAGGGGGGGTGTATAAGTGATATAGGATGTGAGAGTATAAGTGATATAGCATGGAGGGGGTGTATATATTGCATGGAGGGGGAAGTATAAGTGATATAGGATGTGAGGGTATAAGTGATATTGCATGGAGGGGGGGGGTGTATAAGTGATATAGGATGTGAGATAAGTGATATAAGTGATATAGCATGGAGGGGAGGGAAGGGGTATATATAGGATGAGAGTATAAGTGATATAGCATGGAGGGGGTGTATAAGTGATATAGGATGTGAGAGTATAAGCATGGAGGGAAGGGGTATAAGTGATATAGGATGTGAGAGTATAAGTGATATAGCATGGAGGGAAGGGGTATAAGCGATATAGGATGTGAGAGTATAAGTGATATAGCATGGAGGGGGGGTGTATAAGTGATATAGGATGTGAGAGTATAAGTGATATAGCAAGCCAAAGTTACCGCAGTGGTTCTCTTCCCATGATGACCAGAGGTGTTCGGTCTCACCTGGCAGCTACCATCCTCCTTGGCACCGCAGTCACAGAAGAAGGAGCCATATTTGGCATAGGAGATCTCGTGGTCTTTGTGACAGACCTTGGCACACACTGTACACACACCTACCCCGTCCACCATCTTACAGGTATGGCAGTGGTACCTAAGGGGAGATGGGCGTTCACTCATCACATTAGTGTGAGTGTGTACGTGTCAGTGTGTACGTGTGAGTGTGTACGTGCGAGTGCTCGTATAACAACGTGTTCCTTCAGGATGTGGTAAGTTCCGGGCGTACGATAATCCCCTCACATTGAAACACATTGGATCGGTTTAGGAATGGGCTAGAAGCAGTTTACATTCCCTGTTATTTGAACAAGGCATTTTATACGTTGTACGTAGACGCTATAGACACGGTGGGAGGAGCTTATTTTTACCAATGCTGGTTCATGAACTCCTTCTGGGTGATGGTGAAGGTGCACAGCTTGTTGCACAGGGAGTCTTCGTCCTACAATGCAAAACAGAGAATGACCTGTGCTGTTGTGATAGGTGGTGATTCTGCGTTTCACTGAGTGACCTACTGCTTTCTTACCACTAAGATACGTAAAAAAGACAGCGGAAATTATAGGAATATTCCAAAACATTATACTTCTGCCGGATCCAGTATTTCTTCACAGTATTTCTTAAACCGGATTTCACCAACATGATATACCAGAATGACCTAAACCATATCTGATAGCCGGAATCTGGAGCCCATAGAGTCACCAGCCACACCACCCGTCCCATCCATTCTACACCAGCACCACCCGTCCCATCCATTCTACACCAGCACCACCCGTCCCATCCATTCTACACCAGCACCACCCGTCCCATCCATTCTACACCAGCACCACCCGTCCCATCCATTCTACACCAGCACCACCCGTCCCATCCATTCTACACCAGCACCACCCGTCCCATCCATTCTACACCAGCACCACCCGTCCCATCCATTCTACACCAGCACCACCCGTCCCATCCATTCTACACCAGCACCACCCGTCCCATCCATTCTACACCAGCACCACCCGTCCCATCCATTCTACACCAGCACCACCCGTCCCATCCATTCTACACCAGCACCACCCGTCCTATCCATTCTACACCAGCACCACCCGTCCTATCCATTCTACACCAGCACCACCCGTCCTATCCATTCTACACCAGCACCACCCGTCCTATCCATTCTACACCAGCACCACCCGTCCTATCCATTCTACACCAGCACCACCCGTCCTATCCATTCTACACCAGCACCACCCGTCCCATCCATTCTACACCAGCACCACCCGTCCCATCCATTCTACACCAGCACCACCCGTCCTATCCATTCTACACCAGCACCACCCGTCCTATCCATTCTACACTAGCACCACCCGTCCCATCCATTCTACACCAGCACCACCCGTCCTATCCATTCTACACCAGCACCACCCGTCCTATCCATTCTACACCAGCACCACCCGTCCTATCCATTCTACACCAGCACCACCCGTCCTATCCATTCTACACTAGCACCACCCGTCCACACATCTCCATTTGAACTCCAGAGCGTGGTCCCTACCGAGTCCTCGGCCTGTGAATCGTCATCCTCCACTCCAAGCTCCTCCACCCAGTCGGAGTCCACCTCCATGGCCTTGTCCTCTCCGTCCACCAGCAGGACAGACGAACCCTGTCCGCTGCTCTGCCGCAGGGCGTTCATTACGTCTGCCAGGTAGGAGATGATGTGGCAGGAGCACTCCAGCATGGTCGCATGCTGAAAATAACCCGGTGTGACGGGCAACATGGTTCACTCAGGCTGACGGGTTGTTTAGCGCAGTTTGGCGGGAAAAAGAATATGAAAGTTTCACTTCCTTTGATTAAACTGTTACTTACTTTGCCCTGGGAAACGTTCGCGCTGACTTTCTCAACAACGTTCTTTTGGGTCAGATACTTTTTGCTAATGAAAGAAACACAATAATTATAATATATCCAATATTATATTCAATCATTTTATTTTCAATAGATACTTCTAATGTATTTAGAATGCATTCATGTGAATCATAGAGCAAATAGGGCGCAATAAGTGCCCCTAACCAAGTGAATTACAACACTCTCACCATCTAATTAGCCAATCAATGGCTGCCCGGTGCAGCTGCAGATGCCCCGCCCCCTGACCGGCACTGGCCAAGGTTGCCATGATAACCATAAGTTCTGGGAAGCCTGCTCCGTCCCCATTGGCCAGCATGTCCGTTGCCATAGGAATGAGTGTGCTGAGCAAGACAGTGCACACGCCCTCGCCCACCTGGCTGTTGTCCCGGACGATGTGTGTAGTGAGCACCTGGACAAAACAACAGACATGTAAAAGCTGTACATAGGCACAACACACCGCGGAGTGCCTGTACCCAGGTATACAGCGGCATGTGACAAGCTATCACCCAATCAGCGCACACACCTGCAGCAGAGCCCTGTTCTCCTGCACCGTCTCCAGGTGCTCAGAGTCCTTCGGGGGCGTGGCCGTCATGCGGGTGAGCCACGACTGCAGCCGGGAGGGCTCGACACAGGCCAGCTGGGCCAGGGAGCCGCAAAGGCACAGCAGGCTGGGGTTGGGACTCTTCTCCACTGGGGAGGAGAACAGGGCAGGAGGAGAACAGGGCAGGGGGAGAACAGGGCAGGAGGAGAACAGGGCAGGAGGTTACGAGCGGTCCAATTGATTTGGAAGGCAGATGACTTAGATGACTTACTGAGCTGGAAGAGTTTGGTGAAAAACTTCAGCACCCGATTGCAGAACTTAGCCGAAAGGTTTTCATTGGCTGTCGCCATCATGATCTGGACCAATTCACCGCTGAAAGCAGAGTAGAGAACAGTCAGACGCTGCTTGGATATTTGTTGGGCGGTGGTGTAGAATGCACAGGTGTGAAAAGGTGACCGGTGTAGAATGCACAGGTGTGAAAAGGTGACCGGTGTAGAATGCACAGGTGTGAAAAGGTGACCGGTGTAGAATGCACAGGTGTGAAAAGGTGACCGGTGTAGAATGCACAGGTGTGAAAAGGTGACCGGTGTAGAATGCACAGGTGTGAAAAGGTGACCGGTGTAGAATGCACAGGTGTGAAAAGGTGACCAGTGTAGAATGCACAGGTGTGAAAAGGTGACCGGTGTAGAATGCACAGGTGTGAAAAGGTGACCGGTGTAGAATGCACAGGTGTGAAAAGGTGACTGGTGTAGAATGCACAGGTGTGACAAGGTGACTGATGTAGCGACTAAACCTACATGTCGGGTTTGATAGTACCACACTAGATGACAGAATCTCCTACCTGAAAGAGAAGAACTCCTCCATGGCTTTTCGTACTTGGGTGTTCTCCAGCTGTTTCTCCAGATACTGAAGACACTCCTCCAACACGGACTCATCCAACCCACTACATGACACAGAGATGCATGTCACTGAGGCACTGGTTGGACAGGTTAAAGTGGTGGGCTGGTTAAAGTGGTAGACTGGTTAAACAGGTGGGCTGGTTAACCAGGTTAAACAGGTGGACTGGTTAACCAGGTTAAACAGATGGACTGGTTGGACAGGTTAAAGTGGTGGGCTGGTTAAAGTGGTAGACTGGTTAAACAGGTGGACTGGTTGGACTGGTTAAACAGGTGGACTGGTTGGACAGGTTAAACTGGTGGACTGGTAGGACAGGTTAAACTGGTGGACTGGTAAAACTGGTGGACTGGATAGAGTGGCTGGCTACCTGCCGGGGTCAGGGCGGTTACCTGCCGGGGTCAGGGCGGTTACCTGCCGGGGTCAGGGCGGTTACCTGCCGGGGTCAGGGCGGTTACCTGTCGGGGTCAGGGCGGTTACCTGTTGGGGTCAGAGTGGTGTGCGATGATGTTGTAGCAGCCAGTAACGAGCCTCTCGTAGACGCGGGCCAGGAAGGTGTCCGACTCGGCGGGACCAAGGATTCGCTCCAGGGAGGTGGAGCAGATCTCTGCCACGCTCTCTGTGCTGCTCTCCAGGAGGAGAGGGAGGAGGCTGCGCACAACCTGAGGAGGATTTAGCTCCTCCGTCCTGCGGAGAACGGGACAGAACAGGGTTAGTCCCGAAATGTCAGCTACAATAATACATTTTTATTAAATATGTGATCATGTGACCAGCAGTGCCCTACTACAAGATGGCATAACAGAAGGCTGTAGCAGATCATGTGACCAGCAGCGCCCTGCTACAAGATGGCATAACAGAAGGCTGTAGCAGATCATGTGACCAGCAGCGCCCTACTACAAGATGGCATAACAGAAGGCTGTAGCAGATCATGTGACCAGCAGTGCCCTACCACAAGATGGCATAACAGAAGGCTGTAGCAGATCATGTGACCAGCAGCGCCCTACTACAAGATGGCATAACAGAAGGCTGTAGCAGATCATGTGACCAGCAGCGCCCTACTACAAGATGGCATAACAGAAGGCTGTAGCAGATCATGTGACCAGCAGTGCCCTACCACAAGATGGCATAACAGAAGGCTGTAGCAGATCATGTGACCAGCAGTGCCCTACTACAAGATGGAATAACAGAAGGCTGTAGCAGATCAGGTGACCAGCAGCGCCCTACTACAAGATGGCATAACAGAAGGCTGTAGCAGATCATGTGACCAGCAGTACCCTACTACAAGATGGCATAACAGAAGGCTGTAGCAGATCATGTGACCAGCAGTGCCCTACTACAAGATGGCATAACAGAAGGCTGTAGCAGATCATGTGACCAGCAGCGCCCTACTACAAGATGGCATAACAGAAGGCTGTAGCAGATCATGTGACCAGCAGTGCCCTACCACAAGATGGCATAACAGAAGGCTGTAGCAGATCATGTGACCAGCAGTGCCCTACTACGGTTCTGTGCTGCAGGTATTTCGTTGCTATCTTTTTTTGGACGGATCTGGACACTGAACTCCGAAAAGGATTTTTGTTCTCATCCAGACTGTATGTGGAAGACCTGAAAACGTCCCAATAAAACTATTCTGATTAAAACTCATTGGGTGCTGCTCAGACAGAAACTCACACAATGAGGTCCCCGGTGAGGCGGACTAGGGAAAGCAGGATGTGTTTGAGAGAGGCGGCCAGGACCAGTGACTGGTTACTGAGCGTGCCCAGATGTGCTGACTGAATGGCACCGATGTAGCTCTCTGACGGGATGTTGTCGTTGGCAAACGCGTTGCGCTGAGGGGAATAACAGACAGACAGGCTGTTATTACTGACAGCCAGACAGACAGGCTGTTATTACTGACAAACAGTTGTGCAGACAGTTCCCCATGTTGTCATAGTGACATGCCAGCCTGATTTACCAAATCTAGGATATCATAATTGTTCAGTCAGTGTCACGAGTGGTGAGGGTTTGTGTCCACACGGGACTATTAGGATGGTGCACGCTTCAGTGTCTACGGTTTGTTTTATGTACGTGCTGAAATAAACCTGTCTTTAACAGAGTAGCTGGTTCTGCACATGGCTTCTGCCCTACATCTCCCACATACCGTGACAGTCAGTTTGATAATTTTTTTCTCTTCAGGAATATATCAATTAGATTAAAAAAATTGGTTTGAGAAATCTGAATTAAAATACCCGATCTAGGGGTAGGAAACGATTATAGTTCGTTTTAATGTACAACAACATGCAGGTTGGGGTTACATACAGCCCCTCTCCAGCCCCCCTCATGCAGGTTGGGGTTACATACAGCCCCTCTCCAGCCCCCCTCATGCAGGTTGGGGTTACATACAGCCCCTCTCCAGCCCCCCTCATGCAGGTTGGGGTTACATACAGCCCCTCTCCAGCCCCCTCATGCAGGTTGGGGTTACATACAGCCCCTCTCCAGCCCCCTCATGCAGGTTGGGGTTACATACAGCCCCTCTCCAGCCCCCCTCATGCAGGTTGGGGTTACATACAGCCCCTCTCCAGCCCCCTCATGCAGGTTGGGGTTACATACAGCCCCTCTCCAGCCCCCCTCATGCAGGTTGGGGTTACATACAGCCCCTCTCCAGTGTACACACCCATGAACCCATGTTGGGGAACTCATTGGTGTGGATATTATTCCAGGTGTCACAGAGCGTCTGGACAGCAGAGGGCAGGTTCTGCATCACTGTCTGACCTAAAGGGAAACACACACACACACACGTCTCAATGAATAACCAACAACAAAATGAAGGTTTTCAAATGCATGTCCATATAAAACCATTAGACTGTGTCTTATTGTTTAAAATCCCGTCACACCTTTTGCAATTAAAAAAAAGACTATTTAAAATCAAACCAGACAATAGGTCTCAATTTCTCGGAAGAGTCCCGGTCAACAAATCTGCTTGTACAAACCGAGCAGGTTGGCTTTACAGCGGGAGGAGCCTATTGACAGCACTGCGGCGTAGCCCTGGAGCTTGGCGTCTGACAGCTTGTTGTCTCCTTCCTCTGGAAGACTCATCAGCAGGTAGGACCTAAGACACAGGAAGAGAAAGTCTACACATTCCAGAGGCTCAATAACACACTACACATTCCACAGGCTCCCATGGAATAATACACTACACATTCCAGAGGCTCTTATGGAAAAACACACTACACATTCCAGAGGCTCCCATTGAATAACACACTACACATTCCATAGGCTCTTGTGGAAAAACACACTACACGTTCCAGAGGCTCTTATGGAATAACACACTACACCTTCCAGAGGCTCCCATGGAATAACACACTGGAAATATATGTGTGATAATGACAACATCAGTGTTGCTAGCCTTAAGATCTCCCAAATGTATTTGTAGGCCTGAGTTGCTCGGCCCAACTGGAGAACCGAGGGGCACCTGGTTCTGACCTGGTAAAGGCTGTGTACACGTCGATCAGCTGCAGAGTGGCCGGCAGCAGGTTCTTAGTGATCTCAGCAGACTTGTGAGGGTCGGTTTCTGCGGCCACCTTGGAGAAGTGTTCGTCCAGGGACACCTGGACCTTGGAGATGACCGCGTCCAGGGTGTAGATGGTCTGCAGTGACGGAACCTGGTGCAGAGGCATGATGGAGGTGGGTTCCACACAGGAGAACCCCGAAATCTGAGACATGGGAGGGGACCAAGGTTACACACACACACACAGAGACAACTTAATGAGTAAATATATACAATCTCGGTTCCCTATGATTCAACTATAATTATAATCAGTTTAAAATCAGATGCTCTGAGCCTTTTCTTTTAGTCGGCTTTGTTGTCTTCCAAGTTAGATGCAGGGGTGTGGTCGTCCTAATCGAGGTGTGGTCAGCATAGTATAGGTGTGGCCTGTATAGTATGGGCGTGGCCTGTCTAGTAGGGGTGGGGTCTAAACCTTCCTTGAGTGCTTTCAACTGGTATGAGCATTTAGGCTTCTACATTTCCTGACACAACAGCATATAAACACCGTATCTATGGATAAGACTTGAAGGTAAATAACTAATATGTGAATAGTAATCAGCCACCTGTCTGGCGATGTAGTCTTCAGCCAGCTCCACGTCATACTTCACTGTGCTGCACCTAGAAGCAGCCGCCTCCATCAGTGACGTAGCCTGGTCAGTCTTCATCCCCTGCAGAACCAGGTGCCCCTGAGATCAGCCAGAAAAAACAACGGTTAGGACGGACCTCCTGATATCAGTATGACCAGAGAAGAAGAGCAGGTACAGTTCAAATGGACAGAGCTCCTGATATCAGTATGACCAGAACAGAAGAGCAGATACCGTTCAAATGGACAGACCTTTTGTCCCCATAAGCATTGGGACCAGAGTAACATAACTGCCACCATAAGTATCAGCCTAATGGTTATGGAAACGGTCTGACTAGTCTCACACACACACACACACACACACACACACACACACACACACACACACACACACACACACACACACACACACACACACACACACACACACACACACACACACACACACACACACACACACACACACACACACACACACACACACACACACACACACACACACACACACACACACACACACACACACACACACACACACACACACACACACACACACACACACACACACACACAATAGTAGCCAATTTAACAAGTCATCAGGCAGGAGTGAATTAGCTCCGACTGACGACACACACACACACCGTCATCCATTTGACATGTGCAGGGACCCGGAGCCGTGAGGACCAGCGCAGGGTGTGGAGGATGTCGCTATCATTGGGTTCTGCGAGGCCGTCCTTCAGCTGCTCCATGTAGGTCTTAGAGGGAGGCAGATCCCCAAGAAGCCTCCACAAAACCAGGAAGTAATACTGCAGGGAGCACGCCTCCTGTAAACACATGGTTATATTCAGTCAGACAGACGCCTCCTGTAAACACGTGGTTATATTCAGTAAGACAGACGCCTCCTGTAAACACGTGGTTATATTCAATAAGACAGACGCCTCCTGTAAACACGTGGTTATATTCAATAAGACAGACGCCTCCTGTAAACACGTGGTTATATTCAGTCAGACAGACGCCTCCTGTAAACACGTGGTTATATTCAGTAAGACAGACGCCTCCTGTAAACACGTGGTTATATTCAGTAAGACAGACGCCTCCTGTAAACACGTGGTTATATTCAGTCAGACAGACGCCTCCTGTAAACACGTGGTTATATTCAGTCAGACAGACGCCTCCTGTAAACACGTGGTTATATTCAGTAAGACAGACGCCTCCTGTAAACACGTGGTTATATTCAGTAAGACAGACGCCTCCTGTAAACACGTGGTTATATTCAGTAAGACAGACGCCTCCTGTAAACACGTGGTTATATTCAGTAAGACAGACGCCTCCTGTAAACACGTGGTTATATTCAGTAAGACAGACGCCTCCTGTAAACACATATTCAGTAAGACAGACGCCTCCTGTAAACACGTGGTTATATTCAGTAAGACAGACGCCTCCTGTAAACACGTGGTTATATTCAGTAAGACAGACGCCTCCTGTAAACACGTGGTTATATTCAGTAAGACAGACGCCTCCTGTAAACACGTGGTTATATTCAGTAAGACAGACGCCTCCTGTAAACACGTTATATTCAGTAAGACAGACGCCTCCTTAAACACGTATTCAGTAAGACAGACGCCTCCTGTAAACACGTGGTTATATTCAGTAAGACAGACGCCTCCTGTAAACACGTGGTTATATTCAGTAAGACAGACGCCTCCTGTAAACACATATTCAGTAAGACAGACGCCTCCTGTAAACACATATTCAGTAAGACAGACGCCTCCTGTAAACACATATTCAGTAAGACAGACGCCTCCTGTAAACACATATTCAGTAAGACAGACGCCTCCTGTAAACACATATTCAGTAAGACAGACGCCTCCTGTAAACACATATTCAGTAAGACAGACGCCTACTGTAAACACATATTCAGTAAGACAGACGCCTCCTGTAAACACATATTCAGTAAGACCGACGCCTCCTGTAAACACATATTCAGTAAGACAGACGCCTCCTGTAAACACATATTAAGTAAGACAGACGCCTCCTGTAAACACATATTCAGTAAGACAGACGCCTCCTGTAAACACATATTCAGTAAGACAGACGCCTCCTGTAAACACATATTCAGTAAGACAGACGCCTCCTGTAAACACATATTCAGTAAGACCGTGTGTCGACTACACTAGCTGGTGTGCTTGTGGGTTTCCACCTCACCATGGGTGTGATGGGTTTGTTCTCCTGTCTCCTGGCCGTGTCAAACTGAGAGCCAGCTGACAGCAGGGAAACCAAACAGGAGTACAGCTCATCGTACTTCACCGCGCCGTTGTATATTTTTGGGTACACCTGTGCCGAAACAAAAACACAGTAATGGGATCCTGTCAGGTACTGACGCTTTATTACTTAAAATCAACACGTACAAGGCATTTCGTTCTAAGGAAAGGCACATTTTACACAGTAAAAGACTGAAACGTAAACACAGAGTCGTGACGTGCACTCTCACCTTGCTGTCCAGTCGGCTTCGGTCATCCTCAGAGGACTCAGGGGACAGAACGCAGTAGAATTTGGGCTGAACCACAGTGGAATCTAAGACACATGGATGATGAGTCATTTTATTCGGTCACAATGCAACAAGTTACACAGATGGATAACCTGTTGAACTACCTACTCCGCCACCAACTACCTACTCCGCCACCAACTACCTACCTACTCCACTACCTACTCCACTACCTACCTACCTACCTACTCCACTACCTGCCCACCTGCCTACCCACCACCCACTCCACCCACCCACCCACCTGCCCACTGCCCCTACCTGCTCCACCCCCTGCCCACCTGCCCACTACCTGCTCCACTGCCTGCCTGCCTGACTCCACTACCTACCTACCTACTCCACTACCTACCTACCTACTCCACTACCTACTCCACTACCTACTCCACTACCTACTCCACTACCTACTCCACTACCTACTCCACTAATAAGTGTTTCTGCTACTCCAGCTATCCCTACATGTACCTCATTGCTACAGGTGAAATAAAAGCCCTGACTTACTCCCACCTGCAGAGCAGTGCTTGGACCAGTTCTCCTCCACCTCCTTGAAGCCGTAGTAGAGTGGCAGGACACTGCGCTTGGACCCATCTTGGACCGAACCCTGACCCGACGACGGTGGGGTTAGCAGGTTGTACTGGACCTGCGTGGAATAGGTTTACAATTTATCTGACACCCAGAGGCACAAGTCAGGACATTGACCCAGACACAGCTAGAGGTCAGGACATTGACCCAGACACAGCTAGAGGTCAGGACATTGACCCAGACACAGCCAGAGGTCAGGACATTGACCCAGACACAGCCAGAGGTCAGGACATTCACCCAGACACAGCCAGAGGTAAGGACATTGACCCAGACACAGCCAGAGGTCAGGACATTGACCCAGACACAGCCAGAGGTCAGGACATTGACCCAGACACAGCCAGAGGTCAGGACATTGACCCAGACACAGCCAGAGGTCAGGACATTGACCCAGACACAGCCAGAGGTCAGGACATTGACCCAGACACAGCCAGAGGTCAGGACATTGACCCAGACACAGCCAGAGGTCAGGACATTGACCCAGACACAGCCAGAGGTCAGGACATTGACCCAGACACAGCCAGAGGTCAGGACATTGACCCAGACACAGCCAGAGGTCAGGACATTCACCCAGACACAGCCAGAGGTCAGGACATTCACCCAGACACAGCCAGAGGTCAGGACATTCACCCAGACACAGCCAGAGGTCAGGACATTCACCCAGACACAGCCAGAGGTCAGGACATTCACCCAGACACAGCCAGAGGTCAGGACATTCACCCAGACACAGCCAGAGGTCAGGACATTCACCCAGACACAGCCAGAGGTCAGGACATTGACCCAGACACAGCCAGAGGTCAGGACATTCACCCAGACACAGCCAGAGGTCAGGACATTCACCCAGACACAGCCAGAGGTCAGGATAGTGACCCAGACACAGCCAGAGGTCAGGACATTCACCCAGACACAGCCAGAGGTCAGGACATTCACCCAGACACAGCCAGAGGTCAGGATAGTGACCCAGACACAGTTTATCAACATAAATGTCAGAGTCCACCCTGGTAATCAACGTACCTGTTCAAACAGAAACATGGGGGTCTTTGAGTACTGACGGAGCAGGTAGTGGAACACCAGCAGAATTCGGGCCAAGTTTAGAGGAACCGCTCTGAGCTGGGCCTCCTGATGCTGAAGACCCGCCACCTGACCGGGAAAGACATGGTAATTGATTAGCATCGATTGATTATCAATGTTGACAGAGCATTTAAGTACTGATGATTTTTCCTTTATTAATCATTAAAGTTGAAAGGTTAATACTCAATTTTCCATACGTCATAGGCTGAGCGACCATATTCACCATTAACAGGCTCCATCGCTACACCAGTGATAAATGGTGTACCTCTGACCAGAGTCACCATAATATACCACTGACCAGAGTCACCATAATATACCACTGACCAGAGTCACCATAATATACCACTGACCAGAGTCACCATAATATACCACTGACCAGAGTCACCATAATATACCTCTGACCAGAGTCACCATAATATACCACTGACCAGAGTCACCATAATATACCACTGACCAGAGTCACCATAATATACCTCTGACCAGAGTCACCATAATATACCACTGACCAGAGTCACCATAATATACCACTGACCAGAGTCACCATAATATACCACTGACCAGAGTCACCATAATATACCACTGACCAGAGTCACCCACTGAATCATACCACTGACCAGAGTCACCACAATATACCACTGACCAGAGTCACCACAATATACCACTGACCAGAGTCACCACAATATACCACTGACCAGAGTCACCATAATATACCACTGACCAGAGTCACCATAATATACCACTGACCAGAGTCACCATAATATACCACTGACCAGAGTCACCATAATATACCACTGACCAGAGTCACCATAATATACCACTGACCAGAGTCACCATAATATACCACTGACCAGAGTCACCACAATATACCTCTGACCAGAGTCACCACAATATACCTCTGACCAGAGTCACCACAATATACCTCTGACCAGAGTCACCACAATATACCTCTGACCAGAGTCACCACAATATACCTCTGACCAGAGTCACCACAATATACCTCTGACCAGAGTCACCACAATATACCTCTGACCAGAGTCACCACAATATACCTCTGACCAGAGTCACCACAATATACCTCTGACCAGAGTCACCACAATATACCACTGACCAGAGTCACCATAATATACCTCTGACCAGTCACCATAATATACCTCTGACCAGAGTCACCACAATATACCTCTGACCAGAGTCACCACAATATACCACTGACCAGAGTCACCACAATATACCACTGACCAGAGTCACCATAATATACCTCTGACCAGTCACCATAATATACCTCTGACCAGTCACCATAATATACCTCTGACCAGTCACCATAATATACCTCTGACCAGTCACCATAATATACCTCTGACCAGTCACCATAATATACCTCTGACCAGTCACCATAATATACCTCTGACCAGTCACCATAATATACCTCTGACCAGTCACCATAATATACCTCTGACCAGTCACCATAATATACCTCTGACCAGTCACCATAATATACCTCTGACCAGTCACCATAATATACCTCTGACCAGAGTCACCATAATATACCTCTGACCAGAGTCACCATAATATACCTCTGACCAGTCACCATAATATACCTCTGACCAGTCACCATAATATACCTCTGACCAGTCACCATAATATACCTCTGACCAGTCACCATAATATACCTCTGACCAGTCACCAGTCACCATAATATACCTCTGACCAGAGTCACCATAATATACCTCTGACCAGTCACCATAATATACCTCTGACCAGTCACCATAATATACCTCTGACCAGTCACCATAATATACCTCTGACCAGTCACCATAATATACCTCTGACCAGTCACCATAATATACCTCTGACCAGTCACCATAATATACCTCTGACCAGTCACCATAATATACCTCTGACCAGACCAGTCACCATAATATACCTCTGACCAGACCAGTCACCATAATATACCTCTGACCAGTCACCATAATATACCTCTGACCAGTCACCATAATATACCTCTGACCAGTCACCATAATATACCTCTGACCAGTCACCATAATATACCTCTGACCAGTCACCATAATATACCTCTGACCAGTCACCATAATATACCTCTGACCAGTCACCATAATATACCTCTGACCAGTCACCATAATATACCTCTGACCAGTAATATACCTCTGACCAGTCACCATAATATACCTCTGACCAGTCACCATAATATACCTCTGACCAGTCACCATAATATACCTCTGACCAGTCACCATAATATACCTCTGACCAGTCACCATAATATACCTCTGACCAGTCACCATAATATACCTCTGACCAGTCACCATAATATACCTCTGACCAGTCACCATAATATACCTCTGACCAGTCACCATAATATACCTCTGACCAGTCACCATAATATACCTCTGACCAGTCACCACCACCAGTCAATATACCTCTGACCAGTCACCATAATATACCTCTGACCAGTCACCATAATATACCTCTGACCAGTCACCATAATATACCTCTGACCAGTCACCTCTGACCAGTCACCATAATATACCTCTGACCAGTCACCATAATATACCTCTGACCAGTCACCATAATATACCTCTGACCAGTCACCATAATATACCAGTCTGACCAGTCACCATAATATACCTCTGACCAGTCACCATAATATACCTCTGACCAGTCACCATAATATACCTCTGACCAGTCACCATAATATACCTCTGACCAGTCACCATAATATACCTCTGACCAGTCACCATAATATACCTCTGACCAGTCACCATAATATACCTCACCATAATATACCTCTGACCAGTCACCATAATATACCTCTGACCAGTCACCATAATATACCTCTGACCAGTCACCATAATATACCACCAGAGTCACCATAATATACCTCTGACCAGAGTCACCATAATATACCTCTGACCAGTCACCATAATATACCTCTGACCAGTCACCATAATATACCTCTGACCAGTCACCATAATATACCTCTGACCAGTCACCATAATATACCTCTGACCAGTCACCATAATATACCTCTGACCAGAGTCACCATAATATACCTCTGACCAGTCACCATAATATACCTCTGACCAGTCACCATAATATACCTCTGACCAGTCACCATAATATACCTCTGACCAGTCACCATAATATACCTCTCTGACCAGTCACCATAATATACCTCTGACCAGTCACCATAATATACCTCTGACCAGTCACCATAATATACCTCTGACCAGTCACCATAATATACCTCTGACCAGTCACCATAATATACCTCTGACCAGTCACCATAATATACCTCTGACCAGTCACCATAATATACCTCTGACCAGTCACCATAATATACCTCTGACCAGTCACCATAATATACCTCTGACCAGTCACCATAATATACCTCTGACCAGTCACCATAATATACCTCTGACCAGTCACCATAATATACCTCTGACCAGTCACCATAATATACCTCTGACCATCATAATATACCTCTGACCAGAGTCACCATAATATACCTCTGACCAGTCACCATAATATACCTCTGACCAGTCACCATAATATACCTCTGACCAGTCACCATAATATACCTCTGACCAGTCACCATAATATACCTCTGACCAGTCACCATAATATACCTCTGACCAGTCACCATAATATACCTCTGACCAGTCACCATAATATACCTCTGACCAGTCACCATAATATACCTCTGACCAGTCACCATAATATACCTCTGACCAGTCACCATAATATACCTCTGACCAGTCACCATAATATACCTCTAACCAGAGTCACCATAATATACCTCTGACCAGTCACCATAATATACCTCTGACCAGTCACCATAATATACCTCTGACCAGTCACCATAATATACCTCTGACCAGTCACCATAATATACCTCTGACCAGTCACCATAATATACCTCTGACCAGTCACCATAATATACCTCTGACCAGTCACCATAATATACCTCTGACCAGTCACCATAATATACCTCTGACCAGTCACCATAATATACCACTGACCAGTCACCATAATATACCTCTGACCAGTCACCATAATATACCACTGACCAGTCACCATAATATACCTCTGACCAGTCACCATAATATACGTCTGACCAGTCACCATAATATACCTCTGACCAGTCACCATAATATACGTCTGACCAGTCACCATAATATACGTCTGACCAGTCACCATAATATACCTCTGTGATGGCTTGGGTGACCAGAGAGAGCACAGTGCGCCTCCCCTTCTCGGACAGGTTGTGGAAGAGGAGCAGCAGGAGCTGGAGGTGCTCCACATTTAGATCCTCGTCACTGGGAACAGAACCCTGGATGGCCTGCTGCTTCAGGGTTCCCACAAACCTGGAGGGTTGAAGAGAAATTAATCTGTAATCATGTTTCTTCTCAATCCTTAGACATTTATGTAATTTTCCAGACAGACCAAATGTTGTTGGCACAGGTAGGAAGCCCACAGATGTTCTGCTGCCACCTGTTGCCACGGGGTGCGTGCGGTCCAGTCAGGAGTGTTAGTGCCAGGCCATTTAAACGTGTGTGTGTGTGTGTGTGTGTGTGAGAGCCTCACCTTTCCCAGACTTTCATACACTCTGGGACATCAGGTTCCCCTTGCAGACTGGCCTTATGTTGCCAGATGAGCAACAGTCTGGACAGCACAGACAGGGACTGGGGGTGGATATACAGGGGCCACGGGCCCTCAGAGAACGGGGCCACACCCAGCTGCTGGAGCAGGGTGTTCTGGGTAAAAAATATAAAGACATGGGTCAGATCAGCTACTGGGCAAATATATGATAATGTTCAAATAAGATACAGCGTGTAAAGCTTTTACATTTCAGATCATTTATTAGGAAATACAACCCTGATCCCATAACAAACAGGAAATGACAGTGCTAGAAACAGCTTCTTTGGACTTACCTGCAGTGCTGGAGAGGGAAGGTCAGAGGTCACTAGGCTGTGGTTAAAGTGATACAGAGCAGAGGTGAATTCTTCATCTGAGGAACCTGGAGGACAAACAACAAAATTAGAACACCTCCCTACTTTCATTCTTCAGAAATAATGCTAACAAAACATATTGAATACAGCAAATAATGCTAACAAAACATATTGAATACAGCAAATAATGCTAACAAAACATATTGAATACAGCAAATAATGCTAACAAAACATATTGAATACAGCAAATAATGCTAACAAAACCTATTGAACACAGCAAATAATGCTAACAAAACCTATTGAACACAGCAAATAATGCTAACAAAACATATTGAATACAGCAAATAATGCTAACAAAACATATTGAATACAGCAAATAATGCTAACAAAACATATTGAATACAGCAAATAATGCTAACAAAACATATTGAATACAGCAAATAATGCTAACAAAACCTATTGAATACAGCAAATACTGCAACAAAAATGCTTTTCTTCTGACCAACCTTTGACATCTTTGTCGACGTCCTTGATGATGCTAGCCAGTGTGGCCATGTGCTGCTCCGTCAGGGAGACGGACAGATAGTTTCTGATGAAGTTGTTTCTGGACTTCAGCATGGAGGTGGTGATGAAGTTCAGAATGCTGGAGGCCAGACTTAAGAACTGAGGAGGACACAGGGAGGTTGTAAAGAATGATTAGTGATCACTGAAGAACACACAGATATAATAAACTACTTAACTGTATTAGTAAACTGTTAATAATTGGAAAAAGCACCATAATCTGGCTTCAGAAAGATAACATTAAACACCAATCCAGAGTAATACACTGCTAACATTGAACACTAATCCAGAGTAATACACTGCTGACATCGAACACTAATCCAGAATAATACACTTCTAACATCGAACACTAATCCAGAATAATACACTGCTAACATCGAACATTAATCCAGATTAATACACTGCTAACATCAAACATTAATCCAGAGAAATACACTGCTAAAATTGAACACTAATCCAGAGTAATACACTGCTAACATTGAACACTAATCCAGAGTAATACACTGCTAACATTGAACACTAATCCAGAGTAATACACTGCTGACATTGAACACTAATCCAGAATAATACACTGCTGACATTGAACACTAATCCAGAATAATACATTTCTAACATTGAACACAAATCCAGAATAATACACTTCTAACATTGAACACTAATCCAGAATAATACACTTCTAACATTGAACACTAATCCAGAATAATACACTGCTAACATTGAACACTAATCCAGAATAATACACTGCTAACATTGAAGACTAATCCAGAATAATACACTGCTAACATTGAAGACTAATCCAGAATAATACACTGCTAACATTGAACACTAATCCAGAATAATACACTTCTAACATTGAACACTAATCCAGAATAATACACTGCTCACATTGAACACTAATCCAGAATAATACACTACTAACATTGAACACTAATCCAGAATAATACACTTCTAACATTGAACACTAATCCAGAATAATACACTGCTAACATTGAACACTAATCCAGAATAATACACTACTAACATTGAACACTAATCCAGAATAATACACTTCTAACATTGAACACTAATCCAGAATAATACACTGCTAACATTGAACACTAATCCAGAATAATACACTGCTAACATTGCAGTGACACCACTTTATCGGGCCTCACCACCTCTGGGTCCTTGCGTCCGGCTAGGATGTTGCCATTCTCAGCAGCATTCTGTTTAGATGGGCTCTTCAGTCGGGGTGAGGTTTCCAGGGGTGGGGGTGGGGGAGGTGGTGGAGGGGCCACCTTGTCTTTGGAAGGGGAGATGGTCTCCTCAAACCACAAGCCCAGGATGGGTTCACTGTCATCATCTGAAACAGGACGGGTAGAGAACAGGGTTCGTAAGACAGGGACACAAAGAGAGAAAGAGAGACAGAGAGAGAGAGAGAGAGAGATAGAGAGAGGAAGTAAGAGGGGGACACAGATAGAGAGAGGAAGTAAGAGGGGGACACAGAGAGAGAGGAAGTAAGAGGGGGACACAGAGAGAGAGGAAGTAAGAGGGGGACACAGAGAGAGAGGAAGAAAGAGGGGGACACAGAGAGAGAGGAAGTAAGAGGGGGACACAGAGAGAGAGGAAGTAAGAGGGGGACACAGAGAGAGAGGAAGTAAGAGGGGAACACAGAGAGAGAGGAAGTAAGAGGGGGACACAGAGAGAGAGGAAGTAAGAGGGGGACACAGAGAGGGAGGAAGTAAGAGGGGGACACAGAGAGAGAGGAAGTAAGAGGGGGACACAGAGAGGGAGGAAGTAAGAGGGGGACACAGAGAGAGAGGAAGTAAGAGGGGGACACAGAGAAAGAGGAAGTAAGAGGGGGACACAGAGAAAGAGGAAGTAAGAGGGGGACACAGAGAGAGAGAAAGTAAGTGGGTGATGAGAGGTGTTTGTTACCTTGGCTGCTGTCCTCCTCAGTGCTGCTGAAGTCATCTTCATAATAGGTGTTGGAGTCTGTAGAGGCGCTGGCATCACTGCTGACTGAGCCTTTCCTCTGACGCTGCAAAACACAGGCCTGGTGGGGGGGGCACAATGTAGTCAAGTAGTAGTCCAGGGGAATCCACCCAACTCCTAACCCCAACTCCTAACCCCAAATCCTAACCCCAAATCCTAACCCTAAGTTTCTGCATATTGTGAGAAAGTTCTAAAAAAGCATATTGTTCCATTGCCCAGGTACCTTCTTGTATGAAGTGGAGAGCAGGGAGAACAGCAGGTTGGTGAGGGGAACCGAGTCAATGAGTCTCTGAACCCTCTGGATGGAGGTGCTCTGGGCCATGATGTTCAGCTCTGCAGGGGGACCGTCGCTGGCCCGACCCTGGGGAGAGAGGCAGAGAAATGGGCTTGGAGCTTCACTGGGTCCAGGAATAGAAATATCCTAATATGCATTAAATGAATGGATCCACTAGATCACATGAATATGGGAGAGCAGCCATAATGCATATTGGTGGTATTAAAAATGGATCATATTTTATATGGAGATTATTGGATCCACTTGATCACATGAATATGGGAGAGCAGCCATAATGCATATTGGTGGTATTAAAAATGGATCATATTTTATATGGAGATTATTGGATCCACTTGATCACATGAATATGGGAGAGCAGCCATGATGCATATTGGTGGTATTAAAAATGGATCATATTTTATATGGAGATTATTGGATCCACTTGATCACATGAATATGGGAGAGCAGCCATGATGCAGCCAAAAATGGAATATTTTATATGCATATTGGTGGTATTAAAAATGGATCATATTTTATATGGAGATTATTGGATCCACTTGATCACATGAATATGGGAGAGCAGCCATGATGCATATTGGTGGTATTAAAAATGGATCATATTTTATATGGAGATTATTGGATCCACTTGATCACATGAATATGGGAGAGCAGCCATGATGCATATTGGTGGTATTAAAAATGGATCATATTTTATATGGAGATCCACTAGATCACATGAATATGGGGGAGCAGCCATGATGCATATTGGTGGTATTAAAAATGGATCATATTTTATATGGAGATCCACTAGATCACATGAATATGGGAGAGCAGCCATGATGCATATTGGTGGTATTAAAAATGGATCATATTTTATATGGAGATCCACTAGATCACATGAATATGGGAGAGCAGCCATAATGCATATTGGTGGTATTAAAAATGGATCATATTTTATATGGAGATTATTGGATCCACTTGATCACATGAATATGGGAGAGCAGCCATAATGCATATTGGTGGAATTGGAAATGGATCATATTTTATATGGAGATCCACTAGATCACATGAATATTGAAAAGTCAAACAGAGTTCTCACAGATCTGAACAACACCTGAGTGAGTGAGTGTACGAGTGCGTGTGAGAGAGAGTGAGTGTGAGTGTGTGTGTGACTCACTGCGCTGACTTGATGCAGAGCCTCCACCTGCAGGTCCTGGAACAGGGAGGTGAGCAGTTTGATGGCGTGGTTGGCCAGGATCACAGACAGGACGCCAAAGCCTTGATGCCTGAACAGCACAGACACACCCCTTACAGTCTGATCACCATAAACCTCACGCCATTGGTCAGCCTCCGAGAGCACCACCCCCTCACATTAGAAAACATGCTGAAAGTCTACAGGCCAAATGTCCCAATCCCAAATACACAAGAGGCGTACAGCAGCGCATTTGACCACAGTTCCTCTCACCTCGAAACCAACAGGATCCATCAGAGCTACATTAAACCCCCTCTATAAAGACTACCACCCACTCTGACCCCAGGGCACACGTGAGACCCGGGCACCCACCCTTTGCCAGGACCCAGTTTCGGTGACCCGGCTCCATCCTTGGTGCGGGCGACGATGTCTCGAACCCGGAGTGCAGCCAGGGGGTCCTTCTCTTTGCCTTTGTCTGCCAGGGCTGTGGGACTCAGGTTGATGATGAGATACAGGCTGTTCAGAAGACACCACGCCCCCAGGAGCTGGAAGTTCTGGTAGTGTTCTCCTCCGGCCCGGCGGGAGTTACTGATGGCCTGGCCGATCATCTCATAGATCTCCAGCTGTTTCAAACACACACCCGGATATTAGCCAAATCAACCGAAACGCATCGCACACAACATATTTTTGGGGGTTTAGAGCGTGATACTTACACACTTCTGTACGATAGCGGTCGTTACTTACACACTTCTGTACGATAGCGGTCGTTACTTACACACTTCTGTACGATAGCGGTCGTTACTTACACACTTCTGTACGATAGCGGTCGTTACTTACACACTTCTGTACGATAGCGGTCGTTACTTACACACTTCTGTACGATAGCGGTCAGTTACTTACACACTTCTGTACGATAGCGGTCGTTACTTACACACTTACACACTTCTGTACGATAGCGGTCGTTGCTTACACACTTCTGTACGATAGCGGTCGTTACTTGCACACTTCTGTACGATAGCGGTCGTTCTGTGCACACTTCTGTACGATAGCGGTCGTTACTTACACACTTCTGTACGATAGCGGTCGTTACTTGCACACTTCTGTACGATAGCGGTCGTTACTTGCACACTTCTGTACGATAGCGGTCGTTACTTACACACTTCTGTACGATAGCGGTCGTTACTTACACACTTCTGTACGATAGCGGTCGTTACTTACACACTTCTGTACGATAGCGGTCGTTACTTACACACTTCTGTACGATAGCGGTCGTTACTTACACACTTCTGTACGATAGCGGTCGTTACTTACACACTTCTGTACGATAGCGGTCGTTACTTACACACTTCTGTACGATAGCGGTCGTTACTTACACACTTCTGTACGATAGCGGTCGTTACTTACACACTTCTGTACGATAGCGGTCACTTACACACTTCTGTACGATAGCGTACGATAGCGGTCGTTACTTACACACTTCTGTACGATAGCGGTCGTTACTTACACACTTCTGTACGATAGCGGTCGTTACTTACACACTTCTGTACGATAGCGGTCGTTACTTCTGTACGATAGCGGTCGTTACTTACACACTTCTGTACGATAGCGGTCGTTACTTACACACTTCTGTACGATAGCGGTCGTTACTTACACACTTCTGTACGATAGCGGTCACATACTTACACACTTCTGTACGATAGCGGTGGGTTCACACTTCTGTACGATAGCGGTCGTTACTTACACACTTCTGTACGATAGCGGTCGTTACTTACACACTTCTGTACGATAGCGGTCGTTACTTACACACTTCTGTACGATAGCGGTCGTTACTTACACACTTCTGTACGATAGCGGTCGTTACTTACACACTTCTGTACGATAGCGGTTACTTACACACTTCTGTACACTTCTGTACGACGATAGCGGTCGTTACTTACACACTTCTGTACGATAGCGGTCGTTACTTACACACTTCTGTACGATAGCGGTCGTTACTTACACACTTCTGTACGATAGCGGTCGTTACTTACACACTTCTGTACGATAGCGGTCGTTACTTACACACTTCTGTACGATAGCGGTCGTTACTTACACACTTCTGTACGATAGCGGTCGTTACTTACACACTTCTGTACGATAGCGGTACGATAGCGGTTTACACACTTCTGTACGATAGCGGTCGTTACTTACACACTTCTGTACGATAGCGGTCGTTACTTACACACTTCTGTACGATAGCGGTCGTTACTTACACACTTCTGTACGATAGCGGTCGTTACTTACACACTTCTGTACGATAGCGGTCGTTACTTACACACTTCTGTACGATAGCGGCAGCATCGTTCTCGTAGTCTTCTTCTTTGGTGCCGGTGGAGGCGGTGCGGAGCTGCAGACCACTGCCCACCTGGAGGATGGCCATGCAGGTAGCCACGCTCACCCCTGGATCAGACGGGGGCATCGTCAGTCATGCCCCGATGACAACAGTCCAGATAACAACCTCAGTCACATCAGAACACGTGCTCTGAGCTGTGCTCACTTCAAACATTCTGTTTTTTTTTACCAGAAACAAACAGTTAGGCACGCACGCACGCACGCACACACACAGCTAAAGGCTCACACACACATAGCCTAAACAGGCTCTCACACACACACACACACACACACACACACACACTCCCTGACGGATCTCACACACACACACAATCACACACACTCCCTGACGGATCTCACACACACACACACACACACTCCCTGACGGATCTCACACACACACACACAATCACACACACACACACACACACCCTGACGGATCTCACACACACACACAATCACACACACTCCCTGATGGATCTCACACACACACACACACACTCCCTGACGGATCTCACACACACACACACACACACACACACACACACACACACACACAATCACACACACTCCCTGATGGATCTCACACACACACACACACACACACACTCCCTGACGAATCTCACACACACACACTCCCTGGATCTCACACACACACAATCACACACACTCCCTGATGGATCACACACACACTCACACACACACACACACACACACACACACACACAATCACACACACTCCCTGATGGATCTCACACACACACACACACACACACACTCCCTGACGAATCCCTCCCTGACTGATCTCACACACACACACTCCCTGACTGATCTCACACACACACACACACACACACACACACACCCTGACGGATCTCACACACACACACACACACTCCCTGACGGATCTCACACACACACACACACTCCCTGACGGATCTCACACACACACACACACACAATCACACACACTCCCTGATGGATCTCACACACACACACACACACACACACACTCCCTGACGGATCTCACACACACAGCCCATACCGGCGTAGAGGCAGCTGAGTGCCAGGACGGTCATGTCCAGTAGTCTCCCGGGCGTCAGTGGCTCCAGGACAGGGAGGGAGAGGGTATCCAGGGCCATGGTCACATCTATTACCAGTGAGTGGAAGCTGGACAATTCAAACACACGTTATTACGTAAAAAGCTTCTGTCCAACGCAACAGGACAGTACAGCTGGTGCACCCAGACATGATAGTTCACAGTGCATAGAAAATAAATGCACACTCACACACCTACAAGCAACACACTGGTTCCCAGATCAGAGGAACAAGGTGAATTCAATACATACAGTACCTTTAGCCACAGCAGCTACCACTCATACTACACGACAAACAGGGGCAATGGACGGATCTTAAACACACCTTCAGCATGTCCCCTTCTCCTCACCCCCTATCTCCTCACATCCTCCTCTGATCCGACATAAACTCACCCGTTCCGGACAGCGGTGGCGTCGCCGACTGTGGCGGGCATGATGAAGAAGGAGTTGGCCGAGACGGCGTCCTGGAACCGGTTGATATATCTCAGAAAGTAAGGCAGATTGAGGCACACTCGCAGAAGCTTCTCTGAACCGCCTAGCTCCTGGAGACTGGACACGTTCTGACACACAAAGGCGCTCTTCATTTTGGCCTGGAAGTTCTGGTCTGTGGTCGCCGGGTCGTCGTTGTCACTTTCAGTCTACGGTCGCAAAACAGAACAGAGCATGACCTCCAGAAAGAACAACTGAGGAAACACACACACACACGTACACACGTGACTGACCTGTGTGTGTCCTGTGGCTGAGCCAAGCATGGAGAGATCAGGGTTGAACACAGAGGTCAGCTGATTGAAGAAGTTCATCTGCACCTCCTTGTGTCTCAGCTCCGGGTTTACCGGAGACGGTACCTCCTTCTGGTCCTCCACTGTAGGAGGGAGAGAAGACCAGACCCAGTCAGTGGACCAGGAGACCCAGTCAGTGGACCAGGAGACCCAGTCAGTGGACCAGGAGACCCAGTCAGTGGACCAGGAGACCCAGTCAGTGGACCAGGAGACCCAGTCAGTGGACCAGGAGACCCAGTCAGTGGACCAGGAGACCCAGTCAGTGGACCAGGAGACCCAGTCAGTGGACCAGGAGACCCAGTCAGTGGACCAGGAGACCAGGAGACAGTCAGTGGACCAGGAGACCCAGTCAGTGGACCAGGAGACCCAGTCAGTGGACCAGGAGACCCAGTCAGTGGACCAGGAGAACCCAGTCAGTGGACCAGGAGAACCCAGTCAGTGGACCAGGAGACCCAGTCAGTGGACCAGGAGACCCAGTCAGTGGACCAGGAGACCCGGTCAGCTCCCTTTCTGCCACTCCTGCACAAGTCAAATAACGCCAGTCCACAGATCCACTCTACTGGATCACAACTCCACTGAAAGTGCCACATGAAAAAAACAAAATTCAATATTATCCATTAAAAATAACTGGGTAGTATAGTTCCTGAATGATGATTGGTTTAAAGTGATGGTAAATTGGACAAAACAAACCAGATAGATTGAGTCCTAAACGCTGATTGGTTAAAAGCCATGGTGCTTTAGAATGCACACTATACATTTGACAAAAATCCTCCATCAACCCAAATGTCCAGTCCCCCATGATCCAGAAAACTATCCGTCTGACATGCTAATATCAGGGCTGGCCGGCAGCCAAAGTACAACAGCATAAAATCCACGGGTTTGTTCACCCACATTGACGCACCGGCGGTACCACACTGTGTACGTCACATTCATGTAAAAGGAGTCTGAATAAAAAGACGGACATCTAACGGAGCCGCATCTAACTCCGCCAACAGGGAACCTTAAACGGGGGATATGGGACTCACCGTCAGAGAGCGTCTTCACGGTCTGCGGCAGCTTGGCCGACTTCATCATGGCGGTGAATGTGATTATCTCGGTTCTGTCCAAGCGGCTGCAGCCGGTACACAACCCCTTTATCAACAGGATCAGGTGTTTCTGGAGAGGAGGCCATGATAACATGTTAACATCCACATGCTGATCTGATCCGCACTCCGTCGGCTTCCACTATTCTCTTGTCACATTTACATACGCTAGACACCCGCTTTTGTGGCAACTCAAACTGGTGAAACACTTACCACAAGTTTGAGTTGCCACAAGAGCAATACTGGACTTATTCTGTCTGCACTTAGACATCTGACATTTACATAAATACAGTGATTAGCCTGGTGATGAAGGGGTAGGGCTGGTGATGAAGGGGTAGGGCTGGTGATGAAGGGGTAGGGCTGGTGATGAAGGGGTAGGGCTGGTGATGAAGGGGTAGGGCTGGTGATGAAGGGGTAGGGCTGGTGATGAAGTGGTAGGGCTGGTGATGAAGGGGTAGGGCTGGTGATGAAGGGGTAGGGCTGGTGATGAAGGGGTAGGGCTGGTGATGAAGGGGTAGGGCTGATGAAGGGGTAGGGCTGGTGATGAAGGGGTAGGGCTGGTGATGAAGGGTAGGGCTGGTGATGAAGGGGTAGGGCTGAGATGAAGGGGTAGGGCTGGTGATGAAGGGGTAGGGCTGGTGATGAAGGGGTAGGGCTGGTGATGAAGGGGTAGGGCTGGTGATGAAGGGGTAGGGCTGGTGATGAAGGGGTAGGGCTGGTGATGAAGGGGTAGGGCTGGTGATGAAGGGGTAGGGCTGGTGATGAAGGGGTAGGGCTGGTGATGAAGGGGTAGGGCTGGTGATGAAGGGGTAGGGCTGGTGATGAAGGGGTAGGGCTGGTGATGAAGGGGTAGGGCTGGTGATGAAGGGGTAGGGCTGGTGATGAAGGGGTAGGGCTGGTGATGAAGGGGTAGGGGGTAGGGCTGGGCTGATGATGAGGGGTAGGGCTGGTGATGAAGGGGTAGGGCTGGTGATGAAGGGGTAGGGCTGGTGATGAAGGGGTGGTGATGGGGGTAGGGCTGGTGATGAAGGGGTAGGGCTGGTGATGAAGGGTAGGGCTGGTGATGAAGGGGTAGGGCTGGTGATGAAGGGGTAGGGCTGGTGATGAAGGGGTAGGGCTGGTGATGAAGGGGTAGGGCTGGTGATGAAGGGGTAGGGCTGGTGATGAAGGGGTAGGGCTGGTGATGAAGGGGTAGGGCTGGTGATGAAGGGGTAGGGCTGGTGATTACCAGACTGCCCTAACAGCCTAAAGGGTACACGCAGCATTAACTAAAAGAGTCAGTTACACGTAGCATTATCTCATCTCCTACCTGTGAGACGGCACATGCTTCATCCGGGTTCTCGAGCCGCAGCAGTGAGAACTCAATCAACACTTTACACGCTGCCGCCACAGACAGCAACTGGTTTCTGGGTACTAGAGGAAGGTGGGAGAACAGGGTAGACTAATGTGACGGATCTGATTTCACAAATAATGCATTGTTCAGGACATCTATAAGAAGCCGTGCATGAAAAGGATAACGAGCATGTATGTCAAGAGAAATAACAAATGTAAATAATATTTAGGTAGAAACTGGCTTTTGTTGATTTTGAAAAAAAATCATTTTTATCAAATCTCTATAAAAATCCTTATAAAATGACCTTCTACTCTCACAAACAGGGCTGATCGTTTAAAACATAAACTAAAACTAATCTATGAAAGAAGAAGCCACTGCAGTAGAAAATAAATTGTAGGTATACTGGAGTTAATGGGCAGTTGCACCTACTTTGTCCACAGACTGTGGTGATGTAATGTGCAGAGAGGGCCACAAAGGATGAGTAGAAGGGCTCATATCGTTTGTCATGGTGTAAAATCTCAGATTCACTGAAACGACAAACGGGTCAATGCAAAGTTATTGAGGAAGGTGTCACATAAATAAAGTCTAGTACAACACAATGACTGTCAAAAGGTGTGATGAGGTAAATATTTGGACGAGACCCAGGTCAAAGCCAGTGGAAACGCAAAGGCAACACAAATGTCAAGAAAATATCTGCATGTCGATAGGATATTTTTTAAATCATGATGTAATCTGATTCTGATTTAATCACAGGTTAGTAAAGTACACACAGGTGTGAGGAAGGGTAAGAGTCCTATATGGACAAACCAGGTACGGCTGATTCAAATATTTGGTTTTGAAGAGTCATTTAAGAGTTGTTTGTTTTATCTTTTTCACATGTTTCCCAAGGTATCACATGCCAAAGGTCAATGACATCCAACATTCCCAGAATTCAAAGACACATCCATGAATCAGTGGTTATACGTCTCCAGGCTCATCCATAAATCAGTGGTTATACGTCCCCAGCCTCATCCATGAATCAGTGGTTATACGTCCCCAGCCTCATCCATGAATCAGTGGTTATACGTCTCCAGGCTCATCCATGAATCAGTGGTTATACGTCTCCAGGCTCATCCATAAATCAGTGGTTATACGTCTCCAGGCTCATCCATGAATCAGTGGTTATACGTCCCCAGCCTCATCCATGAATCAGTGGTTATACGTCCCCAGCCTCATCCATGAATCAGTGGTTATACGTCTCCAGGCTCATCCATAAATCAGTGGTTATACGTCTCCAGGCTCATCCATGAATCAGTGGTTATACGTCCCCAGCCTCATCCATGAATCAGTGGTTATACGTCTCCAGGCTCATCCATGAATCAGTGGTTATACGTCTCCAGGCTCATCCATGAATCAGTGGTTATACGTCCCCAGCCTCATCCATGAATCAGTGGTTATACGTCCCCAGCCTCATCCATGAATCAGTGGTTATACGTCCCCAGCCTCATCCATGAATCAGTGGTTATACGTCCCCAGGCTCATCCATGAATCAGTGGTTATACGTCTCCAGGCTCATCCATGAATCAGTGGTTATACGTCTCCAGACTCATCCATGAATCAGTGGTTATACGTCTCCAGACTCATCCATGAATCAGTGGTTATACGTCTCCAGACTCATCCATGAATCAGTGGTTATACGTCTCCAGACTCATCCATGAATCAGTGGTTATACGTCTCCAGACTCATCCATGAATCCGTGGTTATATGTCTCCTGGCTCATCCATAAATCCGTGGTTATATGTCTCCTGGCTCATCCATGAATCAGTGGTTATATGTCTCCTGGCTCATCCATGAATCAGTGGTTATATGTCTCCTGGCTCATCCATGAATCAGTGGTTATATGTATCCAGGCTCATCCATGAATCAGTGGTTATATGTCTCCTGGCTCATCCATGAATCAGTGGTTATATGTCTCCTGGCTCATCCATGAATCAGTGGTTATATGTCTCCAGGCTCATCCATGAATCAGTGGTTATATGTCTCCAGGCTCATCCATAAATCAGTGGTTATACGTCTCCAGGCTCATCCATAAATCAGTGGTTATATGTCTCCAGGCTCATCCATAAATCAGTGGTTATATGTCTCCAGGCTCATCCATAAATCCGTGGTTATATGTCTCCTGGCTCATCCATAAATCAGTGGTTATATGTCTCCTGGCTCATCCATGAATCCGTGGTTATATGTCTCCAGGCTCATCCATGAATCAGTGGTTATATGTCTCCTGGCTCATCCATGAATCAGTGGTTATACGTCTCCAGACTCATCCATGAATCAGTGGTTATACGTCTCCAGGCTCATCCATAAATCAGTGGTTATACGTCTCCAGGCTCATCCATAAATCCGTGGTTATACGTCTCCAGGCTCATCCATAAATCCGTGGTTATATGTCTCCTGGCTCATCCATAAATCCGTGGTTATATGTCTCCTGGCTCATCCATAAATCCGTGGTTATATGTCTCCTGGCTCATCCATGAATCAGTGGTTATATGTCTCCTGGCTCATCCATGAATCAGTGGTTATATGTCTCCTGGCTCATCCATGAATCAGTGGTTATATGTATCCAGGCTCATCCATGAATCAGTGGTTATATGTCTCCAGGCTCATCCATGAATAAGTGGTTATATGTCTCCAGGCTCATCCATGAATCAGTGGTTATACGTCTCCAGGCTCATCCATAAATCAGTGGTTATACGTCTCCAGGCTCATCCATAAATCAGTGGTTATATGTCTCCAGGCTCATCCATAAATCAGTGGTTATATGTCTCCTGGCTCATCCATAAATCAGTGGTTATATGTCTCCTGGCTCATCCATGAATCAGTGGTTATATGTATCCAGGCTCATCCATAAATCAGTGGTTATATGTCTCCTGGCTCATCCATGAATCAGTGGTGATATGTATCCAGGTTCATCCATGAATCAGTGATTTTATAAAATAAAGCACTGGGACTATATGCTTGCTTCAGACATGAGCACACTGGATTAAAAGATACTCCTTAACTACTCCAGTGGTTACCAACCCTTTTCAGTAACTGTACCACAATATTACAATTTGCTCTCTACAGAATCCAGTTTAATTTGACCAGTAAGGCACTGGTCAATTCAGCTGTGCTAGTGTTGGGATATATTTAAACATGTTAGCGCAGGGATGTGATTGGGGCAAAAGTAACTACTCAAATTCATAGACATCTGTGGATGCAAGGATAGTTAAACACAAATATATATATTGCAGCATAATCTTAAACAGTATAACACACCGCCATCCTGTAAGCTGTTAATGGTAATGATACTGATAGATAATTGCAATAGTCAGGCTTTTATTATCTAATGCAGTTAGGTTTACGTACTTCAGAAATTAAACGGTTTATTTAATAACTGATTGGCCGATCGAATAGCAGTCGATATATCAGATTGTGTAGATGCTGACTGAGATGTAACCAAGTCATGTGGATCTTGCTAACTTTAACTAGTTAGTGAACTGGGTTGCCCCCACAACCAACTACGTGTAAAGAATAATTAAACAGCTGTGTCAGTTAATGTCAATGACACATGGACATAGTCGTAAAAATGTAAAACAACCATCGCATTTGATAATTACCAAAACAACAAACACACACACATTTAGCTTTCGTTTTCCATTCCTGCTCGTCCAGATATACTGGCTAGCACTGTAGCAGCATCAGGAGCTCGTCAGCTCAGGCTAACTAAAGGCTTTACATAGCAACGGACGTCTGGCTGGTGTGAACTGGCTGGAGTTGTCATGCAAATTTAACAGTTAAACATTCAGTTATGGTTTGACATTCATGGTTACTTCAAGGTAAACTGCAGCATACAACGCCAGGTTGATGTTTTAGCTAACTAACGTGGCTAGCACTGAACGCTACTACACACCCTATTCGGCCTGATGATTAAGCAGATTCCTACTAAGGCTAGCATGCTATGCTATAGCCAGTGCAATGCAAACCAGGTGAGCGAAGATGCTAGTAAATGTAGCATTGCTAGCTAGCGGTTTTATGCATGTCTTTCCCCGCAACACAACCATGCAATTCATAGACAGGGGGGCTCTGTACCTGTTTATTATGGATCCTATAAGCTGAGGTAGCTCTTTAGTTTCAAACGCTGTGTACGAGGCTGATAAAAGCGGTCGTACAGCAGCAGTCCATTCCGGTTCTCCATCTCCTCCGCTCGTCGCCATCTTGAGATTCTGTTTTAGACAACCGATACTTTTTCATAGCCTCCCTTGAAAGGAAATGAGGTTTATCACCAGATACAAAATAACAGGAAGTGTCACAAACAAAATCAGCACTAGCTTGCTATAATAAACTATAACTATATGTTTATATGTAGATAACAAAATTAGACTAACAGTTGTTTTCTAGAATATAATTAAACGAGAAACGTAGATTTAAATATTATTCATTTTTATTGAATGTATGCAATAGTGCAGTTTTTTCTCAGGATACCATTTGCAATACTATTCAAATTTCATTCATGTTTTTTTTAAACATAAATATGATATTAACTATCATTGACACAAAACTGAGACATTTCAGTTAAGGAAAATGATTTGAAAAGCAAAACCTCCAGTGCATCAAAGCAACAAAACTTCTTAAGACCAAATTTGACCTTAATAAACCTGTGATAAAAAACACCCTTTGACATGTACACCTGCAAACAAAACTTGTCTTGATATCATCTCCAGACAGAATTTAAAACAATTTATTTACTGCAAAACATTTTTTTATTTTAGTCCATCTTTTACAGCAAAACAATATTTCAAACTGTGAAAACACTTGCTTTGAGACACACTAAAAAAAACTACAGCTTGCTCTTTTAGTGTGGTAAAGACAAGTAGTAGTTTTATGAAGTTTGATCATGTACAAAGATTTACATTAAGCTATCCTTCTAAGGAGTTTATAAGGAGGTTGGACAGTTAATTATTAGTTAATAACACTACTTAGAACATTCCTTAGAATATACCTAAATGTCAATAGTGATAAAATAAATAAAAACAGTTCCCAAAAATATTGAAGACCTTCGGGGGGGAAAAAACGAAACATTGAAAACCAACCACATTAAATTACAATGAGGGATGATTTTGGTCTGAGACATCTTCAGCTTGTCCACCTCCAACGTTCCAGGGTCGTCCAGGCAGCGATGATAAAGTCAACATTGAAAGGATCAAGGTCAAACTTCATGAATTACCGCCAGGCCCTGTTGAGCAATTTAACTTCTGCGAGGCGTTTACTGATCATAGTGGCGAAGAAGAGAGCGAAGAGGACGCTACTAATCAACACGTAGTCGTAGTCATCCTTGAGGACGTCAAACTGCTTGGATGGGTACACCCTGGTTTGGTAGATATCCAGGCCGTACGCTACCACCTACAGGAGAAACACACACACACATTCCCATGTTTTACACATTTGATATGTGGTTTGAGTTTTTTTTTTTTCATTTTTATTTCCGACTGCAATTCCAGCACTGGATTGGTAAATCTCTTTTTCAAAAGCAATCAATCCTTAAAAAAGTTAATACTGAATAATGTTATTACTCAAAAATAATATCAATCAGAATCACTATTATTTTAAGTACCCATCCTTTTAGTGAGTGAACAGCATCAGAGTCAGTGTTACTGTAACATTAATGCTCCCTGTGTCTCAGAGTCAGTGTTACTGTAACATTAATGCTCCCTGTGTCTCAGAGTCAGTGTTACTGTAACATTAATACTCCCTGTGTATCAGAGTCAGTGTTACTGTAACATTAATACTCCCTGTGTATCAGAGTCAGTGTTACTGCCTTTATTAATGTCCCTGAAGGCCACACACACACCACACACACACACACAGGTTTTCAAAATGAGAAGTTTCCGAATGTGTAACCTGAGCATAGACCACCTATGTTATTTATATGCTTTCTAACGCCCTTCCTGACACAGACCGGTTCATTTTTGTGGCTTATAAAGCAGGCTTTAGTGCATATTTTTTTAGCAGGCCTTTGCTTTCTCCTAAACCTTTTTCGAAGTTATATATCATTACATATTATAATATCAATCATTTCACCTTCTAAGTTCTCAAACTTTAAATTAGCTGTTATCAAAACGGTGGCACAAAGCTATCTGCATAGCAGGAGCACACAAGCATGAGAGACTGGATTCTGACACACCGTTTGTCTTAACATTAAAAACTCTCCCTTTCCCAAATACTCACCAGACATGTAGACTCCAGGCCAGAGGGGGCAGTATAGATTCCTTTTACTCTGGACACAGTCTGGTTGTAATTGATATACCACTCTGCACGAATGGGCATCTCTGGGGCATAAGGTATAAGGTTCTCCTCACTGAAAAAAAAAGATATAACTTCATGGGGTTGCATAAAATCACCTGCGACCACATGTGCTTTTAACATCTTAAGATAGCACTTTAAACACGGTAATATAATTAGAGAACTTATCAGGTGCAGGACAGAAAAACAAATCAGAAAACGATGTCACAATTCTTGTATGCTCCCGTGGCAAAGTATTTAAAAAGTACAAACATACAAAAACACAGTTGATCCAAAGGGGATCTTAGAGAAGAACATCCTTGAACAGCCAAGCTAGTGGATGCTCAACGCCATGGTAATCAGTGTGGACAGTTCTGATTGGTTCTCTTCCATCTCAGGCATAACAAACACAAGTATGAGAACATGACTGTGGTTCACTGACCGGCTTTGCTCAGTGACGACCTCAGGTCTCCGTGGATCCAGGAACATTTTAGGAAGAGACAAAATGGCACCCGACGGCAACCCCACTGAGAAGGACAAACAGACATGTCAGTTGTGCGGTCAGAAGAGCTTAGAAAGCACGTTCACCTGCTACAGAACATTTACATTTGCATATGAAAAGCTGAAGGCATCTGAGACATCACCAATCCAAACAAACTGACAAATGAAAAACATTTCAGTCTACTACTTAACAACGTTTTCCAGACCGAACCAGTCAAACAGAAAACCTCTGGCATTTAATAGGTTGTGTCTGTCAGAGTGAAGACCCCCTGTACTGACCCAGAAGATGCCTGGAGGTGATGCCCTTCTCTGTGAGCGTGGCCTCCATGGTGGTGATGGGTAGAGGGAAGATGTAGCTCTGCTGCAGCACCTGGGGCAGGTATGGGCGGTCCAGACTACTGAACACTGTGCTGTTGTACAACTCCGTCCCCTCAAAAAGCTCCAGCACGGAGAACTCATTACGACGAGCCTTGGTGTTCCAGTACTCATACTGGAGGTGGGGACAGACAGACAGACAAACAGGGAATGTTGTCAGGCAAGGCAATATCCTGAGACACCACTATAACAGCGCTAGCTCATATTGGTAAACAGGACTAGGAACCAGCACTCACCACCACCCAGTTCTCCGAGTGGACAAAATGGATGGGTCCCCTGGCCTTCCTCTGGACAGCCTCATGGATGATTCGTCCGGTCACGCCATCGACCAGGAACATGCCCACGAAGGCCCGCTCAGGGTGCGTGTCTGTGCTCTCCGTCACCACCGCCAAGAGGTTAGGGTTCAAATACTGAAGGGGTGGAAATAAACACACCATTAATGATGCCTCGCCACACTTGTGGCCGTTTATATGGCCGTTTATATCGTCTCCCAAGTGTAAACGTTTGTGGTTGTACTCGCAGCATCTCAAAACTGGGACAAAACGTGTGACAGTAAAGCTGGAGGTTTCCAAAATATCAATGGAAACTGAGTCAAACAGTAACTGTTATTTAAGTCGATCCCTATGCTGTTACATGGTCTAGCAGGCGTGGCGTGGGTGTGGTGTCTGGCGGGCGCGGTGTCTGGCGGGCGCGGTGTCTGGCCGGCGCGGTGTCTGGCCGGCGCGGTGTCTGGCCGGCGCGGTGTCTGGCCGGCGCGGTGTCTGGCCGGCGCGGTGTCTGGCCGGCGCGGTGTCTGGCCGGCGTGGTGTCTGGCCGGCGTGGTGTCTGGCGGGCGTCTGTGGCGCGGTGTCTGGCGGGCGCGATGTCTGGCCGGCGTGGTGACTAGCGTGTGTGGTGGGCGTGGTGACTAGCGTGTGTGGTGGGGGTGGTGTCTGGCGGGCGCGGTGTCCGGCGGGCGCGGTGTCCGGCGGGCGCGTGTCCGGCGGGCGCGGTGTCCGGCGGGCGCGGTGTTTGGCAGGGTGTTTATATCGTTATATCGTGTGTGGTGGGCGTGGTGACTAGCGGGCGTGGTGACTAGCGTGTGTGGTGGGCGTGGTGACTAGTGTGTGTTGTGTCCGTTACCTTGTAGAGAACACTGCGGTCCCCCATTACTCGACCCTGGGAGTGGACGTGCTCATTGGGTCTCTTTCCTTTGACCTCCACAATCTTCTGGACGTCAGTGGGAAGAACCACCTCCCAGATCAGTTCTGATGAAAGGTCCTGGAAAAACACACAAACTTGAATGTCTCTTACACTTTAATGTGAGCCAGCATAAACACACACACACACACACACACACACACCATAACGACTCATCTCACCTTACGCAGCCTGAATCCAGACAGATGTCCCTGCTCAGAGTCCACCAGGTAGAAGAATATGGAGGAGGCCATCTCCTGGAGCTGCTGCATGACGTTCTTTGTAGAGGGAAAGGCTGTCACCTAAACAGACGATGAGAGAACCAGGATAGAACCATATTAGGTTGGTTAAGTTGGACAGCTGTTGATCTTGTACTGGACCAGGAACTAGATTGTGGCAATGGCAGATATACGACATATAACAGCACCCAAACACACACACATCTCATCCTACCTTGTATTGGTCATCAACCAACAGTAGGACTTTCGCATAATCCTGGTCTATAACTGGTAACAGTAATGACTGGAGAATAGGTCTGGGCAGTACAGGAAGAGAGATCTGACTTTTCCTGCCAAAGATGGGGTTGAAGACATGCAGTGTGGCCAGTCCAGTGTCCTGGAATAGAAACAGAGAGACCGACAAAGAGTGAGAAAGAAATATTGGAATTACATAGAGTTAGAAGTACTATGTCTACAAACAATGACTGAGTATCACATTAACTAATAATCCTGTTTAACTAGTATCTTCTGGTAAATTTTAAGATATCAGAAAAAAACATTGGTGCCAAAAGGTGTTTGCTTTAATCAAGTCAACTTGTGTTGTAGCAGTTCAGCCTACCTTGTCCTTGATGAGCAGAGTGCATTGTGGGGGATGGGGGAAGTGAGCAGTGTTCCTCTGGACTATTAGTTTGAAGGCTGCGTTGGGCTGAACATTCTCCAGGAAGTGCTTCCACAGAATTGTGCCAGACTTACTGTCGATGCCAAAGAGCTTGAACCAAACAAAGAACATATTATTTTAACAACGCCAAAATACATATATTTAACACAAATAAAAATTGAGCGGCAAGTCAGGGTTAAATGACTTGCAAAAATATGCAACACACACACACACACACACACACACACACACACACACACACACACACACACACACACACACACACACACACACACACACACACACACACACACACACACACACACACACACACACACACACACACACACACACACACACACACACACACACACACACACACACACACACACACACACACACACACACACACACACACACACACACACACACACACACACACACACACACACACACACACACACACACACACACACACACACACACACACACACACACACACACACACACACACACACACACACACACACACACACACACACACACACGACTCAAAAGCCTAATAAAGCACAACCAGAAAAGTATCCTGTGATTCTGTCAGTTTCGTGACACCAATTATCCCCGTCGGCCGTTACCCAGACACACCCCCTCACCTTCCCCGTCAGCCGTTACCCAGACACACCCCCTCACCTTCCCCGTCAGCCGTTACCCAGACACACCCCCTCACCTTTCCTGAGGCGGTCACCATGACCATCATCTTCTGCAGGTTGAACTCGTCCCGGGACAGGGTTTCTATGGTAACCTGGTTTTTGATCTGACTGCGAGGTTTACGGGCTTCGTAGAACAGCTTCCACAGGTGGGCCGTCCAGGACTGCAGAACTATGACCTGGGATGACAGCCGCTTCATCACCATGGGCAACAGCCCGTCTAGGAAGACAGACACCATAAACACGGACCACACACACACGGACCACACACACACGGACCACACACACACACGAAGTGGTGAATAGGAGATTGTCCTGGTAAGGGTTTCTTTAGAAATATTTTGAGTAAATTAGTTCTTTCTAGAAGGTCGCCAGATGGACCAGGTGGACACGACAATGTGGGAAATCATGACAGATTACAGGACTACAGTCGACAGCAAGAAGGAAGGCGACAAGTTGCTACCAATCCTTCAGAGTATCTCCAGCACATGCAAAAAGAAGGTCAAACGTTACCTTGAATGGCTGGATCCAAGCGCAGCAATTAGAGAAAAGAATGACAAGGAGAAGTGAAGCAAACAACACATACAGAAGTGTTAACATAAAAACAGTGGTTCCCTACCAGGGGACAAGGACCTCTGGAGGTACTTGAAAACACCATAGATTTACTAGTGGAATTAACATGAAGGGTACTACAGTGGTACTCAGAGCAAAATAAGGTTGGTGGTACAGTAACTAAAAAGGGTTGGGAACCACTGAGATAGAGCCCGGGGGGATGTTAGAGCCCGGGGGGATGTTAGAGCCCGGGGGATGTTAGAGCCCGGGGGGATGTTAGAGCCCGGGGGATGTTAGAGCCCGGGGGGATGTTAGAGCCCGGGGGATGTTAGAGCCCGGGGGGATGTTAGAGCCCGGGGGGGATGTTAGAGCCCGGGGGATGTTAGAGCCCGGGGGATGTTAGAGCCCGGGGGATGTTAGAGCCCGGGGGATGTTAGAGCCCGGGGATGTTAGAGCCCGGGGGATGTTAGAGCCCGGGGGATGTTAGAGCCCGGGGGATGTTAGAGCCCGGGGGATGTTAGAGCCCGGGGGATGTTAGAGCCCGGGGGATGTTAGAGCCCGGGGGATGTTAGAGCCCGGGGGATGTTAGAGCCCGGGGGATGTTAGAGCCCGGGGGATGTTAGAGCCCGGGGGATGTTAGAGCCCGGGGGATGTTAGAGCCCGGGGGATGTTAGAGCCCGGGGGATGTTAGAGCCCGGGGGATGTTAGAGCCCGGGGGATGTTAGAGCCCGGGGGATGTTAGAGCCCGGGGGATGTTAGAGCCCGGGGGATGTTAGAGCCCGGGGGATGTTAGAGCCCGGGGGATGTTAGAGCCCGGGGGGATGTTAGAGCCCGGGGGGATGTTAGAGCCCGGGGATGTTAGAGCCCGGGGGGATGTTAGAGCCCGGGAATGTTAGAGGTTTCACACAACCAAGATTTCAGGGGAATAGCTGAAAATAACCTGCAGTAGCCGGCAGTGAAAAAGAGTGTAACAGAAAATGTTCCTCACCAGCCTTCTTGCCAAACTCTCCCTCCAGCTCTGCCTGGGTACCAGTAAGTGGCAGGTCAACCATCTCCATGGTAACAACATCCGCTAGGGCTTCCTCTCTGACCCACACCACCCGGCCTGAAAACAGAGGGATTGGTTAGAAGCCTCGCCGTGCGTTTAGGGGGAGATAATTTCCCTACATGTCATTTAGGGAGTACGGGCATTATTCTCATATGTTCAGGGGTTAGGCTAACCGTTATTTAACAGTACTAAATAGTTGTATGAATGTGTGTGTTGGTACCTGGTTGTAATATGAATGTGCGTGCGCTGGTACCTGGTTGTTGTATGAATGTGTGTGTGTGTGCTGGTACCTGGTTGTTGTATGAATGTGTGTGTGTGTGTGTGTTGGTACCTGATTGTTGTATGAATGTGTGTGTGTGTGTGTTGGTACCTGGTTGTTGTATGAATGTGAGGGCATGGTCTTCCGTCTGCACCAGGACTCTGTATCCCACAGAGTCATCCTTCTTCAGGAAGGCGTGGACGTACAGCTGGGAACACCACCATTAAAGACCACAGTTATCAACCACAGAAGAAAGAAAACATTGTTCCCCAAATACTTGTCTCCAGGGGAAGCGGTAAAATTGGTAGGTTTTATCAATGTGTTTTCACTGGTTGTCTACAGCATACATAAAATGCAGTGGCCACATCTCCACAAACGTACCTTCTGTGGTTTCCCACCATTGGCCTCAAGTGGAAACATGACAGTAGTATCCAGCAGCCTGTGTCCTGAGTCTGCACTAAACAGATTGATAGCACAGGCCTAGAACAGGATGCAGAGAGACAGAGTACTTGTGTGTTATGAATTAACAGAAAGTCTTCATTCTTTCCACATTTACCACACAATTTCAAATCTGGTGATTACAAATACCAGCTCCTGCAATGTGAATCATCCTTGGGAGAGGCGTTAATACTACTTATCGGATAAAGAAATATAATGCAGGGTGTGCAAGCATGTGTTACATTTATCTACGTCAGGTCACCTCGAAGGGGGACTTTTGGTGTTGACAACTCACAGTTTTGTTCTTGGGAGTCATAACGGCAGCCACAGTCTTCTCTCCTGTCGTGGCGAAGGAGACCAGGGACGCCTGAACAACAGACAGTTAGCAACCAGTAACACTTCTGGTCATTTCTAGTGCATTCCAAAAAACAACATAGGAGGTCCAAGTATTCAGGAGCTCAGATGAAGTGGGCTAATATAGACATGATGTCGACAGGACATGTGCCCGCTGGTTGAATAGTACAAGGGTGACTGTAACACTCACGGGCTGGAAGTCTCTGAGAGGGGCGATGGTGGAACCGTCCACACTAAGCTGCAGCAGGATCTGATGGTCTGGCCCCAGCTGGAGGAAGAACTCCGGGAGAGGGGAGCGAGCTGGGTGTGGCTGGGTGGAAACCAGGATGGGCTGGAAGTCTCGGGACACCTCCATATCTAGAGACTGGCGGAGAAATGGCAAGAGTGGGAGGGGCAAAGGCCGGGAGTGAGAGATAAACAGATGAGGGGGCGGAGCAAACGAAATAGAGGCAACATCATTGGTAAAAATACAGGTTGTTAAATTTGAGCACCGCTCCGTTTATCCAACTGAACACAGCCTGGGGTCTCTGAGACGGGATGTAATGGAACGTCACACAGCTGAGAAATATAGATATTACATTATATGTGGAGCAGAGGACACTGTTGGACAGGGAGAGTTATTTACCTGCAGCAGGACCTGTCTGAACTGTGAGTCCTCAGCCTGTAAAGGGAGGGTGTAGAGGGCCTGCGTGAAGGGGTCCACACACACCAAAACACCCTGACCAACCACCACACAGCTGCTCTCCACACTGGACAGCCACGGAGCCTCCATGGACATCTGTGGACAAGAGCACACACACATACTGAAAAACACACAATGGAGAACCCAAAGCAATAACATTTCACACAGTCACATAACAGGATTATTGCATTTTATAAAATGGTTCTGATTATACAAGAACACAAAGGTGCTTTAGAATATTTCTTTGTCATTGCCTGTCCCCAGTCTTAAAAATTTTTTGTAAAAATTCCCACTATCCAATCCCAAAACACAAACAAACATGTGAATAACAATATGTTAAAAACCTGCATATAAGTATAGTGATAACATGGTACCAGGTGACTCCAGGAAATATCCAGCTTTCTTCACAAGACTAAGACTGTTTACTTTAGCCACGATTGGACGACAGCTGCAACCGGACGACAGCTGCAACCGGACGACAGCTGTGGACCAATTACCTGTTTGGTGATCTCTCCATCCTCCAGGCTGTAGACGGTGACTGTGAGGTGGGAGTGTGGAACCACCCCCAGCACAACAACATCCTCCCCACCCGCGGAGTACACTGCCTGGTACATGACTGCCTCCCTGTGGAGAACACATGTACAACATTCAAACTGAAGTAAGAATTTGACCCTTGGTAAGACAATGCAACAGCCTCATGCAGTAATCAATGGAAACGGCGTGTTTAATGCATGACGAAGGACACGCTGCACATTTCTGCATTTAAATATGAACAATTTGTCAGGAACTCGGATCGTTACATCAGTTTTTTAGCTTATGTTCCCTATACGCAAGGTACCTCATTTGCATATTTTTTGAAATGGCAGACAGAACCAGGGTCCCACCTACCCTTCTGGGAGATTCTCCACCCATTTCAGGTGTCCATTGGAGAGGTAGTGAAGAGAGATGGCAGTTTTCTTCAGCACAGCCACGTGCTTCACTGTGTCCTGGATGCCCACAAAGCATGCAGCCTGAAAGCTGAAGTTTACAGGTATATTATCAACATGCAGTTTTTTTTGTCACTGTCTCTCAGTTGTGACTTGACAGTTAAAAGAAACAGCCACCTGCCCTCCAAACCCCCACTCAAACACCCACCTGCCCCCCTAACACCCACCTGCCCCCCTAACACCCACCTGCCCCCCTAACACCCACTCAAACACCCACCTGCCCCCCAAACCCCCTAACACCCAACTGCCCCCAAACCCCTAACACCCAACTGCCCCCCTAACCCCCACCTGCCCCCTAACCCCCACCTGCCCCCTAACACCCACTCAAACACCCAACTGCCCCCTAACCCCCTAACACCCACCTACCTCCCTAACACCCACTCAAACACCCACCTGCCCCTCAAACCCCCTAACACCCACCTGCCCCCCTAACCCCCACTCAAACACCCACCTGCCCCCTAACCCCCAACTGCCCCCTAACCCCCACTCAAACACCCAACTGCCCCCTAACACCCACTCAAACACCCACCTGCCCCCTAACACCCACTCAAACACCCACCTGCCCCCTAACACCCACTCAAACACCCACCTGCCCCCCTAACCCCCACTCAAACACCCACCTGCCCCCCAACTGCCCCCTAACCCCCACTCAAACACCCAACTGCCCTCCAAACCCCCACTCAAACACCCAACTGCCCTCCAAACCCCCACTCAAACAACCACCTGCCCCCCTAACACCCACCTGCCGGTATCCAGCACCACCTCCCAGTTCAAACCGCCAACATTAGTGTCCCACGACCGGAGCAGGCGACCGTCTCCGATCACCATCAACGCATCTGTACTCGGCACATTTAAAACACACTCATCAAAAGTTAACAGTGACGTTATGAATAAATAACAGAATATCCAGAAAATCGTGTCATGAACAGACAATGTAGGAGTGACTATAATAAGTCCACAGGTAGACAAAAAAAACAGACAAGAAACTGAAGACATCTGTCAACTACCTTGTGCATTGACCAGCAGTGTGTCTACTGCTCCTTCTGGTCCTGTCTTGTCCACATGTCTCCAAACTGAAACAAATGCATAAAGAAGAAAGGGATTAAACTTTTTGGACTGCCCTCGAGTAAAAATAACTACTAAAATGTGGTCCCAGGCCAAGAGCATTGAGGGGGGTAGATTGATTCGTAAACTAGGACACTCACAGAGATCTCCGGTCCTGGAATTGAGAGAGGCAAAGATATTCTTGTCTGTGGCCAGAAACAGCTTTTTAGATGCCAGTGACGGGGAGTCGAAGGAGGCAAAGAGAGTCTTCCCCACATACTGGCGTCTCCTTTGGGTAGAAAGCAGGATAATCAAGCTCAGTTAGTCGGGTGTTATGACAGTGTTATGTGCGTTATTGCCAGAGGAAAATGCATGGAACAGGTACAACATGTGTACATATTTGACTGCAGGTTGAAATAACAATGTCATTGCAATAACAAGCAAGCAATTCAACAACAAACTACATTCTCTGTGATTAGTTGATTATTTTAAAGAGTGACAGACAAAACAGATGCAATTGCTGTACTACAGATATGCCGGCTTTTCACTTAAATAAACCCTGATTGACGCTGTCAATGGTTAGTTCATAGCATTAGCTAACGTTAGCTTGCAAGCTGATTAGCAAAGAATCAATGGGCATAATGACTAGACACGCACAACATAACATAGCTACATACCAATCAAACTTCCCAACTTGATCCTCGAAGACAGCTTCACTAAAATACACTAAATAAAATAAGATGGCAAATAAAGGGGTTAGCTTAGCCATTTCAGCAGATGGCTTCATAGAAAGGCAATATCCCATCAAATAATCACTTCCGGGTCCTTTCTTATTTGCTGTTTTTTGGTGGGGAGTAAAATGACAAAATATGGTGTAATGGCGCCACCTACCGAGCTGTAGATTAACCCTGTGTTTAACCCTGTGTTTAACCCTGTGTTTAACCGCTCACAATTGTGACAGGTGGCAAAACTGGGCTCGAAATAATTTTGGCATTGGTTTAATAACGGAACGATTTCGAAGTCTTGCTTCATTTTTTTTACTGAAATTATTACTGCGTATATGCCACGTGCCATTTCACAAGAATGTAATTGTTGTGTATAAATGGAATAATCTAGACCCTTACAGATCCAGACAACATTTATTTTGAGGCCGTTAACCGATATTAACTCAGCTCCAATCACCTGTCTGATTGTGAAAACATTGAGTCCAGAATTAGTTTATTGATCTACATGAAAATGCATTCAATACTCCAATTTGTATTTGGTAAAAAAAAGCCGAATTGACTGGGGCAAATAAATGCCATGTCCCTATACTTTTTAAATGGAATTTGGTGCTTTACTGGTATGGAAGCATATAGTGGACTAAATTCAATATGCAGTCCCAAAAAGCATTTACATTTTTAAAGACTGTCCCGTTTTTTCGAGGACGTAATTCAAATGAAAATGCTATTTCAAAATTGCATTTCAATGATCAAGTCACCACGCTCATTGAGAGACAGTATTCAAATGAAAATACGGCATGTGTACGCCACACAGTTTAGATACAAAATGCCAGTGATCTCTTCCTGCTCACATGGATTTTGTGAAATATGCCAAATAATTGAGGAGAATTTTTAACGACTAACACAGCTACAAGTATTGTATCAACGTTCATAACTTGACCTTTCTGAACTTTAACTGTAGTTAAGTCTGTTGCTTGGGCAATGGTGGTGGTGGTTTGGCTAGTAAGGGAAGTTACAACAATACGCTGTAATTATTGCAGAACACTGGCATTTTTAAGGGGCGTGGACGAGGTGGTGTTCACTGATTTGATAAGAGAAGTCATGGAAAGCCTGTCCTACAACAACTCAGTTTAGCTGCCCAGGTCGTCACAGAACAAGGAAGTTACGTCCTAACTGAAAACCCGCCTTGATGAAAGGTCTGGCATGTTGCACATCATGTGAGTGCGTTATGCTGCCTTCTTCAGGTGTCTAGTTGAGCTAATGACAAATTATATAAACTGACAAAAAAGCTTGCTACTTGGCACTCCACGGGTGTATTCATTCTGATGAGCAATTTTTTATTTGTACAATGTGTCATCTCAGTTTTTGTCTCTAGATCTTTTTGACAAACCTATAGGCTACCTACATTTTCCAACACGTTTTTCCCAGATGTTTCTCTTCAAACTGGATGTAGAGAACTGGTTTGTCGTAGTTCCTACTACTGATTGGCCTGCTGACTTAGGCGATGTCAACTGGACGATACCAATCATTTTCTTTTCGATTCAATACCAAGTCAAGACCAGTATCGTCCATACCGATACCGATAGTTCTATGAATTATTTTCTTATTTGAGTGATTTTATAATGCATGTTGAAATCCATCGTTATTATTAGCAAATAAACTGCAATAGACTCGTTTTTTGTTACATTTATTTAAAATGACTGAACATAATCAAATAAACATATTTAACAATTTATATAACAAAATATAACACGTCACACAAAACATTTTGGATGATGGACAATGTTTCTACATTTTTTCCCCTATGAAGGTTTTTGTGGTGGAACAAGAGAATGATGAAATGTTTTAGTTTTAGAGCTGGTTTCTTCTTAAACTGATCAACTTTCTTGCTTTTGAGGAGAAAAAAAGTGAAAAATTTAATGGTTGTGGTATTGCCACAATGGCGTATTGTTTTTTGATACATTTCACAGGAAGCTTCATCGTTGTTAACTGGAGTGAAATAACTCCGGATTATGCTTCTAATTCTTCCAGCCACGACTACTATGGTCTGGGTAAATGTTATGGTCTGGGTAAATGTTATGGTCTGGGTAAATGTCAGGGTAAATGTTATGGTCTGGGTAAATGTCTGGGTAAATGTTATGGTCTGGGTAAATGTCAGGGTAAATGTTATGGTCTGGGTAAATGTCAGGGTAAATGTTATGGTCTGGGTAAATGTCTGGGTAAATGTTATTGTCTGGGTAAATGTCTGGGTAAATGTTATGGTCTGGGTAAATGTCAGGGTAAATGTTATGGTCTGGGTAAATGTCAGGGTAAATGTTATGGTCTGGGTAAATGTCAGGGTAAATGTTATGGTCTGGGTAAATGTCAGGGTAAATGTTATGGTCTGGGTAAATGTCAGGGTAAATGTTATGGTCTGGGTAAATGTCAGGGTAAATGTTAAATGTTATGGTCTGGGTAAATGTTATGGTCTGGGTAAATGGGTAAATGTCTGGGTAGGGTCTGGGTAAATGTCAGGGTGTTATGGTCTGGGTAAATGTCAGGGTAAATGTTAAATGGTCTGGGTAAATGTCAAATGTTATGGGTAAATGTCAGGGTAAATGTTATGGTCTGGGTATGTTAAATGTCAGTCTGGGTAAATGTCAGGGTAAATGTTATGGTCTGGGTAAATGTCAGGGTAAATGTTATGGTCTGGGTAAATGTCAGGGTAAATGTTATGGTCTGGGTAAATGTCAGGGTAAATGTTATGGTCTGGGTAAATGTCAGGGGGTAAATGTTAAATGTTATGGTCTGGGTAAATGTCAGGGTAAATGTTATGGTCTGGGTAAATGTCAGGGTAAATGTTATGGTCTGGGTAAATGTCAGGGTAAATGTTATGGTCTGGGTAAATGTCAGGGTAAATGTTATGGTCTGGGTAAATGTCAGGGTAAATGTTATGGTCTGGGTAAATGTCAGGGTAAATGTTATGGTCTGGGTAAATGTCAGGGTAAATGTTATGGTCTGCCATAAAAAAACATAGGCTGGGTTCACATAACAAATAGTCAGATGTAGGCCTAAGTCCGTCTACTTGGTCAAACTGACAGGTGCTATTTTAGGCTATACAATGATGAAGTGTGAAACATTGACATTCATGTTGGCCTTTCTTACTGCCCACTATTTTTTCGTAATATCGTAGGCTATTTAATCTGTTGTTGTAAAAAGGGCTTAATTTAATGAATTTGTTTTGATTCATCTCAAAGTTATGCAATCATGGATCATCCTTGGGCACCCAGTAAAATGCAGGAGGATTGGTCAGAAAAGCCACCACCATAAAATAGATATATATACTTAAATCAGGTGAGGGTGAGGAACATTGAACAGACACCTTTTATTCATAAAGGTTATGCATTATTCTCCACTCTACAACCCGATATCACAGAATATCACATTATTACAGTGGTGGCATAGCTACTGATTATTGGAGGTATTGAAATGACAAAGTTCTGTCCATTGTATCTGCCACAGCCATCAGGTCCAATGGAGCCCCCACTGGCAGTCTGGAACGGGATGCCAGGAAACTGTTCCCTGGAGAAGGGGGTATTCATAAAGTGGGTGACATTTCTCCAATGTATAAAAGTAGGAGGGCAGGGCAGAACATCTGATTGCATGTAGACACAGCAGAGGAATCAGAAGACAAACAGGCCACTTAATGTGTCCTCAATGAAAGTATGAATAATTTTTCAAGTTTCAGAACATAAAGGTGAATTTTACATGCTTTAAAGTTGATATTAGATCGCTTCTCGTCACAAGGAAGTATTAATGGGCCAAAATAAACACAATGACTCTGTTCTCTGTAAATAGCCAATAGAAATGTAATCACCTGTAACCACCAATCATCATGGAACAAGGCGTTGCCTAAGGGATTATTTGGGCATACAAAAACATGCTTGTATGCCTTAATACTGATATAGGTTGTTTTGCTATAGAGGTGGCTAAAAGTGAACTTTGTAATGGCTATATACAATTACATAAAATTACATATATAAAATGTCATATTGATATAAAATGCCATATATAGAATGCTATATTGATATAAAATGGTATATTGATATAAAATGTTATATTGATATAAAATGCTATATTGTGTAAAATCCATATTGATATAAAATGCTATATTGATATAAAATCCATATTGATATAAAATGCTAATTTATATAAAATGGTATATCGATATAAAATGCTATATTGATATAAAATTCTATATTGATATAAAATGCTATATTGATATAAAATTCTATAGGCCCTATTGATATAAAATGCCATATTGATATAAAATCCTATATTGATATGAAATGCTATATTGATATAAAATGCCATATTGATATAAAATGCTATATTGATATAAAATGCTATATTGATATAAAGTGCCATATTGATATAAAATGCTATATTGATATGAATTTTATGCGAATCTAACATTGAGTTGAAAACAGGGACATTCTCCTTTAATTTCACCTGTGGACACCTCGTCAGTCTGAGCTGTGCTTTCTGTTTATTATCTGAGTCTGGTATATAGACGGGGTTTAGTCGGAGACTCGCTGTAGTATAGTAGGCGGAAGTTGATGTTGACTATATATAAACACTGAATACCAGTCAGATTGGTGAATAGGACACTGATTTATATATAAACCACTGAATACCAGTCAGATTGGTGAATAGGACACTGATTTATATATAAACCACTGAATACCAGTCAGATTGGTGAATAGGACACTGATTTATTCGGATTGGTTCCAAGGTATCCAGGCGCACGGAGCCACAACCTGGTGGAACCAGTGCGTTACGGCTGAGCACACAGACCGATAGCCCGGATACCAATATGGGGGACTGTCTGCGTAAATCATGCCCCTGTCTGGAGTCATTATGGGTCAGACTGTTTGACTACAAAAATAACAACCAAGACTCCAATAACGGCTGTGTGATGGACTCAGGTACCCATGTTATGGCGGAGGACAAAGCGCCCCAGACTCCTAACGCGTCCCAAAGCTCGGACAGCTCGATCTACACGGCTATGTGGGGATTTGAGGCGCGAGAAAAAAAGGAGTTGACCTTCCAAGTGGGAGATCTGTTCAACGTGATCAGTCGATCCGGGGACTGGTGGACTGCCCGTAAAATAGACAAGAACGGGCGCGTATTGGCGACTGGAATTGTGCCATTTAACTACCTGGCTAGGGGAGAGTCCATAGACGCACAGCCGTAAGTATCTACCTGCATGTGTGTATATATATTATGTTTGTGTCCTTTTATCCCTATATGTTTCTCTCTTTCCACTTTCGTTATGTCTTACATTTATAACAACTGTATTGTTACAGTTATAGCTTTTTGTCATCACAGCAATACCCAGATTCTGAAGTGCAAAAAGGCTATGCATCCCAACCTGGATGGTGCTGAGTCAATGGGTAAATGTTAGGGTTAGGGTAAATATTAGGGTAAATGTTAGGGTAAATGTTAGGGTCAGGGTTAATGTTAGGGTAAATGTTAGGGTAAATGTTAGGGTCAGGGTAAATGTTAGGGTAAATGTTAGGGTCAGGGTAAATGTTAGGGTAAATGTTAGGGTAAATGTTAGGGTCAGGGTAAATGTTAGGGGTAAATATTAGGGTAAATGTTAGGGTAAATGTTAGGGTCAGGGTAAATGTTAGGGTAAATGTTAGGGTCAGGGTAAATGTTAGGGGTAAATGTTAGGGTAAATGTTTCAGGACATTTGTGTGTGTGTGTGACGTGTGTGTGACATGTGTGTTGTCTATTACTTTCACTATATGTTTGAGATTAGGTAAGAATGGACTTGCTGCACAGAATCTACATAACTTCTCCTTTGCAGCTCTCAACATGACCTAAAATTAAAAACCACAGATGTCAGTCATTTTCAACACCTTTCATTTTATCGCCCCCTGGTCCATTTCTACGTGTGATTATCCAGGAAGTGTTTCCCATTAGTTGGGAAATTGGTTACAGTAAAAATTGATAGTAAATTGTTAAGCAAATATATGATGGTATCGATATCTATTAAACATCTTCATTGTCAGTGTTTTGGTTGTACACTGTGTTAGTGAAGGCTCTAAGCAACAGTTGTCCAACCCTGTTATTGAACTTCACCCACCCTGAAGATCTTTGCTCCAACCCCATCATATCTTACAGTACCTGATTCAGATATGTCTGGCCAGGGCTGGATGAGAGGCCAATGTGTGCTAAATTAAGAGCGATCATTCAACGTTCTCGAAAGCAACAGAATAACAACAGCATATAAAACAGGGCAGGGCATCTCTTTTGTATCAACTGAATGGCTGTAAATTCACTTCCTGTTAAAGTAAGGTTGAATCACAACAGTCTCAGTGATGTGGCACATGTACTGTAGTAGACACTGTAATAAACAATTAACATCTCTCCATCTGTCCATCCTCTCTCTTCATCTGTCCATCCTCTCTCTCCATCTGTCCATCCTCTCTCTCTCTCTCTCTCTATTTGTCCATTCTCTCTCTTTCTCTATTTGTCCATCCTCTCTCTCTCTCTCTCTCTCTCTCTCTCTCTCTCTCTCTCTCTCTCTTTGTCCATCCTCTCTCTCTCTCTCTCTCTCTCTATTTGTCCATCCTCTCTCTCTATTTGTCCATCATCTGTCTCTCTCTCCATCTGTCCATCCTCTCTCTCTCTCTCTCTATTTGTCCATTCTCTCTCTCTATTTGTCCACCCATATTCAATCTCTCCAGATGGTACTTTGGGACAATGAACCGCTTTGAAGCTTTGAGTCATCTCATGTCCTCTGAGAACCAAGAGGGAGCCTTCCTCATCCGTCTCAGTGATAAAGACAGTGTGGGATATGTCCTCTCAGGTGGGTGCTGTTCTGAGCTAGACAGAGAGAGAGAGAGAGAGAGAGAGAGAGAGAGAGAGAGAGAGAGAGAACGAGAAAGAGACAGAGGATGATGGAGAGGGAAATAGGGAGGGGTAGAATGGGTGAAAAGGATAGAGAAAGATGGCATGAAAGTAGAAGAGGAAGAGAGGGAGTGAGGGAGAGATAGGGCTAAACAGAATGAATGACAGAAAAGGGAGGGAGATTAAGAGAGCGAGAGAGAGGAGGTAAAGTCACTGTGACCGTCGTTTTCTGAAGGACACCTGAGATTGTACACTTGGAAATTGTTCTCTGAATTTTTCTCTGAATCTGTTTCGTTCCCCTTCCTCTGCCCATCCACACATTCTCTTCTGATCCCGACCTGCTCACTGTGTGTGTGTGTGTGTGGGTGTGTGTGTTTGTGTGGGTGTGTGTGTGTGTGTGTGTGGTTGTGTGTGTGTGTGTGTGTGTGCGTGTGTGTGTTGACATACAGTCAAATCCAGCAACAAGGCCAGGCACTTTAAGATCAGTGAGAGAACAGGCCAGTTCTATGTGGATCAGATACGTCACTTCACAAGCCTGATCGACCTGGTGGATTTTTACACCAGGGAGTCTCTTGGAACCGTCGAACGCTTGGGCAAGGCCTGTATCAGGGTGAGTGCAAAACACAAGTTCACAGACATGAGAACGCACACACACATACACACCCAGACAAACAGGGTCATAAACGCGTACAAGAGGACAAATACATTTCAGTGTCATCTCAGACATCTCAGAGGTCTGGCAACCGTAAAGAGGCAACTCCAAAGAAGTGCAAAACCATGGTAGTACCTGCGTGGATAACGGAGAACCTTTACTACCATGGTAGTACCTGTGTGGATAACGGGGAACCTTTACTACCATGGTAGTACCTGTGTGGATAACGGGGAACCTTTACTACCATGGTAGTACCTGTGTGGATAACGGGGAACCTTTACTACCATGGTAGTACCTGTGTGGATAACGGGGAACCTTTACTACCATGGTAGTACCTGTGTGGATAACGGGGAACCTTTACTACCATGGTAGTAACTGTGTGGATAGCGGGGAACCTTTACTACCATGGTAGTAACTGTGTGGATAACGGGGAACCTTTACTACCATGGTAGTACCTGTGTGGATAACGGGGAACCTTTACTACCATGGTAGTAACTGTGTGGATAGCGGGGAACCTTTACTACCATGGTAGTAACTGTGTGGATAGCGGGGAACCTTTACTACCATGGTAAAAGCTATGTAGATAACGGGGAACCTTTACTAGCATGGTAGTACCTGCGTGGATAAGGGGGAACCTTTACTACCATGGTAGTAACTGTGTAGATAACGGGGAACCTTTACTACCATGGTAGTACCTGTGTAGATAACCGGGAACCTTTACTACCATGGTAGTACCTGTGTGGATAACGGGGAACCTTTACTACCATGGTAGTACCTGTGTAGATAACGGGGAACCTTTACTACTATGGTAGTACCTGTGTGGATAACGGGGAACATTTACTACCATGGTAGTACCTGTGTGGATAACGGGGAACCTTTACTACCATGGTAGTAACTGTGTGGATAACGGGGAACCTTTACTACCATGGTAGAAGCTGTGTCGATAACGGGGAACCTTTACTACTATGGTAAAAGCTGTGTAGATAATGGGGAACCTTTACGGCATCTCTGTTATTGCTTAGCATAGTGGTTTCTGACCGTCATAGAAACGAGAAGGTAAAACTTCCTCATTTACCTCTGCAGACAGAAAGAGAAGAAAAAAAGAGAAACCAGTGCAGAGAGTTGGTGGAAGGAGTTAGTACTATGTAAGCAGAGAGATGGGAGGTGTCTGTACTATGTAAGCAGAGAGATGGGAGGTGTCTGTACTATGTAAGCAGAGAGATGGGAGGTGTCTGTACTATGTAAGCAGAGAGATGGGAGGTGTCTGTACTATGTAAGCAGAGAGATGGGAGGTGTCTGTACTATGTAAGCAGAGAGATGGGAGGAGTCTGTACTATGTAGGCAGAGAGATGGGAGGAGTCTGTACTATGTAGGCAGAGAGATGGGAGGTGTCTGTAATATGTAGGCAGAGAGATACAAGGGGGTCTTTTTTATGATGCTTTCTCATGAGACATGCCTTTTGTGTGTGGACGTTCATGTGTCTGTTATTTATTGACACCCAAACAATCTAAGGCCTCCCTGGTTGTGACAGTTCCAATCTGCCCAACCCTCAACCCCTGTTTGTGCCTCTCTGACTGGCCATGTATTTGACCTGGACTATTTGATTAGACTCTCTGCATTTAAATAAAATGCATTTAATAATTGAACAATTATTAAACTATTAAAAGTTCACCTTGCACAGATATAAGAGGACTGGCCACCCCTCTGAGCCTGGTTTTTCTCTAGGTTTCTTCCTAAATTTGACCCATCAGGGAGTTTTTCCTAGCAGCTGTGTATCAACTTGTTGATGTGTGCTCTGTCGGATTCAGGCTGGGTGTTTGTAAAAGCACTTTAATTGATTGATTCTCCGTCTTCCCACCAGAAAGAGCCGATTCCCCAAGACCTGTCCCACTCCACGGTAGATGAATGGGAACTTCCTAAGGATCAGTTCGTCGTGGGTGAACAGCTCGGAAGCGGGTACTTTGCCGACGTCCACCGAGGCATGTGGAAAAAACGCATCAACGTGGCCATCAAGATCCTGAAGAACGGTAAGGAGCACTTGCAGATTACCAGAACATCTTGCCGAATTCCAGTACACCTTGGGTTCACCAGAACGACTTGTCAATTACCAGAACATCTTGCCGAATTCCAGTACACCTTGGGTTCACCAGAACGACTTGTCAATTACCAGAACATCTTGCCGAATTCCAGTACACCTTGGGTTTACCAGAATGACTTATCAATTACCAGAACTCGTGACCGATTACCAGAACACCTTGCAATTACCAGAACGACTTGCCGATTCCCAGAACGCCTTGCCAGTTTCTGAAGAGAAAGTTCCCACAGCCAGATAGCAGTTAGAGCATCTAACCAGTAACCCACAAGTTGCTACATCAAATACCACTGCTGTCAGCCAACTTCTGTTCTTGATTAAGACTTTCTCCCCATTTTGCTCTTGAACTCCATCTGCTGAAGGACAGATCTTGTAAAAAGTGTACGTGTTTATATCAAACCTTAGGTGTTACTTTATACAGCGTCTGGGAGGTACCGTGTTTTCCTTCCGTAGAGGTAGCGTGTTTTACTTCGTAGAGGTAGCGTGTTTTACTCCGTAGAGGTAGCATTTGTTGAAAGAGTTTTACCAGAAGAGGCCTTCCGTGGTGGAGAACATGTCTCTTTAAAAACAAATTAAAAACAAATTCAAAATGCTCAATGACTTCCCTGCCACATTCTTCCTTCAGCGGTGATTTAGCAGATGATTTGTGTGTGTGAGTGTTTGCCAGCATTATTTTCATCAGAACATTTTAAATGTGTTGGTATCAAATGTACACATAATGGTTCTGCAACTCCATAATAGGTCTCCTATAGATCCGCCCGTAATGGTATGTGGTACATTCCAGAACAAAACACACCTTTAGTTTTCACAAGCAGGAACGTTATCCTGGGGAAACAGGAAATGTCAATTAGAATAAAAAAGTATTCGTTGAGGTAGCTTTATTTTTAGACAGACATTTAAAAAGCAGAAATGACTCAACTTTAGAGGTTTTTTAGAACTTGATTATACTGTGTGATTGTATTTCCTGCTCTTCCGGAAAATCCCTGTAGCAACAGGTACCAATCGATGCATACCTGAATACAGTTAAACTGAGAGGCTTGTTAGAGGCTTTTGGTTGGGTGGATTCCTTTTGTCCGCACCTCTGTCTTTGTTCTTGTAACACATTATAATGGTTAACATGTAACTAGGGCATATCAACAACAGCCAATTATATCAGAGAAGCTGGTACAGCTCATACTTTATATGAGACCCTTCCAGGAATGTCTCTAACTGTATATGAGACCCTGTCAGGAATGTCTCTTACTGTATATGAGTTACTTCCAGGAATGTCTCTTACTGTATATGAGACCCTGTCAGGAATGTCTCTTACTGTATATGAGTTACTGCCAGGAATGTCTCTTACTGTATATGAGTTACTGCCAGGAATGTCTCATACTGTATATGAGTTCCTGCCAGGAATGTCTCATACTGTGTATGAGTTCCTGCCAGGAATGTCTCATACTGTATATGAGTTATTGCCAGGAATGTCTCATACTGTATATGAGACCCTGTCAGGAATGTATCATACTGTATATGAGACCCTGTCAGGAATGTCTCATACTGTATATGAAACCCTGTCAGGAATGTCTCATACTGTATATGAGACCCTGTCAGGAATGTCTCATACTGTATATGAGTTCCTGCCGGGAATGTCTCATACTGTATATGAGTTCTTGCCAGGAATGTCTCATACTGTATATGAGACCCTGTTTTAAGTATGAGACACTAGAGCACAGGGCCCCTCAAACATTGTTTTAACATTAAATCGAGGCTAATACACGTGTACATACAGACACACACACACACACACACACACACACACACACACACACACACACACACACACACACACACACACACACACACACACACACACACACACACACTCACACACACTTACAGATACACTTGCATATACAGACACACAGAAACACACACACTCACACACACACTCACACACTATTTCATTGTGATTGCAGACTCAGTGAACGACCAGGAGTTTCAGCGGGAGGTTCAGATCCTGAAGAAGATCAGACACAGGCACCTCATCTCCTTGTTTGCCATCTGCACCTCCTCTGCCCCTTTCTACATAATCACAGAGCTCATGGAGAAGGGAAACCTCCTTAATGTCCTCAGAAGTTAGTACTTCGTTGACCCACAATACAGTTACAGTTTACAGTGACCGTTCTGGCATTGAGAAAGCCTAGAAAAATACATATTTAAATACATAAATATAAATCTGTCTCTAGTGGACTTATGACAGTGTATTTTGCCTCGTCTCACTCCCCTTTCTTCTCCCTTCTCTTCCATCCACCAGATCCAGAGGGGTCTGAACTGAGACTTATGTCTCTCGTGGACATGGCAGCCCAGGTGACTGATGGGATGGCATATCTGGAGCAGCTGAACAGTATCCATAGAGATTTAGCAGCTCGCAACGTCCTGGTGGGGGAGAACTTCATCTGTAAGGTGGCTGACTTTGGACTGGCCAGAGTTATAAAGGTGTGCTGGGATATACCTCTTTACATAATCCTATGTAATGGATGAGGGTGCAGGTGTGGCATGGATGAGGGTGTACGTGTGGCATGGATGAGGGTGTAAGTGTGGCATGGATGAGGGTGTAAGTGTGGCATGGATGAGGGTGTAAGTGTGACATGGATGAGGGTGTAAGTGTGGCATGGATGAGGGTGTGAGTGTGGCATGGATGAGGGTGTAAGTGTGGCATGGATGAGGGTGTGAGTGTGGCATGGATGAGGGTGTAAGTGTGGCATGGATGAGGGTGTAAGTGTGACATGGATGAGGGTGTAAGTGTGGCATGGATGAGGATGTAACTGTGGCATGGATGAGGGTGTAAGTGTGGCATGGATGAGGATGTAACTGTGGCATGGATGAGGGTGTAAGTGTGACATGGATGAGGGTGTGAGTGTGGCATGGATGAGGATGTAACTGTGGCATGGATGATATAAATGTTTCTGTATGAAACCTCGGTTAATCTTTTATAGCGCCTTTACATTCCTCACTTCTGTTATCTTGGGTAGGATATTTATATATTTTATATTATTTACCACATTGCCAATTGTCATAACCATTGAAACTCTCTTCCTCTAACAAATTCTTACACCTCTAACTGATATCACATCCTCATTTCATTTCTGTATTTTTATTTATGACATCAAATATAGATTTGCAGCATACAACCCCTCTTTCTCCATGAAGTTTCTCTTCCTACCGATCCTTTGTTAAAGTCGTCCTTGTTTGTACCCGTTTATTTCTGTTTGTCCCTGTTTGTCTGCCTGGTTCTCGCCTGGTTTTCTGTCTACCTCTATGACAGGGTGTTCAATCAGAGGCAGGGTGTTAAATCAGTCTCTATGGGGGTGCAACAGGGTTCGATTTTCTCTTGACATTAACGATGTGGATGTTGTTGTTGGGGATTCTCAGATCCATCTCTATGCAGATGGTACCATCCTGTATACTTCAGGTCCTACGTTAGATACTTTCTAGTCTCCTTGAGAGTTTTAATGCCATTCCGAATTGCTTTCCGAAACCTCAAGTTAAAGCATGCTGTTCAACTGCCCACACCTGCTCGTCTAGCATCTAGCATCGCCACACTAGATGGGTCTGAACTAGAATATGTGGATACATATAAATATCTGGGTGTTGTGTTAGACAGCTCTCACTCCTGCCAGCTCCACATAAACAAACTCAAATTAAAAATTAAATCCAGAATCGGTTTCCTATTTCGCAACAGGGCCTCCTTCACTCATGTTGCTAAACATGCCTTGGCGAAGATGACTAATTCTTCCAGTTTTCAGCCGCCAATAACTGGAACGAATTACAAAAAAAACGAAACCTCTAAACCCTTATCTCACCCATTGCCTTTAAACTACTTCTGTCAGAACTTTTGTCAGATCACTGCACGTGTTTACTGTTGTCAGGTTGTCACCCACCACCTCTTATTACTTTTGCCATGCCCATTTGGCACAGTGGATCATTTTCACTTGTCCAGCTGTCATACCTGTTTACATTCTTTGAATTATTCCATTTGCTTAGGCATGGTCTTTCTCAGGCATGGTCTTTCTCAGGCATGGTCTTTCTCAGGCATGGTCTTTCTCCCACCATCACGGTCATACAATCTGTGCACACTAATGACCTGCTAGTTACACCTAAACTTTACATTCTGTATATAGACACTTGTATTTTATATGTTTGTTAGTGCCATATCAATGTTACTCAACTGACCTACCTCTACCTCATCCTGTATTATCTGTATATTGACTCAACTTGATCCTGTATTATCTGTATATTGACTCTCCACTAGATCCTGTATTGTCTGTATATTGACTCTCCACTTGATCCTGTAGTATCTGTATACTGACTCTCCACTTTATCCTGTATTATCTGTATATTGACTCTCCACTTGATCCTGTATTATCTGTATACTGACTCTCCACTTGATCCTGTATTATCTGTATATTGACTCTCCACTTTATCCTGTATTATCTGTATATTGACTCTCCACTTTATCCTCTATTATCTGTATATTGACTCTCCACTTTATCCTGTATTATCTGTATATTGACTCTCCACTTGATCCTGTATTATCTGTATATTGACTCTCCACTTGATCCTGTATTATCTGTATATTGACTCTCCACTTTATCCTGTATTATCTGTATATTAACTCTCCACTTTATCCTCTATTATCTGTATATTGACTCTCCACTTGATCCTGTATTGTCTGTATATTGACTCTCCACTTGATCCTGTATTATCTGTATATTGACTCTCCACTTTATCCTGTATTATCTGTATATTGACTCTCCACTTTATCCTGTATTATCTGTATATTGACTCTCCACTTTATCCTGTATTATCTGTATATTGACTCTCCACTTTATCCTGTATTATCTGTATATTGACTCTCCACTAGATCCTGTATTATCTGTATATTGACTCTCCACTTTATCCTGTATTATCTGTATATTGACTCTCCACTAGATCCTGCATTATCTGTATATATTGACTCTCCACTTCATCTTGTATTGCCTTGCAGAATCCCACTGCTATTTGCACTCTTGAATTCTGTGTATTTATTGTGTAAATGTATCTTGTCTTGCACATTTTTGCATTAACTTGGCCAGGTCGTCGTTGCAAATGAGAATTTGTCAAATAAAGTAAAATAAAGATAACAAGAAAAAATAATAATAATAATTGTTCTTTGTCCTCTTTTGTCCTTGTTTGTCCCTGTTTGTCCTTGTTTTTCCCCATGTATCTCCTATTGTCCTCGTTTGTCCCCATTAACCAGGAGCCCTTCTATGAATCTGGAGATAAAAAGATTCCTTACAAGTGGAGCGCCCCAGAAGCCATCAGCCACGGACGCTTCTCCAACAAGTCAGACGTGTGGTCTTTTGGTATTCTACTCTGGGAAATGCTGACCTACGGTGGGGTCCCATACCCAGGTATGCCATGACCACCCAATCCTCTCTCTCCACTCATACGGTTTTGGGGAGTTCATTGATTCATCTGGTATCTACTATTCTCTGCGATGCAGGTTTGAACAACAGCGAAGTTTACCGTCACATAATTGCTGGCTATCGGATGCCGGCTCCGGAAAAATGTCCAGATTCCATCTACAAGCTCATGCTGAGATGTTGGAGTGACAGCCCCGCGGACCGACCGGACTTCAAGGAACTCCGACACAAACTGGAGAACGTAAACCCCTACGAGCTGGAACAGTGAGCCTGACCTGGGCCTGGCCTGCCGTGACCACCCTGAGGCACCAGAGTGCAGCAGAGTCTTAGATTCTCAGAGGACATGGCACCAATGTAGCACTGAATGGCGCAGAGCCAGATGTTATATTGAACTGTAATGAACTCTCAAGTCGTCAGTAAATGAGGTCTTCAGTTGGTGAAAGAATGCCCGCTTTCAGGACAATGGTTATGGGTTCTATTCCTGGAGGCACCAGTTTAACTATATGTACACATTAGTTAAGTTATATACGGCTAAAAGTGTCAGCTACATGGCATATAAATTATAGATTTTGTATCATGACATTATTATTATATTTGCTAAATATAATAACTAATAAGTATAGAGTAGCCTGAAATGTGAGGTTGGAAACAGCATAGTGTTACTTAGTTATGAAATGTTTCTCTTAATGATATTGTAATTATTTTGCTGAGGACAGTATTCAGTGTAATAGATTACTTAGTATAGTAATTAAAAAGAAGCTTTACTGTGCGCTTTGTAAATGAAAGATGTACAAAAAGTATGTACAGCTTTTTAACAGATATGAGAGTGTATTCTGTCCTGTTATTAATAATACAATTATTTGATAAGACAGGCAATGTTTTCAAAGGTTAGTAATGTTATTAATAATGAATAATCCTACAATAAGTGTTTTTAAGGTTGTGTTGTTTTTAATTGGCATAACATTAAATTCAGAACTGTTTCCTGAACACAGGACACTGAACAGATTTATCACCTTTACTATAACATCATATTTCACTGTTATCGTTAATGTCATTTTCTTTTTATTGTACTTGGTACTTTACAACAACCATGCTCTTCATGTTGCTGAAGCCTATCTTAGTTCTGAAGAATGACTTCTCCCCTCGGATCGCAGTGTGTGTGTGACTGTGTGCATGAGTTAACGATTGATTAGTTCAGGTGATAATACATTGTCCTATTTGTAAATGAGTTTGTTCACCAATGGGATATGATTTTATGAAAGTCATGACGTCATTGTAGTAAGGTAGTTTGGGGGCTCGTCCGGGATTGGCACTAACATCAACAATACAGTTGTGTTTAGAGGACAAGGCCTGGTTACACATTTCTTCACTTACAAAATCTAGTCAATGAACTAGACTACCCAAGCATACAATAACATTACGCCAACAGAAAAGAAAACAAAATGAGAAATAGGCAGAGCTGAGATCCGGTACATCCAATGACCAGCATTTAAAATGTTAGATACAACAGTGTCCTTTTGCCTGTTGAATTTACAATCATGTGCTCCAATCTATGGTTGCGGACAGCATTCAAATTCAAAGACATTAATGCGTTTGTATATTCACACTAGACACCCTTCTTAAATAACAGAGCTCTAGTTAGAGCACCATAGAGTACTCTGCATTCATACATTTACTCTTGAAGTTAGAGCTCTACTGTGTGTGATTGACAGACCGTCAGCCCAATAAGAGTTTGCGGGGGGCTCTGAGGGTAATGCCAAATATCTTCTGCCACCTGAGGTTTCTCAATTATACATCAGAGTTCCGGAAGCATGAATAGAATCTTTGCACCCTGTTACAGAGACTCCGCCAGCCACCAGCTGTTAGTACTGTTGTAAAATGAGTGTTGAGGAAACCCAGGGAATGAGTATCTGTCACAGGGTCTGAGGAGGGAGACACATGAGTCTGAGAGTGTATTTAAATCCTATTTGTGTAAAGAATGTTGTCCCTGCACGTGCTGTATGTGCATTGCATATTGGATGAATGGTTTTTCAATATTACTTTTTAAGTACAGTATATATACAAGTGAAATATATATATATGTATATATCATTATAAATGATATACATGTATATATATATCAAGAGAATTATATATATTTTTTTAATATAAAGTTCATAAAGTTTATTCATTTAGTTTATATATCCAGCCCTACACTTTAGGTCTAAAATATCTCTTTATAGCAATATGTCCTTGACAGTCATAGTAATATGTCTCTGACCTTCATAGCAATATGTCTCTGATCTTCATAACGATATGTCCTCAACATTCATAGTAATATGTCTCTAACCTTCATAGCAATATATCTCTGATCTTCATAACGATATGTCTTCGACATTCATATTAATATGTCTCTGATCTTCATAATGATATGTCCTCAACATTCATAGTAATATGTCTCTGATCTTCATAGCGATATGTCTCTGATCTTCATAGCGATATGTCTCTGATCTTCATAACAATATGTCTCTGATCTTCATAGCGATATCTCTCTGATCTTCATAACAATATGTCTCTGATCTTCATAACGATATGTCTCTGATCTTCATAGCAATATGTCTCTGATCTTCATAGCGATATGTCTATGATCTTCATAATGATATGTCTCTGATCTTCATAATGATATGTCCTCAACATTCATAGCAATATGTCTCTGATCTTCATAGCAATATGTCTCTGATCTTCATAGCGATATGTCTCTGATCTTCATAATGATATGTCCTCAACATTCATAGCGATATGTCTCTGATCTTCATAATGATATGTCTCTGATCTTCATAGCGATATGTCTCTGATCTTCATAACAATATGTCTCTGATCTTCATAGCGATATGTCTCTGATCTTCATAACAATATGTCTCTGATCTTCATAGCGATATGTCTCTGATCTTCATAACAATATGTCTCTGATCTTCATAGCGATATGTCTCTGATCGTCATAACGATATGTCTCTGATCTTCATAACAATATGTCTCTGATCTTCATAGCGATATGTCTCTGATCGTCATAACGATATGTCTCTGATCTTCATAATGATATGTCCTCAACATTCATAGTAATATGTCTCTGATCTTCATAGCAATATGTCTCTGATCTTCATAACGATATGTCTCTGATCTTCATAATGATATGTCCTCAACATTCATAGTAATATGTCTCTGATCTTCATAACGATATGTCTCTGATCGTCATAACGATATGTCTCTGATCTTCATAACAATATGTCTCTGATCTTCATAGCGATATGTCTCTGATCGTCATAACGATATGTCTCTGATCTTCATAATGATATGTCCTCAACATTCATAGTAATATGTCTCTGATCTTCATAGCAATATGTCTCTGATCTTCATAACGATATGTCTCTGATCTTCATAATGATATGTCCTCAACATTCATAGTAATATGTCTCTGATCTTCATAACGATATGTCTCTGATCTTCATAATGATATGTCCTCAACATTCATAGTAATATGTCTCTGATCTTCATAGCAATATGTCTCAATCCATTATAGCAAAATGTCTTTGTCTGACCCAAGTTGAACCCTGTTATACTCTGTATGACCCAAGTCATACCTTGTTTGATTTGTATTATTTGAGGTTTGCATTGGGTTTAAAGTAGACAACTCAGGGGGAGAGTTTCTGCACTAACCCACTGGCATACAGAGGGAACACTGCCTCCTACTGGCCCTCCAACATACCTCACAGTTGCATCTGTTCTTTCAACCTGGACCCAACCAGGTAGGAGCCTGTTTAGCCTATATAACCTGTCAGGCACTATGCTCCTGGAGGGAACGTGACCCAGGTTGCTGACTCTCAGCCATAAAGATAAACGGACAGAAGAACAGTCTGATATAATGTCAACCGAGATATTTGAACCTTGACACCCAAAGTATTTCTCTTTCATTCCATTTCACAACCTCACACAGGTGTTTTGTGATTCTTAAGACTCTGTCCTTACAGACATTACCGTTTAATAACTTTTCTTATCACTACTATAAGACATATTTGTTATCACTCCCTTTTTACAACTCTTTTCTTATCATTGTTTACCAGTTCAGTGCAGACTTAACTGTAGACAGTCACCTTTCCTTATAAAAGTCAGTACTGGGAGTGAGACAGAAAGCGATGATTTGTTAAGACCCTTTAAGAATCTCCTACTCTCCTCTTTAAGGAGACTTCCTGTTTGGGGGGGCAGCAGCAGGGTGTCTGCGACCAATAGAGAGCGGTTTTCCCATGTCAATGTTCTCCGGGGGGCAGGTAAGGATAATGAAACGTTTAATGAAATCTGTCTGGTTAGTTAAATCTCTGATATGTCAGTTCATACATCCATTAAAAGCTATAAACTACACAGACCTGCACGGCTCAGGGATACCTGACTAATCTAATCACTACTCCACTGGGAAAATATAGAAAAGACGAGGCAAAGAAGGTAAGTGCTTTATGAGAAACAAGTTCCAGTAGCATTGCCAATAGATGTGTGTCGGGCAGAACTGCGTCAATTTAACAACCAACTATCTAAGATGCTTTGCTACTAGCACTGTGTGTGCTGAGATAACTTCTTAACTGAGGAAAAAATACTTGATATGTGGTTGTCTACACAGGCTATCTCTAGATTCACTCTGTACGTCCCTGTGAATAAGAGCAAAATCACTGAGAGGTTTCTGTTGCGTAACCTTTAGCGGGGAGATCAAAATGGGTACACAGTTTATCAGTGTTCTTTCTGTGCGTGGCATGTTCTTAAACCTCAGTCAGTTCCTATATATCCATATGATTAGTCATAGGGGGTTAGCCGAAACGTGTCAGAGTACCCGAGAATAGCTTGTGTAACACAACCCAGGGTTACCAAATATTTCATCATCTGACATCTGCTACACGGCTGCTGCTCCCAAGGCTAGACTGGTGTCAGATCAGTTTGTGCTAAACAGCGAAGAACTGGTCCGGAACCGGGTTGGATGCCAGGTCCTGACCAGATTCAGGGGTCGAAGTTCAGGAGTGGGGGTCAGAGGGCCGGAATGCGCTGCGGGCCAGTGGGTCTGACAAACAAAACACAGAAGTCGTGGACACTGTTGGTGGAAAGTAGTAACCGTAAAATGGTAGAGTACAACTAATGCCAATAAGCGTCAGAACATTACTTATTCCAAAAAATAAAAAAATGAAGGAAAGTTTGTTGCTAGTGTAGAGAAAGGCAAAAATACAAGCAGGTCAAAGAAAGAGAACAGTCCTTCAACTCGGTCAGTGAATGTGGAAAACAAAGGACCCGCCCATCACCAGTCTCCATCTTGTATGGTGAGAGGAGACCCACATCAACAGCTGAACTTCCCTCCACTCTCTCTCTCTAGGACTGAAGCTGAAAGCGAGGAAAGTGGGTTAATCACACCGCGAAACACCGTCTAGCTACCGGCTGATATCCTAGTGCGGTGGCCGGTGTCTCCCTGTCACGGTCAGAAACACATTACGAGGCAATTCGTTATTAAGTCTTCGTTTGATTATGCGTCGACCGAGCACAGTTCAGCAGTTCCCAGTGCTGTCAGGAGGCTTGGCTGGCTGCCACGACCTATTCCCTACATAACAGGCGGATTAACCAGCAGCCCCTGTATGACTCTGTGGTTGCCCCTGCCACACTACCCACACTGAATCCGTGCTCCGGGTCGAGATGGCGTGATGACGTGTCTGTCTGTCGCCTGATAAATGACAACCTGTTCTGGCATGCCTTTTTGACCGGGCCCAGGACGTTTAGTTTCAAACGCTTTAGCAGGAGCTGCGTTCATGTGATTTGCTTTAGGTATACTTTCAATGTCCCCGTTTTGAAAACGAAAACAGACTTAGTGAGACGTGCGCTACTTTGTGCTGAGCTGAATATCGTTTAGGTTGTTTTGTTTTGAGGAGGCCATTAGAAGCAGTTGGTTATAGCTCAGTTTGGTAGAGTGCATGCATGCACGTATGTATGATGTCCTGGGTTCAATACCCAGCTTCTACCCTGGTCGCCATTGCAAATGAGAATTTGTTCTCTATCAGCCTACCTGGATAAATAAAGGTACAAAAATGTATGGGTGTCCTGAATACTTAGACTATCCACAGTATTCATTGAGTTGGTTATGGAATCAGTTCAGTATTCGGAAGCTTGGTTTTTGTAATTCTGTTGCTACAAAACTTTGCAATAGTAGACTACACAAAAATACATTTAGTTAACTAAAGGTTTTTAATATATATATATATATAATATATATATATATATATATATATATATAGCTATATATTAAATAGGGCTGCTTTTGTTAATATTTAGAATATATAAACATATAGGTGCATCCCCAGACATCGAAACCATCAACCTCAAAAAGAATCCAACGGACACTGCAGTTTGTGAACCCTATCACAGAGTAAAGAGAAATATAAATATCTATAGGTAGGCTAGTAGGCTACCATCAGCACTATTGTCTATAGGTAGGCTAGTAGGCTACCATCAGCACTATTGTCTATAGGCTAGTAGGCTACCATCAGCACTATTGTCTATATGCAGGCTAGTAGGCTACCATCAGCACTATTGTCTATAGGCAGGCTAGTAGGCTACCATCAGCACTATTGTCTATAGGCAGGCTAGTAGGCTACCATCAGCACTATTGTCTATAGGCAGGCTAGTAGGCTACCATCAGCACTATTGTCTATAGGCAGGCTAGTAGGCTACCATCAGCACTATTGTCTATAGTCTATAGGCAGGCTAGTAGGCTACCATCAGCACTATTGTCTATAGGCTACCCATCAGCACTATTGTCTATAGGCAGGCTAGTAGGCTACCATCAGCACTATTGTCTATAGGCAGGCTAGTAGGCTACCATCAGCACTATTGTCTATAGGCAGGCTAGTAGGCTACCATCAGCACTATTGTCTATAGGCAGGCTAGTAGGCTACCATCAGCACTATTGTCTATAGGCAGGCTAGTAGGCTACCATCAGCACTATTGTCTATAGGCAGGCTAGTAGGCTACCATCAGGTCTAGGCTAGTAGGCTACCATCAGCACTATTGTCTATAGGCAGGCTAGTAGGCTACCATCAGCACTATTGTCTATAGGCAGGCTAGTAGGCTACCATCAGCACTATTGTCTATAGGCAGGCTAGTAAGCTACAATCAGCACTATTGTCTATCAGGTATTGTCTAGGCTAGTAGGCTACCATCAGCACTATTGTCTATAGGTAGGCTAGTAGGCTACCATCAGCACTATTATCTATAGGATAGTAGGCTACCATCAGCACTATTATCTATAGGCTAGTAGGCTATCATCAGCACTATTGTCTATAGGCAGGCTAGTAAGCTACCATCAGCACTATTGTCTATAGGCAGGCTAGTAGGCTACCATCAGCACTATTGTCTATAGGCAGGCTAGTAGGCTACCATCAGCACTATTGTCTATAGGCTAGTAGGCTACCATCAGCACTATTGTCTATAGGCTAGTAGGCTACCATCAGCACTATTTTCTATAGACAGGCTAGTAGGCTACCATCAGTACTATTGTCTATAGGCAGGCTAGTAGGCTACCATCAGCACTATTGTCTATAGGCAGGCTAGTAGGCTACCATCAGTACTATTGTCTATAGGCAGGCTAGTAGGCTACCATCGGCTCTTTGCCAAACAATGTCGTTGGTTTTGTTTATTCGTCAGGTTTTTTTTAAACGTCAGATTATATCCAATACACCTACATTTTTCATGGTTTGTCATGCTCTTTATCTTGGCTTGTTTTTTGTTTTGCATATATCATGTTTTCGAAGCCATAACTATTGGTTAATACTGTCCTACTATTCTGTTAAAGCTTGCTTAGTTTGTGCACAATAAAAACTGTTGAAAAATAACTGGGGTTGTTATTTAATGCTTGAAAACATTGTTCAACACATTCCAGTTAATTTGGACTCAATCGTGCCCGGATTGTCATGGTTCCTAGTGGGCTAGGAAGGTGTTAGTTAGTTCAGTCACCGCTGTTATGTAGTTTACGAAATATTAACGATATTGTCGCTAATTAATCCTCATTGAAATACATTGACGGAATCTTCAAAACTAGAGTGAGAAAGCCCGTTCAGCAGAAAATGTAGAGAACATTTGTAAACTGCTCCTGCTGCCTGAGTTTCAACCCTTTACACACAAATGGCATATCAAAACGTTCATCTATTTGTGCTGTCACTCAAAATGTTCAAATATAAGCTGTAACATAAATATTGATTTCGTTATGTCCTTTTGTTTCCAACTTGCGCCTCCCCATAGAGATCCATTGAAACTGTGATTTTCTCCACTCTAATTTGAAAGCGATTTTTTGTGTTTTTTTGTTAGTTTGTAAATTGTGATAGCGCCTACATTTCTGGGGTTACATATACATATATCAAAATGTAGGCCTGGTTCTTAGGATTCTCATGATGTAATTATTTAAACTGTGTGGTTAGTAGAGCTAAAAGTATACGACCATGTCTGAATCTTTTGAAATGACAGAGAATAGACAGAGAAGCTGCATTTTCTGGTTGTTGATTGGTTAAATAGTAGGAACATTCTGGAAGGGGAGGGGGAGGCAGCGCTCTCTGATATCGATGAGAACAGGTGTTCCTCCTGACAAAGGCATGGCTGCCAGGCAACAGCCACAGACATATGCTGCTCCTGTATGACCGGTAAGTTCTTTCTCTGGGTCTCTGTTGACACGTTAGCATGTTAGCTAGCGTTAGCGCGCTAGCTAGCGTTAGCTACTCCTGTAAGTGTATGCATACATTCAAACAGCTAACAGCTGCTTAATAGGCAGGTTACACACTGTTTAATAGGCCTGTTTACACGTTAGCATGTTAGCTAGCGTTAGCGCGCTAGCTAGCGTTAGCATGTTAGCTAGCGTTAGCGCGCTAGCTAGCGTTAGCTACTCCTGTAAGTGTATGCATACATTCAAACCGCTAACAGCTGTTTAATAGGCAGGTTACACACTGTTTAATAGGCCTGTTTACACGTTAGCATGGTACCTAGTGTTAGCGCGCTAGCTAGCGTTAGCATGTTAGCTAGCGTTAGCTACTCCTGTAAGTGTATGCATACATTCAAACAGCTAACAGCTGCTTAATAGGCAGGTTACACACTGTTTAATAGGCAGTTTATAATGCTGTTCAATATGCTACTATGGTGCATGCAGCAGCAGTGTGTATTCATGAGTAATGACTGTTAGGTTTAACACATTTGCATACTATGGTGCATGTAGCAGCAGTGTGTATTCATGAGTAATGACTGATAGGTTTAACACATTGCATACTATGGTGCATGCAGCAGCAGTGTGTATTAATGAGTAATGACTGATAGGTTTAACACATTGTATACTATGGTGCATGTAGCAGCAGTGTGTATTCATGAGTAATGACTGATAGGTTTAACACATTGCATACTGTGGCGCAGCAGCAGCAGTGTCACCTCAGTTTGGCAGTTGATATCAGTACACAGTCAATTTCAGCAGAAATTGTAACCTATCTAGTTGAAGTGTCACGGCTGTTGGGGATTTGGTGACTATGTGTGTTTTAAATTCACCTTATTTGGGATTCACATTTGTTGGTTATTGTTTCCAGTTCACAAGTTGTATTAAGGTGAGAGTGTGCTATTTCAAAGTGTTTTTATTGTTGTTTGAATGTTGCTGTGTATGCGCAATATTATTTCAAACAAGTTAGTTGTTTTCCCCGTTCAGGGTTTGTTTTTTACGTTTTGTGTATGAATGACCTGTGTATGAATGGGTTTCATGCACTACATCTCCTGAAAACGTGACAGAATACCCACCCCGAACAAAATGAGCCATCGGAGCCTGACGGTGGTAGAGATTCTCCCACGTCGCCCTACGCTTACTTGGGATACGAACCACTGATGCAGCGATCACAGCCGATTAAAACAGTCCTTCCATGAAGAAGGGAAGATTCCCCAAAATGTTGTTATGTTGGAGGGAGTTAACGAGGTGTTCATGGAGGACCTTGGGTGTTTTGTGCCACAGCAACCGCCGCCCACTGCTCCGGGGCTGCAGACGGGAAGACCAAACCCTGGAGCTGCAGCCACAACCCAAGGCTAGAGCTGCCAGGACCGGGCCCCGCCAACAACAACCTGGTGGGCCTGGAGGAGTGGCCTCTTCCTCCCACTGCGGGCCTGGTGGAGTGGCCTCTTCCTCCCCCTGCGGGCCTGGAGGAGTGGCCTCTTCCTCCCACTGCGGGCCTGGCGGAGTGGCCTCTTCCTCCCCCTGCGGGCCTGGCGGAGTGGCCTCTTCCTCCCCCTGCGGGCCTGGAGGAGTGGCCTCTTCCTCCCCCTGCGGGCCTGGAGGAGTGGCCTCTTCCTCCCCCTGCGGGCCTGGGGGAGTGGCCTCTTCCTCCCCATGCGGGCCTGGAGGAGTGGCCTCTTCCTCCCACTGCGGGCCTGGGGGAGTGGCCTCTTCTTCCCCCTGCAGGCCTGGGGGAGTGGCCTCTTCTTCCCCCTGCAGGCCTGGGGGAATGGCCTCTTGAGGTGAGAGTGTGCTATCTCAAAGTGTTTTTGCTGTTGTTTTTTTTATGAGTCGCTTTGTATGCACAACCGTTGGTTTACGTTTTGAATATAAATAAACCTGTCTTTCGAACGGATACCTGGCTCTGCACTTTTATGCGCTACACCTCCCGCGATCGTGATACAGATGGTGTTTTAGTTCACTTTGAGTAGTTTTGCAAGCCTCTGGGGAAGAGATTGATTAGCGTAATCACCGGTAGGCTATACGCCTTTTATGTTTAATTATTAAACATTAATTGTTGAGGTTTTTTAAAGGTGTTTTTGAGAACAAGAATTTGAATACTCGTTTGGATGACAATGGAGTATTCAAAGCTTGTAAATGAGTTTTTGGGCCAGCCCTACAAGCCAAATCATAGGGAGGTGCTCATTTGAGAAGTGGGAAATTAATTTGACCGCTACACGAAGTAGGCCTGTGTACGCTATCAATATAAACTGGCAATACTAATATTTGGGAGTCTTGGCCGTGTTCACATGATGTGTGGAGGGCGAAGTTTCTTTAGGTAACTTGAAGAATACGACGTTGGTGTTTGGTTTAACTGATTAAAAAGTTTGGCGTTAGACAACGATGGTATGTCATGTGACCTGAACAAATCAGTCAAATACAGGGTTTTGGTTATGGATGACTTATGCGTGTGTGTACGACGTGCACGTGTGTGTGTTTTAAATGTGCCTGGTTCAGAGAAATACAGCCTGAAATTATAATCAGAGCTGGATTTTTCCAGAATTGCTATATAACATTACCAAAACAACAGGCCGATACTCCTGACCAACAGGAACATGAGGTGTCCATGTAGACGATATCTTTCTGTGGATCAGAAAAACAAATATTTATTGGCTGCACGAGAACAACTCTTATCTTGAGTCAATAACAAAGGCTTTTTTTAGCTCAACTGATTTCATACTTAGTTGACTCCAGGTTTTAGGACACAGTGTGTTGTATTTATTTCATTTTGTGTTTTACTATACAACTATGTTCTAGAGACAGAACATTATATGATCTGTTTTTGCATCTTGATACCCGTTGATTTAGAGAGGTCAACAAAACACTGGACCATAAACAACACATCCCATTCCACCGGTTATTCTAGATGAACTAAACAGAGCAGACACAGCTGCAGGGACATTGGACAAAACACACCAGGTCACCAGACCAGGACCATACTCTGACAATAACACACAAAAACCTGTTTTGCAGATTATTATCAAAAGGTTGAATGAAGGAGGGACAAGGTTGTTGCAGTTGTTATTTCAACACAAGTCTTATGTGGTATCATATCATGTTTTTGTTTGGGAAAATAAATCCACGTTTTTTGATTTTCCACTGGCGTTTCCCTGTTCCCTCACTAAACAGACCGTCTGTGGGGACTCAGGAGGGTGACTTAAAATATGACAATGTAGCTGTTCCTTGAACAATAATCGGTCAACACAATTTATTTTTGGTTTTCTTACGTTCAGCAAGAACAGTGAACATTTACGCACAAAGATGCATTTTCAAGATTGAGTGCTGATGGTAAAAACCTAGATAAACTCCCAGATGAGACGGCAAAGAGTTGAAGCAACTTATTACTGAATCTCAATGACGCTGACGTGTCAGTAGGGACTGTATTATTTATGCATAATGTGTATAAATGTCAATCTGTCAAAAGTCACTGTTTTAACCTTTTACCTCAATGATCTGGTCGAATACCAGGATAAGAGCTTCTGCTAAACAACCAAAATGTTAAAACAAACAGCTGGAAATAGCTGCAGATGTGTCTGTCCTGCAGGTTAAGCAAACAGTTGCAGACTTCAAAATTAAAGATCCATGATTCAATGTTTGCCCACGTCTAACACGCGTGTTCTCTTTTTTCAGGGATTTGAACCGTGGACCCGCTAACCAGAAAAACTATGACCAGCGTCAGCTCCCCCGCCTGCCTTCTGGCGCGCAACCACTTCTACAGAAGTAATCAGAAATTCTATTTTTAATCTTTGACTTTTTGACTTTGTCTCCGACGTGCAAATATTGAAGTTGTGTTAATGTGTTAATGTGTGTGTGTGTGTGATGAAGAGAAAGTGACAACTGGACATGTGTCACATTCATGAAGAGTTCTTTGCACTTTGTCTTTTGACTGGTCGCACTACACACACACACACACACACACACAGATGAGCCAAAACATTATAACCACTCAGGTGAAGCAAAAAACATTGCTGACTTTCTAACAAGGACAGATTTCATGTTCTGGGTAGATTGGTGTTAATTGTGCAATCAGTTATTGTTGTCAACCTGTTGGATGCAAAATAAATTGTCAGAGAGAGTCCAGACCTGAGCAATATTGGTTATGGCCAGACAACTGGGTCAGAGCATCTCTGAAAGGACCAGGCTTTTGGGGTGCTCCTGGTTAACAGTTGTGAGTACCTAGATTTCAACTAGATGGAACACCTGTGTGATTTCATACACTTACGAGTCTGCTCTACTGCACAACATTTTGGATTTGAAGGCTCTGCTGCTAATATCTTGGTGACAGACACCACAGGACACCTTCATGGGTCTTAATGTCTTGGTACCAGATACCACAGGACACCTTCTGGGGTCTGTTACTAATGTCTTGGTACCAGATACCACAGGACACCTTCTGGGGTCTGTTACTAATGTCTTGGTACCAGATACCACAGGACACCTTCTGGGGTCTGTTACTAATGTCTTGGTACCAGATACCACAGGACACCTTCAGGGGTCTGCTACTAATGTCTTGGTGCCAGATACCACAGGACACCTCCAGGGGTCTGTTACTAATGTCTTGGTGCCAGATACCACAGGACACCTCCAGGGGTCTGTTACTAATGTCTTGGTGCCAGATACCACAGGACACCTCCAGGGGTCTGTTACTAATGTCTTGGTGCCAGATACCACAGGACATCTTCAGGGGTCTTGTAAAGTCCATGCCTCGAGTGTTGGCGCTATTTTGGACCAACAGGATATTAGGCATATGACCAACAGTGGTCATGGAGTTGTGTCTCATCAGTGTACTAAGAATCCGTTTTTTTCCTATTATGGTTTGTTGTGGAATCCAAATGCCTCACTGTTTACATAGGTGAGGTCACCAGTGAAACTTTCCACTTAAGTAGGGATGAGTGCTTGCATTTCTTTGCATGTAAATAAAGGGAAACCCTCTAAACCACATATCAACACCTCAAGTACACACAAGTTACTGAAGACTACACAGCTGTATTGACTTCAATGTGTGGAAAAAGGTATTTGATTTTGTATGTTTGCCCACTTTCAAAGACATGATCAGGCTTAGATGTCAGGGACAAGATTGTAGCAGCTTTGTGTGAAGGTGACAACAGGTGCGATTCTTCTCAAATGGAATCTCGTGGAGTTCTAATGAGAACGGCGGAAGTGTTGTGGTTAGATGAGACCAAAATCTAGCTCGCTGGGTTTGGAGGAGGAAGAATGCCTATGACCCCAAGAACACCATCCCAACGTCAAACATGGAGGTGGAAACATTACGCTTTGGGGGTGTTTTTCTGCTAAGGGGACAGGACAACTTCACCGCATCAAAGGGACGATGGATGGGGCCATGTACCGTCCAGTCTGGGGTGAGAACCATTAAATATAAGTTGTGGACGGCTGTTCCAGCATGACGATGACCCAAAACACATGGCCAAGACAACAAAGGAGTAGCTCAAGAAGAAGCACATTAAGGTCCTGGAGTGGTCTAGCCAGTCAAGGTTTGAGTTGTCAAACGTCAGCATCAAAACTTTAATGACTTGGAGAGGATCTGCAAAGAGAAGTGGGACAAAATCCCTCTGGAGATGTGTGCAAACCTGGTGGCCAACTACAAGAAACGTCTGACCTCTGTGATCGCCACATTGTCACATGTTTTAGTTTAAACTACAACATGTTTGTATTTATGATCATATGTGCAGATATTTATTGGAACTCCAGTGACCACTTCTTCTGTAAAAACCATTAGAGGCCAAAAACTGAAATTACTTCATTTTTTTACAATAAATACACATACTATTTAGTTCCATTTCCCTCAGAGAGATTGATTGTGGTACTCAAACATTAACGGAACAACCCTGAAACCATTCAGAAGAATGTGTTTGATTTAGATTTGATAAATTGTCTTTTGTTATTTCATCACTTTCCATAGACTCAAGGCCTACAGAGTGGCTAAAGCCTCCTGCAGTCTACAGTGTCTCTGATTGGTTGAAGCTACAACCAAAACAAAAACAATTAACTGTCTGGGTGACCGTGACAATGCAACCAGGTGACTGAATCATTGCTCTCTGCAAACAGCTTCTGGAATGGTGTTCTGTACAACATTTAAACCAATAATATCCACTAATATATTTCTTGTCACGGCATCTCCGCTCTCAGATTTCTCAGATGGGATGTCTAAAGGATGGTCGGTCAGCGTGGTTTTGGGGAGCCCAGCACCCCAAACAGCCCCGGTCAATCGCTCCAACCCAGCCAACCGCGGTGTCAAGTAGAGGAAGAGATTCCAACAGGACAAATTGTCTGTGCTTTTAGCACAATTATATGGACTTGTTGATTTCATTGAGCCAATGTGATCGGGGTGGTTGTTAGTTCTTAAGTTTATAAGTTGGTATCTCCTCCTCTGTTCCACTTCTCCTCTTTCCGTCTCTCGGCAGCCCAACTACAGGAACCCAATGTTCACAATGTTGACCTGCGAAACCCCAGGCTGGTGGTTTTTCCTTTCGGCAGTGCCTGGCAGTTAAATATAATTTGCTTGCACAACGCACACTGGCCAATCGGGTTCCAGCAGGTGCCTGTTGCTGTGTGGAGAACCAGAGGCAGTGAATACCAGACTCAGCACAACCAACACTCTCTTTCTCTTTGAGTAGGCTTCTCTGGCTGTGTCCTGGGTGGAATACTATACCCTACAATGTGCACTATTTCTGACCAGGATTCATGGAAAACACTGGGTTGTAGTGATAGGCTGTATTTGGGTTGAGGACACTTCTCTCTGGGGCTTTCCCAACCACAAAACAGCGACCCAGTGACCTGGAAAAATGGCTTAGTCTGAAAAGCACTTTCTACTGCGTGAGGTCTGGAAAGCGGTGCTGGTTGTTTGCTTTACGTAATCTACGGTGGACAGCTTCTCAGGAGCATTTTGTCTCAGGGTTTGAGTTATGATCAGTTGGAACGGGCACGTATATGGAACATGATGTTTTCATAGCTGACTGTATCTGTGTTCGTAACATTGACCAGTGTTAATATTCACTGAACATGAGCGGTCACGTATATGGGACATGATGTTTTCACAGCTGACCATCTGTGTTCGTAACATTGACCAGTGTTAATATTCACTGAACATGAGCGGTCACCTATATGGAACATAATGTTTTCACAGCTGACCATCTGTGTTCGTAACATTGACCAGTGTTAATATTCACTGAACATGAGCGGTCACCTATATGGAACATGTTTTCACAGCTGACTGTCTTATTGACCACGACCAGTGTTATTATTCACTAACATGGACGTGTCGGTGTGATTAACTTGCATTAGTATCCAGATTCCAATTTCATACAGCCTTTCAAAAAAATACCCGTTTTTTCTGGGTGATTTTTCCTGATGGTAAGACAGAAGGGATAATGTGTCACACCTACATACACAGAAACAACTTCAGTAGAGGTACGGGTCACAGATCAACATGTTAGCGTGAGCGCTAAAATAACATGTTAAATACACCTTAATAAAGCAATGTGGAGCAACCAAACAGTTAAATGGACATAACCACCGCACAGCAGCTACGAGCGAAGGCTCTGCCTTTAAGACGGATCAATGCAATACAAACATCTCAAGAGTACCTGTCTAGGCATGAGCCTCAGATCTGAACATAAGGAGTTTGGGTTCGGAAAGCTGAGAGGTGGTTGTCATAACAACCGTGGTAATAGGCAACATCATCCAGGGCAACAAACACTATGTCAAGAGAACATAGGAATGTGCAAACATGATCAAATTGAATATGCAGCACTGATACACGCACACGGATAGAGGTGAGCGTTCAGGCACCTGCAGACGAGCATCTACAGAATAATGAGTAGTGAAGTTGAAGCTCAGGACAGACAGCCATTGAGCATTTAGTGAATGAGGTGTCTGGCTGACAGTCACTGGATTTATACCAACAACCAGTGAATTGGGTGGTATGTAACCAAGGCAAAACCCCTCCAGACTGATACAGTTCATTAAAGGAAACGAGACATTAGGCCGACGGGCTGCACAAAGCCATTTTTATTAAACATCTGCAACCACAGGGTGACAGTCGTAACAAAAGTCATGTGCACCACAGTGGTAGCAACAAGTGCTTAAATGTAAAAAAAACACACTTCACTTTTGGTCAGATATAAAAACACACAATCAAAAAACACAACATTAATTGGCAGCCTGTTTTATTAAGACAAACCAATCCAAATGGCATCCTACACCCTGCGTAGTGAACAAGCTGCTCTGGGCTCTGTCTGAAAGCAGGACACTACAACAGGGAATGGAATGCCACTTGGGACCGCGGGTAGAAAAGGGGGGTGTTCGTCCCAAGATCTACACTAGCACACTACCTAGCATGGAGCAATATGACACGTAGTGAGCAAGTGTGGAGGTTGGGACAGAACCAAGGGTGTAGGGGGGGATTTGGGACGCTGCCGCCGTCCCCTAGCGTTGGTCCCACTCAGGAGGGGGTTGAACTCCCCGGCTCGGACCTCCCACCGTCGCCCACCTGCTTAATCACCATCTCCTTGGCAACACAGGTCACCTGGCCGTTAGTAAGAGCCATGGCCGCCGCCCTGGAAGAGGGAGACACAACGTCATAGTTGAATCTAACAGGGAAGGCTGCCATGAACTAATAGCAGGTTAATAACCAACATGAATGAGCCAGGCACGCTGGTTTTATGACCCGGAGGGAGAACAGGATATGATGTAATGAAACATACATGACAAGAACCGGTCAAGCCCCCCCCCCAACAAGAACTTACTTCTGCTGGGCCTCCTCAGTCAGTGTGCACATTCCCGGCTGGTTCGGCTTCCCGAAGAAGAAACTGGACCACCAGTGCCCGGAGTCTTGTTTGGGCAAACCTGAGGATGTCATAGACAAGTCAAGACAACCTGTAATCCTAAACCAAGTCCCAAAAAGGAAACAGTAAATATAGTTTGAGCCTGAAAATGGTAAGCGGTCAGACATTGAACCAGTAGAACAGTGAGATTAGTATGGGGAACCATTAAGCAACACCATCACTGACAGGAACACAAACGTCCACACCTGATCACCAGGGCTAAGAAACTTCTAAACCAGGGATTGAGAAGACACATGTACGATTGCAGTGAAAGTCTCCAAGACTTTTCTAGCCCACTAACTGTAACAGCAACCAATACAATGTTTCACAGGGAACTACAGAAGGAATTTAACTCAGGTATGTGAAGTGCTTTTTCTAAACCCATGAACATAATGTCACATTCAACTAGACCAGGGGAGGGCAAACATCTCAGCTCAAGGGCCACATTAGGACTTTCAATAGAAATTCAATAGGCCACAATTGTTATGTAATTTGTGAATTAGTAATGACTTGGGGCCAGAAGGGCAACAATTAAAATGTATAAATAATTCTAGTTCAGATATAACAATTAGACTGCCAAGTTATTTTGTACTTCCCCATAAACGGTTTTGATACCTACAGTCGGAGTCGGCCTACAGGCCTTAATTGACCCACCCCTGAACTAGACCATCTACACATGGTCATATGGCCTGACCAAAAGCCTGTCAAGCCTGCCTGTTTCATACCTGGATGATGTGGAATGACTTCTCCAGTGAACTCAGAACTACCACAGGAGCTGCTACTGCTGGATGTCGAGCCGATACGTCCTGCGAAAATATCGTAACGATGCAGAAATGTTAGGAACACACAAATAACCACATGAACATCAATGTTACGTTTCATGAACGGAGACACCTGTGAACCGGCCCAATAACAACTGTCTGGGCTGATTTGAGTAGTCAGAGTACAGACCAATAACACTAACAGCAGCCCAACTAGAGCTGGATCTTGGGATATAGGGAACGTGACAAATTCAGACAGTGAGTACTAATCCCAACGGCACTAGAGTCAAGACCATGCAAAGACCTTCCCAGGATGAAGAGCTACTCACTTCGATAGTAGTCGTGGGTAGCAACAAGAGAACCGCCAGCGTTGATCGCAGACATCTTTAGTTCTTGTTGAATATTGAGTGAGATGGAAACCCTGAAAGAGCAGGGACAGACAAAGCACATTACATTATAATGATGCGTTGAAGTATTAAGAAATCATGGCTGGCTGGCTAGCAGTCGAGGTATTACTCACACACACATTTTGTATGAATAATACATTTAATGGTGCATAGTAAATGTTGTAATGTCCGATATTTGAAAAGCATTTTAGATCAATTGGGTCCAGCTGACTATTACTTCATGAGACTAGTTTCACAGCAGATAAAATACATGGATGGCATCGACCTAAAGGGGAAATCACAATAAGTACTCTAATATTACGGTTAATGTGTTAATATGGGTGCATGATGAGTGAAAACACAAATAAACGACCATGTCCAGACTAACAGTTAGTTATCCAGTACTGTGCAGGACGACCGCCATTACATGTTTTAATATAGTGAAGAAAATAAATCAGCATAAATAAGTACAGCACGGACGTGTAAAAACAAGACAGCAGTATTAAACAAGTGAAATATGGATAATAATGCTGCAATCCAAACGCATTCGTGTCGCTATCACACAAAGCAAATGTCAAAAACAAAAACAGCAAGTACGGCCTAATCACCCCCGCAACCAGATATAACCAGATTAACTATCCGCATTGTTAGTGCAGTAGACACCCCTCGACATATGATAGTTATAACGCATTGTCTTTAAGATACCTCACCTTTAATACCCAGACGTGCTGATGTTCAGTAGCACACAACTCAATCGGCGAGGCTCGGGGAGTAAACGCTAGGCAACGGGGCCCATTTGAAAATAAGTGTTGGGTAAATATAACCCTCCAACGTCCTGCAAATATGTCTGCAGCCAATATCTAGCCCGGAACAGGGTGGCAGGGCCTTTTATACTCGCTAGGGTGACGTCAACCTGTGGTGGGGAGACTGGGCGGGTCCCCGGAACATGCGTGCAGCTCGTGCAGTTAGTTCACAGCCGGTGATCGGATAAGCTTTCTGTTTATCATCATAACAGATTGAGAAAATCGGAGATTTCTGTGACAAACAAACTGTTAGAGTACACTAAATAGAGCAAAATTTAGTGTTTAAACAAACATCACTGTACATCATTTGTTTTTACCAATAATGTCCACTGTTTGTCACTTTCCCTGGTGGTCTAGTGGTTAGGATTCGGCGCTCTCACCGCCGCGGCCCGGGTTCGATTCCCGGTCAGGGAACAACTTGTTTTGTAGAGCAGGATTACAATATGGTTGTCTGTTCCTTATTGCATGCAAGTTTCAATGTGCCAGTCACTGCAATAGAATCAACAACTCAGTCAGGCAAGGTTGATACACTACATAGCAAATAGAGAACATCTATTACTAGACTGATAAATTACCATAACCAGATGCAGTTGACTTAAAAATACATTTTAAACATAGATTACATCAATGCAGTGTTGACTGCAATATCAAATACTGTAGGTTGCTGTACGGTTGTGGTGATGGGGTGAATTACATGACCCACACAACTATTTGCAAATTCATCGAGTCTTTACAATCACATATGAAAGATTTTAAGCGTAAACGCAACTATAGGGAAATGAGTTTCAGGTGTTTCCTGATCTCTGTGGTCAGCTTTCACGTCAAGTTAAAAGAGATACATACAAAACAAACACCACTTTGTTTAAAGGAATGCTTTATTAATAACCGAACAGACAAATGTATCCATCCACAATTCTATCTGATCCTTATAATGTTTAACGATTGCCTCCTAAATAAAGGCGTATACTTCTACCATTCCCTACATTGGTTGGCACATTGCAGATGCCCCTAATAATTTAGCAAAAGGTGTCCCACACATGTACATGACACCAACATGTTTTTATTTTACATAAACATCTGCTCGTCCCCTTGTTGACATGTGGGAGACATTCCCACCGACACCCAAACACATATTTTGACCTATAAAATAATTTCATTTGCCAATAAATAGGAACTTAGGCTGCCTGTCAAAATGCTTCTCATTAAGGGAAGGTTTTCCAGTCACAGATTAAAGCTGGCCCTCCAGTAAAACAAAAAATATTCCAAAGATGATTTTCCTTTTCCAAGGTTGCATTCAAAAGCCCAATTATGTCCCTTTCTCACAGGAGCACAAGCTACTCTTTTGACCAATCACATCAGATCTTTTCATACACCACCTATTTTGGACAAAGAATCAATTAGTGAAACAAACGCATAACTGGGCTGCTTGTTAAAAGGCAGTCTAACATAATGTGAGGGAGACCAGTCCAGATAATAGCATACCATCAATGGAATAACTAATATGTCACATTAAAGAACCATGTAGCAGGCATAGATAAAATAATTGGCAACAACTTACAGATGGCAATTACATACAAAATTACCCTCAAACTAAACTCCACCCGAGAAGGAAAATCAAAAACGGTGTCTAAATACAACTATTCCAACTAAACAGGACAAACAGGGAAAACCAAGGAAAAATAATATGAAAGCATCCACCTCTTGATAGAAACAGAATACACTAAACCAGGCAAAACTAGGATAATACAAGCTACATAAGTGCTTAAATGTAGAAATTAAAACAAATTGAGCTACCGAACCACTAGTCACCATCACAGCCCCACCCAGTGTGTTTATCATTATATCAGGAACCTGAAACAAAGAAGAGGAGCTGAACAGGAAGTGTTGGCGATCACGACAACCAACATAATCAGGGTGTGTGGGTGCGTGTGTGTGTGTGTTAACAACGTTGCTTTTCACACCAGGAGTGTTAAGTGAGAAGTAATGGAGGTTAATGAGCTCATAATCATCTCCTCTATTCCAGTTACTGCCAGCCACTGGACAAAGATGTCTGCGTGAATGCTTTCAGAAGGACAGGCATGTATGGGAACACATACAGAAAGCCCTCGAGATGAATAGTGAGAAACCATCCCCTTAAAAACACCACTATACAACAGAAGGTAACAGCAAAGTAACATCAGACAAAGCAATGACAGTGAAAGAGTTTAGTCACCCCACTGGCTAGGTAATCATTATGTAATACATCGCTTTACAGTGTGTGTGTGTGTGTGTGTGTGTGGGGGGGGGGTGAACTTAAAGGCTCAACAGGGTACAAAACTGCGATGACATATGTAGTGTACTACGAGAGTGTACTTGCTACTTGCCTGTTCGAGACTCCTACCGTAGTGAATGTGTTTATGAATGCCGACTGGCTGTATTGTTTATAATATGTATTCATATATTTATATAGATAAAAGTTATGTAAAAACATTATGCAAAGCAGTGTAAAATAGTTATAATACAAAATGGTTTAACGTTCTTTTGTACAAGCTGTGGTGATCAGATGCAGCGAAACCACTTTTGCGGTAGTCTGTATTTATACAGCGATTTGAGATATGGCCATGCGATTCGTCGGCGCCAGTTGTGACGGAGGTGAAAAGACGAGTTCCAAATCAATGCCTAGCCCCTAACCCACCCTAGGCACTTGTGTAGATCTAAAGGATATGGACAGCATATCAGGAAGCAATACAACTATAAAACAGAGACATTTGACTTGGATAGGTTTAAACAATATGGTGGCACCTTCCTTATGGCTTCACCCAAACAGGCCAGTGAAATCACCACATGGGTTCAGTTTGTTGTGAAGGACTGAGGGTGTCGATGCCTCAGTTGACTAAATCAAAAACATGTAGTGTCAGCAGCGGGTTATCTAGTCCTGACCTAGGGGGAGATTGGTGGGGGGGTCAATGTAGTGACATGTGGTATCTGGGGGGTGGGGAAGAGGGAGGTAGTGGTGACCAATGACATATGGTGTCAGGAGAGGAAGTTAACAGGGGTCAAATGTCAGGGGGGGGCACTGAGATGAGGCGCGTTATGATGTCACAGTCCAGGTGATGGGAGGAGCTTCAGAAGGGTGCGTTGTCCTGAACCGGGTGGGTATCAGGTGACTGGACAGTTTCACCGTTTCCTCTCGATCCGACCACTTTGTACTGTAAAGGAAGATGGAGGAAAGGCAGGAAGAGAGGCAGAAGAATCGTAGAGGGAGTGTGGAAAAGTGTTAACGTGATGGTACATCTGTGGTGTGTCGTTTCATTTACAAGAACATGTGAGAGAATAAACCCAATATCTATTCAGTAGCAGCAGTGTGCCAAAACGGGTGAGTGCGTGTCCAAACCCCTGACTGGTAGTGTACACACACACACACAATAGAATTAATAGGAGGTTGGTATGGGAGGTTAAGACCATTGAAACCTGCCTGAGCTGCAGCATCAGTAAAGAGTTAATGTGACAAAGACGTGCTGAGTAACCCCCGCCCCCACCCTCGGTCTCCATAGACATATGCCAGCAGACGTATGCCCAGGAGCCGTAACCAACAGACGTATGCCCAGGAGCCGTAACCAGCAGACGTATGCCCAGGAGCCGTAACCAGCAGACGTATGCCCAGGAGCCATAACCAGCAGACGTATGCCCAGGAGCCGTAACCAGCAGACGTATGCCCAGGAGCCGTAACCAGCAGACGTATGCCCAGGAGCCGTAACCAGCAGACGTATGCCCAGGAGCCGTAACCAGTTATTCTACCTGTTATTTTAACCACTTTGCCACACATTTCATTTACCTGTGCTGCAGCGCAGGGAGTTTTAATCAGCCCAACTGTGAACAGAACAGAGGGTCAGTATTCAGATATTCAGGTTAAACACTAAAGCCCATGACTAGAGATCTCACAGAAAATGAACCCCTGTGCCTAAACTGTAGTATGCACATATTCAAGCAGAAAGGCAAATAAGCAACCAATTCACTATTTGACCCGGGGAAAGCACACAGTTCCAATTGGCCCAATCTCAAACTATTCCTGTAACATGTCGAGTCCGAGGTTACTGGAACAAGACACGTCACAAAACCATTTGCACAGCCCCAGACAGCTTACCTTGATGTTGCCAACTTTGTCTTCAAACGACTTGAAGGTCGGAGAGTTTCTGTAAAAGCAATGCAATGCATTACAAGCATCAGTTAACCTCATGGGGACTATAAACCGTGGCCACACATTCACACACAATAAGGAGTTAATGTCCACTACAAAGTTATAGTGCCAGTGTGAACATCCGTAGACACTCAGTGCCCAGTTCTACAGGAAGTAACTGGTGAAGGGTCAGAGGTCATGTCTATTATCACGCTATGGTTTGTATTGCCTACGGGACTACAGTCCTTATCACAAACCCCCAATTACAGGAAAACAAAGACTGGCAGGGTCACAAAACACCATGTAGAGCATACAAGAACAGGCACAGAGAAACGCCACACGAGAACAGGCACAGAGAAACACCACACGAGAACAGGCACAGAGAAACACCACACGAGAACAGGCAAAGAGAAACGCCACACGAGAACAGTCACAGAGAAACGCCACACGAGAACAGGCACAGAGAAACGCCACACGAGAACAGTCACAGAGAAACGCCACACGAGAACAGTCACAGAGAAACGCCACACGAGAACAGTCACAGAGAAACGCCACACGAGAACAGTCACAGTGAAACGCCACACGAGAACAGTCACAGAGAAACGCCACACGAGAACAGGCACAGTGAAACGCCACACGAGAACAGGCACAGAGAAACGCCACACGAGAACAGGCACAGAGAACGCCACACGAGAACAGGCACAGAGAACACCACACGAGAACAGGCACAGAGAAACACCACACGAGAACAGGCACAGAGAAACACCACACAAGAACAGGCACAGAGAAACACCACAGAGCACACAAGAACAGGCATTCGTCTAAATCGACTAATGTCATATCTACTTCTGGAGCCAGAGAAGAAAGGTGATAAAAGTGTGTGAGCCAATTTACCTCATGGCTGGCATACTTATCGAATGGCGAATGGAGTAGTTGCTACTTGGTAAGCATTAACGGATAGGGAGAGAAAGGGTTAACGGATAGCGAGAACAAGTGTAACCTTAGTAACCCAAGCAGAGAGACCAGACACTCATTAAGGCAGGAACAGGAAGCATCCTATTGGAACAGTTGTCTGACACACAGATGGATTGGTGTCATCTGCATGTCCCGCTCACCACAGCAGATGTTTCTACACGGCCCCAAAACTCTGTTAAACTGGTTAAATTGGGAGAATTCATTGGCTGAACCCCCCCCCCCCACCCAGGTGGGAGTCGTCAGCAAACACCAGACAATGAAGTTTAAAGTTCCTCCATTGGGTCTAGAATAATACGCCGGATGTCTTCAATGATGATGTCCATGCTTAAAGTGATTACATACTAGCATTTGTCCTAAAAAAGTCAGTCAGCCAGTCAGAAATGTTACATTAGACAACACAGCCATGAAGTCCCATATGGCTGGAACTGAACAGCACTGTTAAAGTTGCACATTTGAAGATGGAATGAAAAAACAGGCATGGTTTATGGCAGCAACTGTATTAGCTATGGATGATCCAATCACACAGGAAGTAAGTCAGACATGGGCAACAGACAGTACATGACTGCCACCTGGTGGCCACTAAGTCACACAATCACACAATCTTGGTTTCAGTAGTACAAATCAGTCTTACCCAAAGGAGTTAGAGAAAGGCAGAGCTCTGTACAACCAGGCAGCGCAGCGATTAACAGAAACAAACAAGGTTGAGGTACAAGCTGGGACTGGCAGAGCCATAGAGAACGATAGAGGCCTCGACTGGCCAAAAAGCAGGTATAGTATAAGAAGTGCCAGTGAGGTGTGAGTGAAGCGCTATGTTCTCCTGGTGACCACGTGGGAGGCATGTCCAACCACGTTATCACAAGGTGATTTCCCAATAGGAAAATATAATGCAAACTAAAGACTCACTCATTAGCACTGCTATATAACAGGGATGCTTTCTCTATCCTTCTCCATGGTCAGAGTTACTCAATAGGTCAGCATAAAATACATTTATCCAACAAAACACTCAGAGGTAGTCCACAGTGCGGGGAACCGAGTGACACTGAGACGCAGCCGGATGTCAGACAAACAAGACAGACAGTAACGAGCCAAAGATAAAACAGGCCAAATTAGAAAACACAGTTTAAATGACACATCCACACGAAGTGGAGCCTAGATTCAGGAAGGAAAAACAAGAGACAGGAAGTATTGACTCCAGGATGGGGCAACGGCTCTGGAAACAGGAAACGGGAGGATGGCATCAACTCACAGACGCACTGTTTGTTTTGTCATTAAGGCTCAACTCCAGCAAGTGGACTTGAAATAATGAGGTTATTGAGCAGAATGTCTGCAGATCTGAAGGCCATAAGTTAATTTCTACATAACGTTAACAGTCCAAATGTTATCGAACCAAGTGACGTCATTCAAAATGAAGAGGTCATATTCTGAACTCTGTGGCAAATCCTTTACAGTAGATGACTATTTATTAAATATTTTAAGCTGACAGTCTGCACTACAACCCCGTCATTATGAGTAGAGAGCCAAAACAACAATGTGTGAATCAATACAAATAGTGACAGAAATCACAGAGGGGAGATGGTCGGTAGGGCTGTGAAACACGGATGAGCAGTGAAACACGGATGAGCAATACGGCAAGAAGGGCTGTGAAACACGGATGAGCTGTGAAACACGGATGAGCAATACGGCAAGAAGGGCTGTGAAACACGGATGAGCTGTGAAACACGGATGAGCAATACGGCAAGAAGGGCTGTGAAACACAGATGAGCTGTAAAACACGGATGAGCAATACGACAGGAAGGGCTGTGAAACACGGATGAGCAATACATTGTGTTTGCTGTTATGATGCTACATTAAATGTATCAATAGGATCCAGAGAATAAACAAGGGGCTGGAATTTTATTAGAGATAAAACTATGACACCATTATAAATTCCATAGTTTGGCATTCGTACATGTTTAACATCAAAACAAAAAATTAGGGCTGAACGATTAATTGCATTTGCGATAATATCGCGATTTGACTGAACGCGATTCTCTAATCGCAACGTGCGCGATTTGAGGTGGTCACGTGACGCGAGCGAAAGAGCGGAGAACTCGGCTGCATCAACTTTTCATGCTGTCCAGCGCAATGGCCTCTTGCTCGACGGAACAGTCAGAAACTGACACAGCTGATACTTTAATCTCGAAGAGGAACAGCACCAGTGCGCGAGACAAGCCAAATACCTCAAGACAGGGATCACTGAGAAAAATGTTCGAAAGTGTCACTCCGTATGAACGTCATTCAAAACGGCACGGGGAACTCACTCGGACAATAACCGAGTTCATAGCGAAAGATATGATGCCTCTCAGCACGGTGACCAAGCCTGGGTTCATGGCATTAATACATGCACTTGATAAACGTTACAGTATACCCTCCCGCACATACCTCAGTCAGACTGTCATACCGGAGGTGTACAAAAAGCGCAAAGAGAAAGTCCCCGCGGAACGAATATGGTGCTTGCTGCGCGGCTTAATGAATGGACGAGGCTCCAATGTTTTGGCCACAGATTACATCTTGCCATTGGTAAGTTATCATGTCGTGTGTGTGTGTGTGTGTGTGTGTGTGTGTGTGTGTGTGGGCGCGTGCGTGCGTGTGCGAGAGTGCGTGCGTGTGCGAGAGAGAGTGGGAGAGAACTGGCATGCAAATAAAGCCCCTTTGAATTGAGAGAGAGAGAGGACAGTGGTGTGGATGTGTGTATTTCAGAATTACAGCTAATGTGAGTGTGTAATAGTGTGAGCCTTGTATCACAAAACTCAAATTCCTTGTTTCAGTTGTGTGAAATGTTACTGACTTGGGAGCAGTAAGATACATATCATTTTAAATTATGTTTTTCTTAAGACTGTACATTTTGCACACAGTGTTTACAAAGTGCATGCCTTTGTTTAAATTATTTAAATGCACAGTGGCAAAGCCACAGATGTTTCTGTAATGAGCAGTTCAATAAAAATGGCATTTATTTCAAGTCACACCTGTTTGATATTAATTCTAACAAATAGGCCCAGCCTATGGGAAAGAACACTTCACACTAAATGTATCTAATATTGTGTTGGTCATATTTAAATCATTCATTATGTTTTGTTGGGAAAAAAGGATTAAAAAAAATAATCGCATATTAAATCGCAATCGCAATATTGGGGGGAAAAAAATCGCAATTAGATTATTTTCCCAAATCGTTCAGCCTTACAAAAAATATGTTTTTTATATTGGCAGTGATAAAACCAATACAACAAGGCCCAGCGGCGGCCATTTTGTGCCCAAGACAGTACCTCATATCCCCCAGTTTCCTGCTGAGGGCAGAGCCCATGACTGAGAAGGCAGCAGTAGTTTTCTGTCCCGCCACCGACAGGGTCTCCTGAGTCTTTTTATACCTGGAGGGTGGGAGAGAGAAAATGGGGAAGACGGGTGAGAGAGAGATCTACCTGGTTTGGAACAACTAACTCTGAGCCTGAGGGATAAATAGGTCTGACGAACAGAACTAAAATGGATTCAGCAGAAATTCTCAATAAAAGCTAAAAAGAGTATTCAGTGGTAAGTTAGACAACATAAAAACCAACAAACAAAAAGACTGGGCCTGTCTTGCTGTTACCAAGAAAGGATCACTACTAAGCCCAGACTAGACTAAAACCTGATGCCCTCTGGGAGTTTATTCAGGGTCTATTCGCTCTGCAATCTAACCCATCGCGGTCTATTCGCTCTGCAATCTAACCCATCGCGGTCTATTCGCTCTGCAATCTAACCCATCGCGGTCTATTCGCTCTGCAATCTAACCCATCACGGTCTATTCGCTCTGCAATCTAACCCATCACGGTCTATTCGCTCTGCAATCTAACCCATCACAGTCTATTCGCTCTGCAATCTAACCCATCGCAGTCTATTCGCTCTGCAATCTAACCCATCGCAGTCTATTCGCTCTGCAATCTAACCCATCGCAGTCTATTCGCTCTGCAATCTAACCCATCGCAGTCTATTCGCTCTGCAATCTAACCCATCGCAGTCTATTCGCTCTGCAATCTAACCCATCACAATCTATTCACTGCAACAAAAAAAATCAGTTGCAGAAGGGATTGTGGCAATAAAAAGTAAGGCTTCAAATGAACTAATTCAGATAAGTCTGTCCACCTTGTCAGGTGACAAGTATTTCCTCGATAAAAGTAGTACTTAATACAGCATATTGATTTAACTGACAAACGAAAACAAGTACTGCACAGCTTGAAGTGAAATTCACAATGTCTGAATATGAGTGGTTTAGAAACATGACAGAGGATCACCAAGGAAATGAAACACAAAAAGCAGCAACTGCAATAAAGTAGTAGGTCACCATTCAGAAACCCCCAGACTAAACCAATGAAACCAACCACCTCCAGGGCAAACACCCCTGAGGACACCCGGAACAGTTAAGGAACCCAACAACCACTCACCTGAAACAAATGAAAATCAGGCGCAAAAGAAGTCCAAATAAACGGAAGCAAAATAAATTCTGGCAAAAACGAAACAACAGAGGGTAGAGGTATTCACTCACGCGTCCGATCTGGCAATGTCGTCCAAAGTTGCAGACGCTGTAAGATATCTACGGACAGACATTGAAATATGAAACAACTTGCTGACTGCTTACAAGGAAAGACAGCAAGTTAGAGACTTATCAACTCTGTAAATGACACTGAAATATTCTTAACATAACACAGCTACTCACAACTTGGACTTTACATCAGCTAACAAAAGTACCGTTGTTTTAAGAAGTTGACTGTCTGCTGCAGATCTGTGAACACTTCAGCAGTAACAAAAGGGTTTCTTTTTTTGGTTCAATAAACACCACAGTATCCGTAAGAATTAGAGACAGTGAAAGACCTGAGCACGGCAAATGAGCCTCAGGTTGTTTTACACCGCCTGTGGAAATACACTCACACGACGTCTACAAAAGGTCATGTTGCTGACGTCTGCAGAGAGCAGAGATGTTTGATTAGTTATTCATCGCGGGCAAACAGCCCAAAAGATAGAGGCTGTACATCAGCCTGAGATGGTGGATGTGTACAGGTCTGCGAAACACCATGGAAACAGCAAACTCGCTACATTAGCATGGCCTTAAGGGAAACAAATAAAGCTGTAAAACCAAACATCCCCGTCCGGTTACCCCTCAACCTCCCTGGCATTCTGCCTCAACCACACTCAGGCGGGTTTTAGTGCCGTATCGGTCTGCCTTTCGTGCTGCGTCTCCGGTTCTCCCACCCTCTCTTTCAGCCTTAAATTCCAATGTCTTCACTCCTCCAAAACACATGGTACCATGGCAGGTTGGTGCTGTTCTTCGAGTTCAGAAAGGTTGTGTGTGTGCGTGTGTGGGTGTAGAAGACAGTCCCGGATATAGTATGATGAATAAGCACCTGCCAAACCTGTTCCACAGATGTTCAGTGGAATTTTTTGTAGCAACAGCAGTGAACTTGCAAGAGTTTTATTCATGCCACCTCCAGCCCATACCGATACAATTAAGGCTTTTAAAATTACCTCTGTGTGAAAGAGGGAGAAACACGAGGTCCAGTATATTTCTGCCTTCCTGCTTTTTAGAGCAACCAAACTAATTACAAAAGCAACATGATTAATCACTGGTCCTGCTCAGGATTTTAACAATAAACTAGTTCCCTGGAGTCAGCATGTAGATGCATTAGTTTTGTATCTATGCATATTGTAAAGGGAGTGAGTAAGGAAGTTAGTGACAGGCATCCACATCTCAAAACATGGCTTTACAACACAGGGAAATAAGGTTAAAATAAGTCACAGCCAGTCAGGTCATGTGAAGGAACCATCAAACAGAAAACCCACAGGCCTGCAGCTCTACAGTTCACAGGAGGTCACAGCCCAACAATGTGAAGGAAACTTTGAGAGGGTGCTATAAGTCTGAGCTACACCCATAGATGTAGAGACACGGACACAGACGGCCAAACAAATGAAGACATCTGAAGCACCAGGAGAAGGACCGTCTGCAGTGGATCCCGTCGCCCTGAGCTAACATGTCCCAGACTCTCAAAGCTCAAACTTCCGGTCACATTACCGTTCTGTTATAAAAATGCACACATCTGGGTTTGTGGAGCTTACCACTGCCAAAAGTAAAATCCAAATAAATGTGGTTTGAAAGTGGTCCAGGGGCGAATTGAGTTATTGCACTCACAGAATAGGCTGCTATCGGAGACATTCTACGACACCGCGACATAGCGCGATAGGTTATGCTAGGCTAGCTTATCGTGAGCTCGTGTTACTGCGTGGTTCCACAACGGTCGCAGGTTGATCGAGGCCATCGAGTGCAATTAGCACGGACACATCACTAAACCCACACGACTCAGCAAATGCTGCAACATCAACGCAGCTCGACAGCTTGATACGTTATTAAATAAGTGGCCCACGTAACTCCCGGTATCGTGGGAATGTGAGTTTTCGCACGCAAGCACAGGAATCCCCTCCACTACCAACAGTGGACAAAGGGCAAGTGTTACAGAATCAACACTACATACGGTTTGGATGTTATGACGGCCGGGTCACACCGTCATGCTAACTCAATGCTCTGGGCAGGTGTGCACATACTGGGGAAGCGAACACTGGCTTCACAAGCATATTGGGAACGCAGGGTAACCGTATTATTTATGCAACTTCACCATTGCACTAGTTTCTCTGTGGTTCTCACATGTAAAAACCACAGATGTACAGCTTGGGGCTCAGCTTGTTTCATTTCCCCAAAATGTATCTGGATTGTACGTAACGAAAGGAATGCATTCCAGTCCTACTCAATAAATCAGGAATTTGCAAATAATATACGATACGAGGAACAGAGGCTACCCTAGGAAGCTGAATTTGATGACTCAAAATGTCAATATTAACATCCACAGAAATACATTGACAAACCCAAATTGCAGTAAAAGCAACATTATCATTTAACAACCATAATTTGAGCCAATGGTCAAGATCTTTAAAAGCCCAAGACAGCAGTGTCAAAATCAGCCCACAACTCTATCATCCTGTGTACCACCAACTCTATCATCCTGCTACATCTGTAAACAAACACACCTTTCAAAACAGACGGCACTAGAGCAAGTCAGGACCTGAGGAGAGCCTGGAGAGGATGGGGGAAGCAAGAAGTGATACTAAAGTGTCCGGAAGACATCGGCCCGCCTCAGAGGGCTTCTATTTGACACTCACACAGCCACTCTCCTAACACTAAAAGTTCCTGGATCACCAGGGCTCAGGCACTGGCGGTTTCCTGTCCATCTGACCAAAACATAAGAGGAAATGCAGCCACTAATGCTTCAGCTGATGCACGTACAGCACTTTGACTACTGAGGAATAAACCAAAGGTTTCATTAAATAATTTAGATTGACAGAACGGAACAGAAAAAGCTATTTCCAGACCCTACCACAAGTGAAACTTGATATTCTTTGAACAAACTGAAACACACTAGAGAACTGTGTAGTGAACTATTTGAAGGGGTACCAGTGCTTTCCCTTGCATGTGGGAAATAAAATTTGATGAATTAAAAAACAAAAGTATTTATTATGAATCCTCTACTTACGCATTAGAGACCTGAACATCCTGCCATCCCTTGCTTATGTTCTGCCGGAGCTCATTGAGAGGACTGAGGCCCAGTTTCCTCTTCAGCTCAGCAGAGTGTTTCTCTTTGGCCAGGAGCACCTGTCTCAAAGTGTTGATCTCCTCCTCCACCTTCCAGAACAACAGTTGAGAGGTCAACCGATGGCTAGACCAAAAACCAATCCCTAACCAAAATGACTGGTGTCACATGGATTACTAGTCGATGTCGTGAATACTGAGGAGACATTATTCTTAGGTGAAATGCCCAGTAATGTTTATTTAACTCAATGTTTGTGGGGATTACCAAAACCAACTCAAGCTAACAACACTGTGGTTTAAATGTGTAACCTAGACAGACCGCACCTACAAATGCATTACCACACAATTCACATAAAAAACATAGAAAAACTCAATTCAATAATGTCTGTAAACTTCAGGGTGGAATTTTAGACCCACGGAGCAAACACCAAGAGACTCCCAACCCCATCCCCCCCCAAAGCCAGATACACCCCCCCCCCCACCATGCACTCAGGTAAATAACAGCAGACCAGAGGAAAACCACAGAACGCCTGTACAGGCACGCCAGCAGACCCACCACAGACGTACCTTGCCCAGCTCAGTATGAAGCTCCTCTGCCTCCTCCTCCGTGAGCCCTGGTGGCAGCGTGCCAACAGACGAACCTCCCATGGCACCTCCTGGTGCAGAGGAGCCTGACAGAGGGTCCTCGCCTCCTGCGTGACTCAGGCCCTTGTTTGGAGAGTTCAGGTTGATGTCTGGGTCGAGAGACAGAGTGGGGGCGGGGGGGCATGCTGACATGAATTCATTGAGGAGTTAGTGTCAGGAAGGCTTTTGGTAACACACACACACACACACGGAAACAGGTTCACGTGTTAGTCTCACACACGATAGGTTTAGACTAACACAGAACAGAAGCAGAAGTCATGCAAAAGGAGAATGAGTGCAAATAACACTGGCTTATAAGATTCTTCTATGGCAACCAAACAAATAAATAACATTTAGTGTCTTTATTCACTTACAGTGAGTCCTATCGATCTAATGACATTTAGTGCTTTATTCACTTACAGTGACTCCTATCGATCTAATTACATTTAGTGACAGTGACTAATGTAACCATCTGGGTTTGGTAGAAGTGATACAACATCTTGGTGTCAGGTCCTTTGGGGCCATCACTTTTGCCAACTCGTATTGGCTTTCGTGTTGGACTGAGGGATGCTATGCAGCAAGACGAGGCTACAGCGTACTGATAACCAATTCATAGTGAGCGAGGCTACTGTTTTTCTAAGTAAGAATAGCAGGCTTAGCTTTCCCATAATAGAGATGAGTGGGAGATGACTGGACCCAATGTTGACTTCAGTATCACAATGGCCACAACAACCACCACTGATTTAATGGACTCTTTGTTTTTGTCGTACTACATAAACACATCCTGTGAATGCTTACAAGAATCGTGTTATTATTACTCTAGTATAGGCACATTGTTGTAACCAAAACAGTAGGAGACTAATTAAATTCCTTCCGAAATCGGGACCATGTCTAGAAGACACAAATTAAGCACGTTCGGACGTTTGCGACCAAGGCCACTTGACGTGATGACGTAGCATATTTAATGTTGAATATTGTGTTACCAAAATATCGTCCTATTCACGCAAACCCACATAGGACGGGAGGCTAACAAACGGTAATTAAATGGGGCATCTAAACCTCGATAAGCACATGTGTAAGCTTAATTGGAACCTTAATTAATTGGCTAGACAAATATCTGATTAATAATTACGGACTAGAAATTCGACAACACTGTCTAGTATACAGTATAGTACATGCTGCAAGTTACAGTGTAACTATCTGCCTTAGTAAAGTAGCAAGTAAACAAGCTAACCATCATTAATTAGTTAGCTCACTACGCCACGCCTTTATGTCATGTTTTCATGTTTATTAGCTACAGTCAGTAGTCTTTATGTCATGTTTATTAGCTACAGTCAGTAGCCTTTATGTCATGTTTATTAGCTACAGTCAGTAGCCTTTATGTCATGTTTATTAGCTACAGTCAGTAGCCTTTATGTCATGTTTATTAGCTACAGTCAGTAGCCTTTATGTCATGTTTATTAGCTACAGTCAGTAGCCTTTATGTCATGTTTATTAGCTACAGTCAGTAGCCTTTATGTCATGTTTATTAGCTACAGTCAGTAGCCTTTATGTCATGTTTATTAGCTACAGTCAGTAGCCTTGAGGCGTGTCAATGCCGACCGGAACAGCTATTAGCTAACTACTTATCTATAGCCAGTCTGCCCGCGTTATTAAGGGGTGGTTAACTAGTTCCCTGCGTATTGTATTACGGTGGCAAAGTTACAATTGCCTTGTTGACAAAAAAATACCCATTAAAACGAACACACTCAGATTACATAAACTCTAATAAGAACAATAAATCAGATGAGGACCAAGTTCATGAGAATAACAAAGGAACTACATAAAAGAAACTGGATCTCCTATCCCCTGCACAGGCGTACATTAATAGAAACTGGATCTCTGTGTGCCCTCCTTTCCCCTGCACAGGCGTACATAACATTAATAGAACTGCTGTGTTAGTGCGTCGTGATTACTGCTACCATATGTAGCACGGACAATACTTCCTAATATAGCCCCTTAAACCGTGTCCAAATGGCAAATATAATGATCCACAACAACAATCGTGTCAACCATTTACGTTACCTTGACCGGCGGGGTCCATTGCGTCGAATGCGCGGAGGGTTTGTGCGTATTACGGTGAAAATGTCAGTGGGTAATGGCAAAGGGTGGCTAGCTAGCGCACGGACGTCCACTTAATCAATCAATACCAGCGAGCCTCTCCCGTCGTGTGACCGGATTCCACAACAACAACCTCGTCGACGGGCACAAACAGGTACTAATCGCTCCAATAAAACAGCCAACTCAGCTCGGTGAACTTCAGGCTTGCGCCTCTTCCGGCGTCTGATGATGACGTGGTCAAGGCGTCTCTGGTCCCCCACTCGATCCTACAGCTGGACAGATCAAGTGTCCTGATTGTTGGACACATTTGGCACCGGGTGTCGGTAAACATCTTGATTTTCAGCGGTATATGATGGCACCGGGTGTCGGTAAACATCTTGATTTTCAGCGGTATATGATGGCACCGGGTGTCGGTAAACATCTTGATTTTCTGCGGTATATGATGGCACCGGGTGTCGGTAAACATCTTGATTTTCAGCGGTATATGATGGCACCGGCTGTCGGCAGACATCTTGATTTTCTGCGGTATATGATGTTGGATTACAACAAGGAGTTATATGCGTTATTTATCTGCTGAGTCAGAACAACATGTATTCGCTTAATACATCTACTCTTACTCAGAAATGCCCTTGGTTTAATGTTGTCCCTAGTGGTATGGCAAACAGGGAACGCACAAAATCTGAAATGACACAAGTACACACATTTGCGTAGAGATTACTTAAGATAATTAAATTACAGATGCCAGATTTACAGTGAAGCAGAAAACATTTGGCATTCGATCTGAAGCACAGAGACAGGGTGTTATGGGCTGGGCGTGTATGGCTGCCATTAAAACTGCTTTCAAGTCTTCATCGATGATGTAACTGCAGAAAGCACCAACAGAATACATACTTAACTAACTGTAACAGTAATTAGCTTGCTATTTCTAAAGAAACGCAAAGAAAGTGTATCAGCCATTTTATTTCATGTCCAATGGAAAACAGGTAATGAAAGCAACAGCATCAAGCGTCAAGTGAACAAACCGAACAACAAAACCAGATATTCTAATTAAAATGTATTTACTCTATAGATCACACAAACACACACATACAACATGTCAAATGATGTTAAAAAGACACCATTAAGACCCCTGTAATTATATCTAACCCCAACACATACTTTACACGATGAAACCCCCTCCCAGTTGCCACTACATGTATGTTCAGTCATTACAAGGACATTTCATCGTCTGTCTCTCCTCTCTCGCCATGTGGTACAGACGCCTTCATCTTCAATGATATGCACAAACCAGTGCTTGACATGGTCAACAGAGCAGATTCCCGGGACCACGACTGTTCTACAGCCTGGGCCTCTGTTCCTCTTGCTCTGAGGCTCCGCGAAGCTCTTGCGCCTAAATCTAAACCATGCCGGCCCCTATTTCTGTCCAAGACGACCAAGCTACAGTTCGTTTAGCCATCAGGTAGTTTGTCTGTTGAGGAGAACAACAGTGGAGTCGCTGTCTCGTTTACTTCCTGGAAAGAGAACTGGGCCATGAGAACTCAGACGAGGGAACTCGCTGGATGGACTGATGGGTTGTTCGATAGGGAGGGAGGACCTGAGGAGATTATCCACCCAATCTACAGGAAGGAGATGGACAGACGGCTTTAATGCAAGGTGCTACAGATTAAGATGTGGAATGTGAAAACAGGCTGATAAGATATTGCAAATGTGGGTCAGACATTCAGGAGAGAAAAAGTGTTTTCAGATACGTAAAAACATGCGTTATGTTTATACAAAAGCTAAACACTGACATTCGTCATGATAGTCAGTCTGTGGCATACAGATAACCAATATGCAATGGAGAAGCTTAAGTAAATGCTCTAAGATTTGTGAGAGAAAATAAAATGGCCTTTTAAATTTTAGACATTTTCCAGATGGTCTTATCCAGAGTAATTTTTAGTTATATAGTAACTAAAAATTACTCTGGATAAGACCATCCAGAGTAATTTTTAGTTATATAGTAAATTCTTAGGTGAGATGACTTTTACCTTATGAGAATATATATACACAACAGCAGCAGACCTGACATGGCTACTTTTTGAATTATCTGATGAACAGGTCTTAATGTATTTTAGTGGGTGTTCTTTATCTGCCAGAGCCAGCAGGACCCAATCATGTGACTGTCTTACTGACTGTCATGACACTGTTCAGCCACAAGGAGGCGGCAGTGGTGCTGCTCTGGGATTGAAATCCATATCAACTGCCTAAAATTGTCATAATATCTAGCGACAAAACACGCAGTTGCGGCTCGATATTCCGTCATTGGTTTATTCAATCGTTTTTTGAGTAAGCCTACAGATGTTGACTATTGTGTTTACAAAGCATTGTTTAACGCAGCACAAATAAATACTAATAAGGGCTCTTAAGATAAAACGGACTGATCGTTAAACAGCACTTCTGAGTTTTTTCCAGGATTCACACTAGTAGTAGCCAAATTCTGTAATTTTTACAAATCAGTCTTTTGAACAATAAAGCACTACACAAGATCCAATCTAACATCTTATATTATTGGTCAAACGATCCATTTCAAAAAAATTGATCAGAACTGGGCTGCATTAAAAAAAGCTGTGTGAACACCAGAGTCAACCGCCTCCACCAGAACGATACCTTAGTATTGCTAAACCCTGTGTGATGAGATGGCTACCACTCTGTTCTGCTAAATACAAGCAAAACTCTTGATGTGGACCCACAGCCTCTGGAACATGATGGCCAAGGCCAGGATGAAGAAGAAGAGAGTTACAGCCTGGGGAGAGATGGAGAAGGAAAGGGTTGAACATGAAAGTGTCAGAAGACTGATGACAGAGATAAGAAACACAAGGACCACTCAGCAACACACACAGCCATAGGGCGGTCTCTGGTAAACAATGATCTAGTGAAAGAGCGGAGGTGATTGACAGAGGAGGGGTTGTCATGGGGTTGGGCCTAAGTGAAAGAGCGGAGGTGATTGACAGAGGAGGGGTTGTCATGGGGTTGGGCCTAAGTGACAGAGCTGAGGTGATTGACAGAGGAGGGGTTGTCATGGGGTTGGGCCTAAGTGACAGAGCTGAGGTGATTGACAGAGGAGGGGTTGTCATGGGGTTGGGCCTAAGTGAAAGAGCGGAGGTGATTGACAGAGGAGGGGTTGTCATGGGGTTGGGTCTAAGTGACAGAGCTGAGGTGATTGACAGAGGAGGGGTTGTCATGGGGTTGGGCCTAAGTGAAAGAGCGGAGGTGATTGACAGAGGAGGGGTTGTCATGGGGTTGGGCCTAAGTGACAGAGCTGAGGTGATTGACAGAGGAGGGGTTGTCATGGGGTGGGGCCTAAGTGAAAGAGCGGAGGTGATTGACAGAGGAGGGGTTGTCATGGGGTTGGGCCTAAGTGACAGAGGAGGGGTTGTCATGGGGTTGGGCCTAAGTGACAGAGCTGAGGTTATTGACAGAGGAGGGGTTGTCATGGGGTTGGGCCTAAGTGACAGAGCTGAGGTGATTGATGGGGAGGGGTTGGGCCTAAGTCTGGGACTGGCAGAGGTAAGGATACTGGAGGTACTACCACTCCCAGGTACCTCTGGTTGCTCTCCTGATCACCCCTCTTCGGGACCACCACTTTCCTACCATTACTGTACGAACTGGGGTACAGTCCAGTGTGTTCAGACGGGCTATAAAGGTGACACTGGGACATTTAGGACAAGACAGGCTATACAGACAATGTGAGATAATCACTTTATTTACCTGTGTAATTCTGTATGTACAAACAGCAATCATCTGTTTGCCTACCTGGATTGGTACAGAAATGCTATAAGCCGTACCTGGTAGGTGTTCAGTCCCTCTGCGTTATAGAATGTCGCTTTCTGTATGTCTGCATCGCACCCCTCTGCCTGACCCCTGACCTCTGCTTGGTCTTCCAGTTCCCAACCCGCTTCTCTGGCATTCAACTCCAATACTGGCTCCAGCTCTAGAACATCCACTGGTTCTAGAACATCCACTGGTTCTAGAACATCCACTGGTTCTAGAACATCCACTGGTTCTAGAACTGTTATTGGTTCAATAACTCTCATTGGCATTACAACTCTTTTTGTCTCTGTGTCTGGCTCCAGCAAGAGAACTGCCACTGGTTTTAAAAGTGGTTCAGGTTCTGGAACTGGCTGTGGACTTTGCACCAGTACCGGCAACACCAATGGCTCTGGAAACGGTTTGGTTTCAAGAACAGACTCTGATTCCAGATCAAGAATTGGTTCAAGTTCTCGTTCTGCTTCCGGCTCTGATTCCAACTCCTCAGAACCTTCATCTTCTTCCTCCTCCATCTCCTCCTGCCCTTCCTCTTCCTCATCTACAATAAACAGAGTCAGTTAAAATAGGTTACAAATGACACCTGTTTGTCTCTGGATATACATGGGAAATAGGATATTTAGAAGCACACAACAAATTATAATAATAATAAATGTTATGATAATTCTAATTTTAAGTTACAATAATCAGGACAATTATATGAATAATATAATTTATGACTTTACTTAAAATAACAAGCTGGCTAAAGTTTACTGTATGAGGAAAACAAATGCCATTTCAGATGCACCTTTGATGAAGTCGATTTGGTTCAGCGCCCTCCCTGCCGTGGTGAAGTTGACCTCGTAGTGTTCCATGTTGTCATAACCAGGCTCCAGGGACTTCACCACAATGCCATGGCTGGCTTCCTTCACCCTGATCCCGACGAACCACGAGGAAAAGAGGTAGAGGGAAGACAGGTGAATGAGACAAAGAGAAAGATTGGAACCAGCACTGACCAAGAGAATGACTAATGGAGAGAATTCTGTGGGCTTGAAATGTTACAATCACTCACTTTACAATCAGCTGCTTGGAATTCTGAGGCAAAGAGGAGGGGGAAATTATTCTCACCGGAAAAGAAAGTACATTTAAGTAGTTATGGCATTCCTAAAGAAGAGCCGGTATTGTATTTATTTTGTATATTGCTCTAATGTACTCATCAGTACCTGGACAAACACAGCCATCTCTGGTTCCTCTGCTGTGGTCATTGCAGTCTCTACCAGTTTGGTGTTGTTCTCTACCTTCTCCCCGTAGGATTGTACCAGAGCGCGCACGTGGCCTGTTTTCTCCTCCTGCTCGTCCGTGATTTGCTGCGTCATGATCCTACGTCGCTCGTCCATAATCGCAAGCATCCGGTCAAACTTCTCGCACACCGTCCGCTTTTGGGTCTCACAGTTCTCCTGTCCGAACAGAAACATGTGTTCAGACGGCTCGTGTGCATCAGGGGACCCGTTAGGACTTTCAATTAATTAATCTATTGTGTAGACCCCACTGACCTCAACAACGTGGGGAAATTCAATTAATCGATAATTAATTAATCTATTGTGCAGACCCCACTGACCTCAACAATGTGGGGAAATTCAATTAATCGATAATTAATTAATCTATTGTGCAGACCCCACTGACCTCAACAACGTGGGGAAATTCAATTAATCGATAATTAATTAATCTATTGTGCAGACCCCACTGACCTCAACAACGTGGGGAAATTCAATTAATCGATAATTAATTAATCTATTGTGCAGACCCCACTGACCTCAACAACGTGGGGAAATTCAATTAATCGATAATTAATTAATCTATTGTGCAGACCTCACTGACATCAACAACGTGGGGAAATTCAATTAATCGATAATTAATGTACTTTGCAGACCTCAACCACGTTGCGTGTCATCTCCAGCTCACTGATGAAGGCTTGGACACGGTTGTTGGATGCTGTCAAACAGCTCACCTCTTCATTCAGCTCAGCCTGTTAGGAGGAGAGGAGGATGTTGTATCTAAATTTCAAGGAAATCGATGGAAACAGAAAACATCATTACTGTGGTACATTTTCAGTGTCCAAACCCTTTTGTGATGGTTTGAGGTGGACATTTAACCCCTGCACTGCTCACCTTCTGCTGCTGGTACACCTCGATCAGTGGTTTCACTTGGCAGGTCTTGTGGGCCCCAAACACCTTGCAGAAGGAGCAGCGTGGCACCTGGCAGGTGATGCAGAAGATGTTGAGTTTCTCCCCGTCATGTTCCTCACATGTGGGTTCTAACACAGGCTTGGGAGGCTCCGGTCTCGAGCTGAGGATCATGAGAAGGTGACCAGAGATCTTACCAGTTGGGGGAGAGTGGTTGTCAAACCTCTGGTGGGGGCATCCCTCCAGTCCATGTAGCCGATTAATTCCAGAGCCACACCTGAATCAACCTGTCTAATTATTATATCAAGCCCTTGACCACCAGATTCAGGTGAGCTAGTTGCAATGGAATCGTCAGAGGGCTTCGGGACTCCAGGAGAGCTTTGTTGGGATGGAAGGTTAGCATTAAATTAATACAAAATAATCTTATTTCCCAGAGCCTCTAACAGATATGTGCTCCTGACACACTTGATTGTAGACACTCCATCGACGTAGTTATTATCTGTGAATGTTACTCAACGCTCACCAGAGATGTGACTCCACGCTCACCAGAGATGTGACTCCACGCTCACCAGAGATGTGACTCCACGCTCACCAGAGATGTGACTCCACGCTCACCAGAGATGTGACTCCACGCTCACCAGAGATGTGACTCCACGCTCACCAGAGATGTGACTCCACGCTCACCAGAGATGTGACTCCACGCTCACCAGAGATGTGACTCCACGCTCACCAGAGATGTGACTCCACGCTCACCAGAGATGTGACTCCACGCTCACCAGAGATGTGACTCCACGCTCACCAGAGATGTGACTCCACGCTCACCAGAGATGTGACTCCACGCTCACCAGAGATGTGACTCCACGCTCACCAGAGATGTGACTCCACGCTCACCAGAGAACTTTTAAAGGGTTGTCCTGTCATCCTCTACATCTCTACCCCATCAGCGTAATCTATGATTCTACATTAAAAACGTAATCTCCAGTATATCTTTATAGATTAACATCATCATAAATGGTCAGTCTATCTTTCTGCCGTTTCAACACCAGTCTATCTTTCTACCAACCAAATCAAACTCCCTTCTCTCAATACCTCACCTGGCTGACTCCTTTTTGTAGACGTCAATTATATTCTCCACCAGCAGGTTGCGCTGTAACCCATAGACCCCATGACGGTCCAGAACCACTTCATGTCTACAGGTCGGGCAGCGGAACCTCCCTCCTGTTCCCACCTGAAAGAGAGAGGGCTGAACACCTCAGTTAGTATGCAGATGTACTGGGTATACACACACAGACACATGTGGGCGCACACACACCCACAGACACACACACATACACACACAGACACATGCGCACGCACACAGACACATACACACACACAGACACATGCGCGCACACACACACACACACACACACACACACACACACACACACACACACACACAGACACACACACATACATACACAGACACACAGACACACATACACAGACACACACAGCTGTACAGTTAAAGTATAAAAGTATGACATAAAGTTTATTTAACCTAGTTAGTTGACTGGGAACACATGTTCCTTTTAAGTATCTACCAGAAAGGAATTAAAGGAATAGTTCTCTTTGAAATGAAGTTTTGATATGTTTTAGCTTACCTCAAGGGCATCCAAGATGTAGGTCTTTGTTTCCGCAGTAGTTTCAATTTTGATGTTTTTCGGTGAAACCGTTCTTGTCTGCCAGTCACATAATGCATGTCTATGGTCACATATTTCCCACCTCAAAGAGCATGCATAAATCTAAGTACACATTGATGGCCTAAGACACGAAACGAGCGGTTTGTGTGAGAAAACTAACAGTATTTATATCGTTTTTACCTCTTGTAACCACATCCGTGTCCAAGTGATTTGAGGGCGCATCGCTTCGGTAGCGCCGGAAGTGATCTCTCGAGCGTGTACGTCACTCATTGTTTACACAGATTTCGGAAGTGTTACCTTTCACTGTGAAGATCTTTGAGACGGTTTAAACATCCCGGATAAGTGCAAATTAGTACCATTTTAATTAGCCATTTTAATTAGCCGTATTACCTACAATCTCTTACTTATGCGAGAGATCACTTCCGGAGCATTCCGGCGCTTGCGCAGACCGAAGCGATGCGCCCTCAAATCACTTGGACACGAATGTGGTTACAAGAGGTAAAAACGATATAAATACTGTTCGTTTTCTCACTCAAACCGCCCGTTTAGTGTCTTAGGCCATCAATGTGTACTTCGATTTATGAGTAATTAAATCATGTTTAATTTTGACTTCTCTGTGCATGGTCTTTGAGGTGGGAAATATGTGACCATAGACATGCATTATGTGACTGGCAGACAAGAACGGTTTCACCTAAAAACATCAAAATTGAAAATACTGCGGAAACAAAGACACCTACATCTTAGATGCCCTTGAGGTAAGCTAAAACATATCAAAACTTTATTTCAAAGAGAACTATTCCTTTAAGCTGAACTGCCATCTCATGGACAGATAAAATAAGTTTTGGTTACTTATCAGAAAACTGCTATGTCACCTACCACCCAACCAAATCTCCAACAGAACATAGAACATGATGGGTATTTATAAATATCTACATCTCACTCGGGACACAACAATTAGTTCTCCGTAATCTCGTTTGCAGACTCAGAGCATGTTACAGAAGATGCTTGTGTGATGTGAATGTGGTTGTGTAGATTTGCAGAGCTTTAGATCAGTAGAATGGCCTGAATCCCATCACAGTGTTTATAAACATCTATTCCATCTGAATCCCATCACAGTGTTTATAAACATCTATTACATCTGAATCCCATCACAGTGTTCATAAACATCCATTACCTCTGAATCCCATCACAGTGTTTATAAACATCCATTACATCTGAATCCCATCACAGTGTTTATAAACATCCATTACATCTGAATCCCATCACAGTGTTTATAAACATCCATTACATCTGAATCCCATCACAGTGTTTATAAACATCTATTACATCTGAATCCCATCACAGTGTTTATAAACATCTATTACATCAGAATCCCATCACAGTGTTTATAAACATCTATTACATCTGAATCCCATCACAGTGTTCATATACATCCATTACCTCTGAATCCCATCACAGTGTTTGTAAACATCTATTACATCAGAGTGATCGCAATGGTGAAGGAAACACCCCTTTCAGCTGTCCTGAAAACAGCTGTTCGGTACTCACCTGAGGATTAACATTTGCAGCTAAAGCTCATCACCAAGAATAATCTAATAACCTACCCATCACAACACCAGCTGGGAGACACTGATTTAGGATCTGTTGCTGGGGAAGATTTACAATCCTTACCAACGCCCACATACCATTTACCAAAGTGCTAACTCCTTCCCTAACCTCGTAACTCTTTCCATAACTCCGTCTGCTATCTGCTTCCCTAAATGCTTTCCTAACTCCTTACTTCTTCCCTAACTTCTAACACCTTCCCTGTACGTATTGTTTCCTTCCCGCTGCCCTTCCCGCTGCCCTTCCCGCTCCCCTTCCCTCTCTCCTCCTCGCTTCCCTTCTCGCTCCCCTTCCCGCTCCCCTTCCCGCTCCCCTTCCCGCTCCCCTTCCCGCTCCCCTTCCCGCTCCCCTTCTCGCTCCCCTTCTCGCTCCCCTTCTCGCTCCCCTTCTCGCTCCCCTTCCCGCTCCCATTCTCGCTCCCATTCTCGCTCCCCTTCCCTCTCCCCTTCTCGCTTCCCTTCTCGCTCCCCTTCCCGCTCCCCTTCCCGCTCCCATTCCCCTTCTCGCTCCCCTTCGCTCCCCTTCCCGCTCCCATTCTCGCTCCCCTTCCCTCTCCCTTCCCCCCTTCGCTCCCCTTCCCGCTCCCCTTCCCGCTTTCCCGCTCCCTTCCCGCTCCCCTTCCCGCTCCCCTTCCCGCTCCCCTTCCCGCTCCCCTTCCCGCTCCCCTTCCCGCTCCCCTTCCCGCTCCACTTCCCGCTCCACTTCCCGCTCCCCTTCCAAAATACAGAGTAGTTTGCTGATAAACAAGCATGGAGCTCATATCTTGTTGTGTCTGTTTACTGAGAAAATAGTCCATTCTGCATACTCCTATTAGGGTGTAAGGGAATAAGGTGTCTGGTTCCCCCTAGTGGCTGGTATTGGAATCATCTCCAGATGTCCAGGGACACAAACAGAAACAACAACTTCAGTCTATTTCTGTCTGGGTTAGTAGGAACTAAAAGGTGTGATGTGATTGGCTAATGAACCAAAACATTACAAACGGGAGCTGATATTCATTAGAAAAGTCCATCTGATAAACAGTATCGCTAAATGACAACGTTAAAAATAAATGTTTATGTAATGAGGCTTATATATTACATCAGCAGTTGTCAGCTACCTAAACGAAGGACAAACACGCAAAACTGGTTTCTTCTCTGCATGGATTACTGAACTAAATTCCTTCACTTGCTGGTTGCTGGTGTTGATAATGACATCTAAAGGCGTTTCAGGAACCAACTTTTTTTGGATTGGTTACAGAAACCATAAGATTTTGTTTGATTGGTCCCAGAAACCATAAGGTTTTGTTTGATTGGTTTTTCACCTTATCTTGGCCAGGTCGCTGTTGCAAATGAGAATTTGTTCTCAATCTGCCTACTTGGTTAAATAAAGGTGAAATTAAAAAAACAATGCCAGTCTAAGCCAGAGTCAGAACAAACTATAACGAAACTGTGTTCTTCTTGGCATTTCTACACAGATTGGTTAGAGATGATCCAATCTCTGATTTGGGATGAACGACAGCCCTTCTTTTGACAAATGACTGCAATGGACAGAAATGTCAAGAGAAGATTGAGCTAGGAGCAAGATATCCTTGTGAATCGTCAACCTTTGCAGTAGTTCTGTTGACATTATAGGATTGGCAAACCTTCAGAATGATCTACCCTTTCTGTCAGAGTAATACTTCATATGTCAACATACTTTTGTCAAGTCACTTGCGTTAAGCAACAATTTGTACAGGAATGTCCTTTCGTTGAACAGTCTTATCCTGAATGAAACGATAAACATCTTGGCTGACAGACTGAAACTTTACTGTGGAGCTTAATCAACATTGCAACATGTATCTAGTTCAAAAATACTTCAAACCAGGGTCAGTGTCTGAACCAGTGTCTGAACCAGTGTCTGAACCAGTGTCTGAACAAGTCTGAACCAATGTCTGAACCAATGTCTGAACAAGTCTGAACAAGTCTGAACCAGTGTCTGAACCAGTGTCTGAACCAATGTCTCAATCCATGTCTGAATCGGAATCCATGTCTGAATCCGTGTTTGAAGCAATATCTGAACCAGAAGAAACTGAATGAAGCAGAGTGTTCTCAGGCTTCAGAAAAACTGACAACGTTGCAGTTATGCATCATCCTCTGTCTTTCGTAACCACCTTTTCCATGGCACAGAAGTGAATCTCTTCTCAACCACACATAGATAGTGAATCTCTTCTCAACCACTTATAGATAGTGAATCTCTTCTCAACCACACATAGATAGTGAAACTCTTCTCAACCACACATACAGTGCCTTGCAAAAGTATTCGGCCCCCTTGAACTTTTCGACCTTTTGCCACATTTCAGGCTTCAAACATGAAGATATACAACTGTATTTTCTGGTGAAGAATCCACAACAAGTGGGACACAATCATGAAGTGGAACGAAATTTATTGGATATTTCAAACCTTTTTAACAAGTTAAAAACTTGAAAATTGGCCGTGCGAAATTATTCAGCCCCTTTACTTTCAGTGCAGCAAACTCTCTCCAGAAGTTCAGTGAGGATCTCTGAATGATCCAATGTTGACCTAAATGACTAATGATGATAAATAGAATCCACCTGTGTGTAATCAAGTCTCCGTATAAATGCACCTGCTCTGTGATAGACTCATAGGTCCGTTTAAAGCACAGAGAGCATCATGAAGAACAAGGAACACACCAGGCAGGTCCGAGATACTGTTGTTGATAAGTTTAAAGCCGGATTTGGATACAAAACGATTTCCCAAGCCTTAAACATCCCAAGGAGCACTGTGCAAGCGATAATATTGAAATGGAAGGAGTATCAGACCACTGCAAATCTACCAAGACCCGGCCGTCCTCTAAACTTTCAGCTCATACAAGGAGAAGACTGATCAGAGATGCAGTCAAGAGGCCCATGATCACTCTGGATGAACTGCAGAGATCTACAGCTGAGGTGGGAGACTCTGTCCATAGGACAACAATCAGTCGTATACTGCACAAAGCTGGCCTTTATGGAAGAGTGGCAAGAAGAAAGCCATTTCTTAAAGATATCCATAAAAAGTGTCGTTTAAAGTTTGCCACAAGCCACCTGGGAGACACACCAAACATGTGGAAGAAGGTGCTCTGGTCAGATGAAACCAAAATCGAACTTTTTGGCAACAATGCAAAATGTTATGTTTGGCGTAAAGCAATACAGCTCATCACCCTGAACACACCATCCCCACTGTCAAACATGGTGGTGGCAGTCTCATGGTTTGGGCCTGCTTTTCTTCAGCAGGGACAGGGAAGATGGTTAAAATTGATGGGAAGATGGATGGAGCCAAATACAGGACCATTCTGGAAGAAAACCTGATGGAGTCTGCAAAAGACCTGAGACTGGGACGGAGATTTGTCTTCCAACAAGACAATGATCCAAAACATAAAGCAAAATCTACAATGGAATGGTTCACAAATAAACATATCCAGGTGTTAGAATGGCCAAGTCAAAGTCCAGACCTGAATCCAATCGAGAATCTGTGGAAAGAACTGAAAACTGCTGTTCACAAACGCTCTCCATCCAACCTCACTGAGCTCGAGGTGTTTTGCAAGGAGGAATGGGCAAAGATTTCAGTCTCTCGATGTGCCAAACTGATAGAGACATACCCCAAGCGACTTACAGCTGTAATCGCAGCAAAAGGTGGCGCTACAAAGTATTAACTTAAGGGGGCTGAATAATTTCGCACGTCCAATTTTCCAGTTTTTTATTTGTTAAAAAGGTTTGAAATATCCAATAAATTTCGTTCCACTTCATGATTGTGTCCCACTTGTTGTGGATTCTTCACCAGAAAATACAGTTGTATATCTTCATGTTTGAAGCCTGAAATGTGGCAAAAGGTCGAAAAGTTCAAGGGGGCCGAATACTTTTGCAAGGCACTGTAGATAGTGAATCTCTTCTCAACCACACATAGATAGTGAATCTCTTCTCAACCACACATAGATAGTGAATCTCTTCTCAACCACACATAGATAGTGAACCTCTTCTCAACCACACATAGCCACAGAGTCTATTTTAAATCCCTACAAGATCTATTTTTAGCATCTTAGTGCTCTAACTGAAAAGGGTACAGCAAGATATGAATGCAGCCCACCCCCCACAACCAACCAACCTGCCTGCTGCCTGGACTTGGTTCATCTGAAACACGTTTCACCACAGCCCCGTCCCGCTTCACCACAGCCTCGTCCCGTCACACCACAGCCCGTCCCGTTTCACCACAGCCCCGTTCCGTTTCACTAAAGCCCCGTCCCGTTTCACCACAGCCCCGTCCCGTAACACCACAGCCCGTCCCGTAACACCACAGCCCGTCCCGTTTCACCACAGCCTCGTCCCGTTTCACTACAGCCCAGATGAACTGTAATCTTGACTCCTACCTGGTAGAGTTCGTTGGCACACTTCCTGCAGAGGTTGTGCTGGCAGGGCAGAATCACCACAGGCTTGGTGAAGATGTCCAGGCAGATCGGGCAGAGGAGCTGCCTCTGGAAGGTCCCTAGGGCGGCCTGATCTCGGTCTTTGGTGGTCCACTCCACAGGAAGAGACATGGTGGACAAACGGACCGGCTGAGATCCAATCCCTCGAATCCACACTGACACAAAATAATGATATTCAGTAAAATAAAGATATTTTACTGAAGAAATGTTTGACGAACACACTGAACAAACAAATATCTGACGGACTGCTTTTCAATAAATTGGTATAGTAAACAATTGGACTAGTTATCTGACGAACTGACTGACTTACTGAAAAAAGGGGCAAATTAACAGACAAACTCCCAGGCTGAATTCCAGCACCCACTAGAGCACTTTGATAAGAAATTCACCTGGGATATTCTTGGAGGGTAATCTGTCCAACTCCTGAGTTCCAGAAGGGGGTGGATCGGTCCAGAAGCAGATAGTCGAGGTCAAACCGGTTCCTGTGAATTTCCTCTTCGTCTATCTTCTTCCTCTGTCAGACAGTAGTGGTCCCAACAGAAACAGCCAGGCTCTGTGGGTCTGCGAATCCTACGACAGCACTCCTGAAACCTAATCAGAGAACTGAAATCCCCCTATTCATCTTCATCCACCCACCCGGAGCGTTGTCATAACACTCTACCCTTCATCCTGCCCTCCTGTCAGTCCTCCCAGGTACTGCCTGGCTGGTCTCCCAGGTACTGCCTGGCTGGTTTCCCAGGTACTGGATGGCTGGCCTCTTCTCAGATGTTCCTGAACCGTCCGCTCCACTGCGAGACCTCAGGAGGTTGCATTGATGGGTGTTTTTTTTGTCAGAGGGGGTTGGGGGTGTCTTGTTACCTTAGTGGGCGGGTCCAAACACACAGGCCATAACAGGCACTCAGCGGTATGCAAGCTGAGATCTGCAGGTCACCCCAACAGTCTTTCTATAGTTACCTCTGTCAGTTGACCAGCAGCAACACTCCAGTGATCTGCTGTAGTCCGTATACACTGCAGGTTTACTGGGATCAACAGTTTGGGAGCGTCACAGGCAAGTCCTGTTGTCGTAGACCCTCGTTGCGTTGTAAGATCTGACAACCTGGACATCGTGTAACTGAGGAACCTGGAACATAGCCAGCCTCATGCATGTATGGGTGCCAAGGTTGCTGTGTACGTTAACTGCAGGTGTTTATGAGTGCTGGGTGTAATTGGGCCACATCAAGCGTTTACGTTTTTGGAATTGAGATACAAATTCTACAACAGATGCAGTTACTTATGTCCAGAGGAACACCAGATGTGTGTAGATGAGGGTAAGGTCAGCTAGTTGGGCTAGTTATTTTGTTATACACCAACTGGCTCATTGTTAAATTTGTAAAAACCTCAATTTGGGACAGTCTTTTTCCTTGCCTCTCTACTGCCACCTACTGGATACATATCTCAGCTGGGGAGAGATGTCTGCGTTTTAAAACGGGACTGCAGCGTTTTTGAGCGTTTAAAGTATTCTAAACCGAATCCAAACTCAAAGAGATGTGTCCAATAGGTGGCAGTATAGAGCGGTCTAAGAATGGAGATGTGGCCAATAGGTGGCAGTATAGAGCGGTCTAAGAATGGAGATGTTTCCAATGTTGTGGCAGTATAGAGCGGCCTAAGAATGGAGATGCCTGAGCGCAACAAAAGCAGCAGGGTGCCATTGAAGATGTAACTAGCCAGTGGGCTTAGTTCGAGAAATGTTGTACCGGTCCGGTCTGCAGGAGAACCATCCTTTAGCGGTGTCATCTGCCGCACGTGGCCCCACTCCCCCACCCCCGCGGCCACACCCACATCTCGAACACAACTCCAAATCAATGTTCTACAACAATGACCCAGCAATGAGACGTCTGTGAGCATCAGAAACATTTATTTGACATTAGATAAATTACCTTAATTGATTACCATGCTAAAACATAAAACTATTTCTCTAAGTGTTTTTCTTGTAACCATGTGTACAGGAAATCTCAGCCATCCATTTAAACTCTAGTTACATACCGTTTATAACTAGCTAGATTCATTTAAAAAATAACAAAATAAAAGTATGCATCATTATCACGTTACTTGCACTAACTTTTTGTTTTATTATTTCATTTGGTAAAGTAAGTTTTTTTTCATGATCTGGTATAACTTTGCATCTATGATCGTTGCATTGACTTAGATAAGTTGTATGTAGAACATCAACATCTCAGCGAACGGGAACAAAACCACGACAACCACTTAGCGGAAATAGCATGTCAATTTTTTAAGATCTTCCATTTGTTCATTACAACCAATCAAATCAGTGTGAGAGGACAGGTCAGTAAAGAACTAGAATTAATTAAGATGTTGGTCTTGATATTAGGACATATTTTAAAAATGAACAAAAAAATTACTGCAAGAATAAAAAAATATGCTATTGCACTTTCTTTCACTAGAACTGAACTAACAAACAAAATAATAAATTCACAAAATGTAAAACACAGCTTCCAAAGATTAGGAAAAATATCTAAAACCTCAAAACACATGATATTTACTTCATTACATCACATACAACCACCATGCTGCTTAAAAATGATAGGCTAGAGTCTGAGTGACAAGGTCCCAAATGAAATGGCGCAATCTGGAGACAATGTTTGCATTTTGGGGCATTTGAGAAACATTACAGTAACTGTCTGATACTAGATGAAGACTTGAGATGATGCTGGAAAACCTAGAACATGACGATGCTGTTAAACTATTGTAAACTGGCCCAAATTGTCCCCTATTCCCTATAATACTGCACTAGTTTTGGCTGGAACCCTACAGACCCTGGTTTACCAGTGCACCATACCGGCAATAGAGCACCATTTGGGACTGACCTGTGGTGATGACAGAGCTGTAGCCAACATTCAGAAACAACCACGTGGGGTAAAATACTATACTCCCTTATCGAACAACATAAATAAGAAAAAGATTCTCCTGAAAAAATACAGTTTTGGTTGTTCCCAAAAAGGAAATGCACAACTTAGTTAAATCTAAACATTTACACAACATTGACAATATGAATAGTTCTTCATAAACAAAATAAAAACGATGTCATCTGAATGGATTGGTTTCCCCTGTCAGAGAGTGTAACGTTTAGCACACACCTCACAACTTTAACCCTCTGAACTCACACCCACAAACACACGTTTGTGCAGTAATATGCAGTAATATGCACACACACACACGCGCACGCACGCACGCACGCGCGAAATAACTTGCATGTTAGTATATCCTTCAGAGGGCAAATGTCTTGTTCTTACAGATGAATAACACGGGGTTAATGGTATTCGTAGGCGGGTTGAAGTGAGCGAGGAGGAAGATAGGAAGATAGGAAGAGTGTAAGCATTTGCTTAATGAGTTACATTTGCTGTTCATACACAAAAAATTTAACTCCTTCTGACCAAAAGACAGTCCAAAACATAGCAACACGATCATACAGTACTATAAACACTGCCCACATGTCCTGTACACCCAGGGTTATGGGGGGGGGGGGTACATCTACAGTAATATTAGATGGGTAATAAAGCAAAACAATCTGAACAAAAAGCAGTACAACGGTTTTGTCTAAGAGCTAATTATGTGCCCATAAAATCGTCCGTGGACTGGAGTGGAAGAAGGTCATTGTCAGGAGAACCACCTGCTTAATGGTGTGTATCCACTACTAGACTCCGTTTGGGACGCCGTTTGGGACATAATCTCCATGGGTAATGACTGATTAAAGGCGTTTTATTGAATTCTGGATATTGTGGTTTGCTTAAAACCAAAAACTCTACCAGTGAAATGCAGAAGTGCTGATATTCACATTAGGAAATGCAAAGGTTTGTTATGTTGATACAGTAATAACAGACATCTAACATGTTAATTGAGGATCTTTGGAAAAGCCACACTGTTGATAAGTTAAAGGTTCAACATGACCCTAAACGTGCACTCATTATATTCCAAGAGAATAATTAGGGGTTAAAGATCAAGAATGGTCACACTTTCAGTAGGAATATCTGGTTCCAAGGTTGTTTTAGTCAGAGGACACCAATCAAACAGCCAATTGAAAAACATAATTCAACTCAGAAGATTATCAGGTGTTACCACCGAAAAAAATGTGGGTTCTGTAAGTAAATACTTGGATGAGAACGACCTAGTTACAGTTCCTGTCAATGCTTAGAAAATTCAAGTAGAGACGCATGTGATGAAATCAGGCCACTGCTCTCGAAGAAATAGTTGTCAAAGCCAATCTACAGTACTATGTGCACTGAATGTCCGAATCTACAGTACTGTGTGCACTGAATGTGCCAATCTACAGTACTGTGTGCACTGAATGTGCCAATCTACAGTACTGTGTGCACTGAATGTCTGAATCTACAGTACTGTGTGCACTGAATGTCTGAATCTACAGTACTGTGTCCACTGAATGTCTAAATCTACAGTACTGTGTGCACTGAATGTCCGAATCTACAGTACTGTGTCCACTGAATGTCCGAATCTACAGTACTGTGTGCACTGAATGTCCGAATCCAGAAATAAGCTGTAAAAGAGGGGAAAGAAACAGTATAAAAACCATGACATCAACACAATCACTCATCCATTAGAGAACGTGCGATTAGTCATTTAAATCCCAACAACTGCGGAGACGCCTCACAGCATTGTGGGTAAGATTTCAAGTCAACCTACAGCTGAGCCTTGGCCTTGGGCGATGCCTGTCCAACGTACGTGAAGCAAAATGTTAATTAAAACTACGTCCCATCCCTTCACCATGGAGACAAAGACTAGAAAACAACTGTAACGCCGAACTCCCAGCCCAAACGGAGAGCACATGGAGACAGACTAAATACAGCAAGAGACAGACAAAGAAAACCTCCACGTGATCGGAGTTGTTGCAGTGTGCTGAGAGTAACTATAGAAACAAAGAAGAGGATGCTGGGAAATAGAAATATGTGGTGTGTCTGTGTGTGCAAAGAGTAAATAGGGGTGTTGATCAGTTAAGGTGAGGAATGAAAAATAAATAAAAACGTTGACGTGTTCATTCTTCTTTTTCCGTCTCTTCTTCTCTTCGTCTCTCTCCTCTTGCTGTTATGGCAGGGCGGGGTGGTGGTGGCGGGGTGGTGGTGGGGGTGGTGGAGTTAGCGGTGCAGAGCATATGGGTGCCCACCGGTCAGACAGAAGTACAATGGGCGTATAGGAAGTCTAGTTGTATCCGGTGTCGGTCCGGTAGCTGGAGTGACTGTCTGATGTGAGCCGAGTGGTCTCTGTTCCAGACGGCTGTGTTATCACAGGGTCCCCGACACCGTCTGGGGGAACAACACACAAACAAGCAAACAATGTATGAATATTATGCTTGTTGTTAGACTGTTCTCTAGCAGTGTGGTAACACACATTTAACAGTCTGCAGACATAGAACACTAAACACGCTAACGACCTACATTTTTAACTTAAATATATTTTTAATCAAGTTCATACTAGCCTTGAATAGCTACATAAGCTAAACATACCCATGTGTATAAGGCCGTGGGTGACCCCAACACATATACAAACCAAACCTTGTCTTGGGGCGCTAGAAGCTTACACCGGGCCAATAGTCCGACAAACCAACCCATGACCCCTTAACACACTCACCTCTCTCATCAGACTGAAGCTGGGCCTCCAGGTCTTCAGGGGACACGTAGAACTCAGGCTCCTGGTCCATTGGGGGCCGCGGTTTACACTTCCCACAGCAGCAGTTACAGCAGCAGCACAGGCAACAGCAGAAGTAACAGCCCGTAGCCAGGCCACAGAAGATAAACAGACCCTGAGGAAGGAGGAGACAGGGAGAGGAGGTTAAAGGAGGCAGGGAGAGGAGGTGAGACGCAGAGAGGACGTGAGAGGAGGCAGGGAGGGGAGGTGAAAATGAGGTGATAGGACACGTAAACTTGTGGCTCTTGAATAAAGACAATTGACAATGGTCTCAATCTAGTGGAATACAGTTGGCCTTCAAAACTGGCGGTTTAGCTAGTTGCTATCCCGGACGAGCCCTCAGTATTAAGATAAAAGGGAATCCAATAAGGCAGTCTTATGAAAACACACCATACACACACACTTCTCTCCCCCGGCACCAGGCAGTAGGTTCTGACTTTCTCCACAAATATGGCGCCGTTGTCTCACCTTAGCCCACCAGGAGGAGAGGACGAAGTAGGTGTTGACGTTCTCCTCCCCGAACTGCTCGGCAACATAGAGTCCCAGGGAGCCATACTTGTCATAGATGTTTCTCTTGGTGCTGTCGTTCAGGATTGCATGGGCGCTGTTGATCTCTTTGAACTTCTCCGCCGCCTCAGGGTTGTCAGGGTTCTTGTCTGGGTGGAACTTCAGAGCCAGCTTTCTGATTGGATAGAGGACAGGAAAAGGTGTGTGTAGCTGCCCTCTGTCTCAAAGTAAACTGCATTCCCCCCATCATTGGGAGTACATTGTGCGTTTGTATCTGTGTGGCTACGGTTCTGGTCATGTAATATAAGCGTCCTACAGTGTAGCAGTACAGGTGAGCTGCCTGCCTGCGGTACAGGTGAGCTGCCTGCCTGCGGTACAGGTGAGCTGCCTGCCTGTAGTATACCTGTATGACTTCTTAATATCATCGGGCGTGGCGTTCTTGTTGACCCCTAGGACCAGGTAGAGTGAATCTCCTGACGTAGAGAGTGAACGTTGTCTTTGCTGCTCAGCCGCCATGACGACCACTCCCTCTGTCTCTCGTTCCTGCTTGCTCACTCACTCACTCGTAGCCCCACCACTCTGGGAAGAGAAAGTTAGAGAGACTAATCAAACAGAAATCCGACCGAGCCGTAACAGAGTCAGGCATGATTTAAACTCCACAGTTTTTCATCTGAGAGGGGGAGCAGATACTCGTTTACAGAAAGCAGGGAAAGACATTCCCAGTGGAGCCGCCATTACATATGCCTTGTCAGGGAGGCTAATTATAGCCTCCACGTCACAAATATTCACACTATTTACACCCAGGAGGAGTTCTTCTTTCCTCGCAGTAACCCTCCTCTTTCGGAAGCCAGGTGTCTTCCAGAAAGCTTAGCACCGCTGTGTTCGCACGCAACACGCCTGTCAGATCATGTCAAGACCTTTCTTCAACTTTAATAAGACGATGTCACAACGGAAACACATTCTTCTTTCTCAGAACATAACTAAATCCCTGTATTGGTTGCGTAGGTGTGTTAAATATTTCTGAGTGTGTTTAAGTCTTAGTGTGTGTGTGGATGTGTGTGTCCTTCTAGAGTGCTTAACATAAACCCTGACCAGATGGTCACTACTCGGCCACATGGTCTTAACAAGCCTGCTGGGAGCATGTACTGTCACAGACACAACACTGATTGGCCGGCTTAGACTCAACTGCCCGTGACTGGCGGCACAAAGGCCCAATCAGCACGTCAGTATCTGAGCAGTGGGCATGGCCAGTGGCCTACTATCAAAGACTAGTCTGTGTCCCATATCGTCCTGGAGTTCTAGATGTTTCCATGGCTCATGCTATGTTCTTATCAGGGATGTGAAATATCGGCAAAATAGTGTTTCACAATAACAGTTCTAACCATATAGACTGATTGACTAACTGATCAGACGGAACCAACCGCAGCAGCTCATACATTCTAACAGTAAACCATTTTCTCCTTCACCAAATTGTCTGGCTCACGAGAGGGGAAGAGATGGTTAGAGGACCTAACCGGGAGTAAAGGTGATCCAGCATGGAGTGCACTACAAAGGGGATCCTTCATTTAAATCTAGTCAACTGGGTGGGACTGTTCCACTTCATTGGCTGATCTCGTGATGACCCAGTTAGTCATGGAAATGGTGTCAGTGCCTCCAGCCATGCAGCAACAGACACTACAGTGGCACAGACACAGACAAGACCTTGTCGTCTCTTGCCCTCAACCGTTCTGTCTGATTGGATGACACCCGTTACCAGACGCACTGGTGCTGCAACACCGTGTAACACTTCGTAAAAAAATAAACATGAAAATAACTGAAAGGGATGTGTTGATGCTGTGGTGTATTTGGTGGTGAAGGGTTTGTTTGTGTGTGTGTTAAGAGTCTGTTGAAAGTTAAGCGTCTGTGTTGAACCGTCAATGTGTGTGTGCGCGTGTGCTGTAGAGTCGACAAAAGCAGTCGGATCCATCATCCTAAAACATCAAGACAGCAGTTAGCCTGGACACGGACACGGACACACACACACACACACACACGGTGTCCTGGATGTCTTTTTACAGTTAATGACATTGCCATCACAGCGTGTCTGTCAAGGCTCTCTGAGTTTCACTGAGTCATGATGACATCACACCAGGCCCACCACACTGGCCTGCTTCACTAGACTGAGTCATGATATAGAGAACCACAACTAAAGGAACCCCCGAGGTCTGTCCAGGTCATTCTCTGTGAGTGTAGAGACAATCAGTGGGTCAAAGCCCTGTTCTGCCACACATGTAAAGAAGCCTTCCAGAAAGTTCTGAATGAATAAACATTAAAAAGTCAATGATGGATAGCCAATGGCTGACAGCCATCACAGCGTTTAGTAGGCATTGTGGTTCCATCGTTACCTGTATGGACTTCAGTGACTTCAAGTAAAGAATTAAATAGACGACACCAATGATTATAGATAGGACTACGGTTTTACGATCACAGACATTGTTTAGAACTCAAAATAAGTGTTAAGGTTTCTGGACAGAATTAAAAACATGTTCACCCACGTATCGACAGATAGCACCTTATGCACTGACCAAGTTTGTCACCACCATTATTAGGTCTTGACCAGAATGCATTTATGCTATACGGAGGAAATGTATATGAAGACCGGATGAGTAGGAGGATTGAAATGTGCCAATAATAGAATTAATACATACATTTCTGAACAGTCATTTCTAAAGTCTGTAAAAATGTATAGCATTGAAATATACAATTAGATATTAATTCAAAATTATAATTTCGCAATCATCGTTAATGGCGCAAGATATTGTGCTGCTAATCGTCTGCAAACGCCACCCCCCGGGCAATACCACCGTCCATCACGATGTTTCACTGTAGACATCATATGATGCCAACCTGATAGACGTCGCCAAACCCTACAGTGTATTGAAAACAGGCATGTACAAATACCATCATTCTGACTACCATGGCTAGAAGAGCTCTGTGATTATGAACAATTGAGGGACATTTGGCCCCAGCCATCATCAACACATTTGTTGGGGTGCCCTAGATTTTATTTCTGCTCGATTCCTGTACAGACCGCCGCAAAATTTGAGGGGCGGAAGAGTGAACATCATCTGCACACCATGTGATTGGTAGGAATTGACTGGATTATTGTGAAATCATTAAACATCTGAGGCAGAAGCACAACACACACACACACACACTCACACAATTCCTCAGAATTCCTCCTGCTGAACATCTGTCTGCTCCAATTTTTTTTACCATGGATACATCTTACTCCATCACTCTTAAGCGCACACAGACAGTCTTTCTTAACTACAGTCGACCTGTAGTCTAGAGTTATAGGGATAAAAACCCTACCACTAAAATAGTTGCCAGCAATTTGCAGCCCAGACCAGCAGCAAGCGTGCCTGGCCAGTGATGTCTGAGTGGCTCGGTATGTGTGTGTGTGTGTGTGTGTGTGTGCACGAGGTGGACGGGCCCTTCTTTTCACCCCTATCAGCTGTCACACCACACAACCATGGCCTTGCTCTTTGTGTTTGATCAATGGCAATAACCTGGTAATAAGATACAAGCACAAACACATCTGGCTGTCTAAACCACACACGTGCACACGCACACACACAGAGTTTGTCTATTCAACAACTCGCCAGGCAGACAGAGATCAATGAAGCAGGACAATTTAATTAATTATCTAATGGTGAACGCTGAACAGTGTATGGTGCCATTTGGGACAGACCACAGTATTGAACACATACAGCACCCTCAGTTGACAGTGCACTTAGGTAATGCTTCTATGCTGATTAACTAAACCTACATAGGGGTCTTTCAAAGATGGGAGGAAGGATGCCAGTCAGTTGATCTGTGTGTTGGTCATAATGAAAGTGAACACTAAACAGAGCGCTGGACAGAGAGATAGAACGCAAAAGAGTGAGTATGTGTGTGTGTGTGTGAAAAAAGATTGATAGAAGTAAAAGTTTAACAGCGTAGGCAGTGGATCAGATCATGGGATACAAACGTCTCACAGTTAAAATGCATGCAACAAAGAAACAAAATATCAGAAGCTAAATATTAAACTGCAACACAAAGGAGTAAAGCAAATAACTCACTAAGGTAACATTTAGAATAAGACAAACAAAATGGTATATTGTTGGCACTGGCTAGATCTAGTTGCAAATCAAAAGCCTGAGGACTCTAAATAAAAGCAGATCACATTTGCATCAAGTCACCCCTACAGAGTACCCCTCCATGAAAATAAGACAAGGCTCCATGTTGACAGAGAAACAAGAGTTGGCCGCATCTTAGTGGTAGGCAACAGTTCAGGGAGTCATGGGGCTTTATGCACGTCCCGTGATTTGTTAATGCACACTGATATACACTTTGGCCTGACTGAATTTATCACAACCACGGGTAGTTGTGTAATTCGTTTTAATATACGAAAGCATTACATGCTGACATTAACACATGCATCAGCTGATCCAGTGGTCAGCTATTTCGCTGAAACAACATTACGTGGTCACGGTAATACTGGCTCATATAAAATCCCAAAGATCGCAAGAAACCTTTGACAACATTACATTTTTGACTGTTGTTTCCTTGTGACGGTCAATGCTATATTATTTAAACTATTTATTCTATTTGTCGTTACTAACATCGAAATGGCTAGGTAACAACCGCTTTCATCGCCAGATTTATAGCACGACTAGACGGATGCTAGATCACAAATGTACTATCCTCATAATCACTGTTTAGACAGCTAATTTAATAATATCTGACTACATAACAAGTGTGGTGGCAACATAAGTAACACATCAAAAAAATGTTATGCAAGCCAACCTACTTAACATCTTTAACATAGTGTCTATAAAATAAAGATCGGTGGAGTGTAATGATAAAGCGGATAATCTCTAGCCACAGCATCAAAGTAACACAGCAGCCATGATGGTTTAGCAGTTATCCAGCTAGTAGTAAGCCAGTATGTTAAGCTAGTATGCTAAGCTAACACAAGCACGATTCACAAACTGGCTCACTAAATTAAGGTTAGCAGAGAAACCCGATAACTGCCAAATAATATAGGAAATATACTATAAAAAACAAGTCTTACCGTTGACTTCAGTAAAGTGGATTTTCAATATAAATGTTAAAATATGTTGTGCTATGACGCTTGCATCCCAAGCTACAGCCCCGGTTAGCTTGTCCGGTAGGTTTAAACAGCGAGCTAGCTGAACTAGAAGCGTTACTGGCTTGCTTTCAATCCCCTCCCACGTCACAGGGTGACCCGGTGCGATGCTACCCAGGATTAGGCACGACGTAAGATCACCTTCAAAGTTAAAGTCTCGTATTTATATAGACAAATAATAAATAATAAAAATTGATTGACATGTATAAACTTCAGATTTTCATTGGCCCATACTTTCGTTGCAATGCACTGATTTGAATGGAGTTGCGTGTTAGACAATGGGACTTTCCTAAATTCGACCCATCAGGGAGTTTTTCCTAGCCGCAGTGTATCAACTTGTTTGTTGCGTGCTCTATCGGGTTCAGGCTGGGTGTTTGTAAAAGCACTTTGTTGTAAAAAAGGGCTTTATTCAGAGTCTAGACCCAGAGAGGAACCAGGCTCTGTCGGGTGGCCAGTCCTTTTCTCGCTGTTTTCAAATTGAAATGTGCCGTTTGTGATAAATGTTTTGCTTTTAGGTCTATTCGTGTAAAACATTAACTAATTTACCCTGGTGAAAGATCATATGCTGACTGTGGTAAGCATAGTAATCAGTTAGTATCTCACCAATGTATACATAATGGCATCAAACACTTTGTGTGCAACAAATGTGGAAAAGTGTATCTGTGGAGACGGAATATTACATTTCATACATGCATGGTTAACTAGACAACTGTACTTGGTGTGAGACTATTCTGTTTGGTTTTAGATGTTGATGCTAGTTTATCTTGTTTTCTGATAAATTTGTACCCTGATATCTTAGTTTTTTATGTGGCCCTCTGATTGTAGTTACTAGAAACGCAAATCCATGTTGGACAAATATAATATATAAGATCAGTTTAGGTAAGTGAAATGTTTTTGATTAATGTCGTTTGAGTAAAATAATTTTCTGAAATATGGGAATGTACTATTCCATTCTAGACTGGTAATAGTAGTTCAAGTAGATATTTGTGAGTAAACGAATTAACTGTAAAAAACAAGAATTGACAGCATATTATTCCACATGTCCATATGCTACCAGTGGGTGGCGCTGGTGTCATTTGCTTCTTTATAGATTTGCCAAAAATCCACCGTAGAAGAAATCTGTTCATTTCCCTTTCCACAAAACAAGACCAAACTCCTACAATAACTTTTTCCAGCAACACTTAAGGTAATTAAAGAAAACCCTACACTTAATAGAAAACATGTAAAATAAGTTGTAAGTTATGTTTGCGTTTAGATGAACATATTTATTTTGTATTACGTTTTAAAAAGTTAGCGCCATCATCAGATTTGAGTTTAGCCTAGTCATGACGAGGTAGTAGCTAACTCAGTTAGCTAATGCTCACTATATAGACTAAATACACATCAGAATACGCTTTAAATTCTACCGTTTAAAGGTATTCAATAACAAGTTCACTGGCTTTTACATAAGTGGTAGCAATGCATTTTTAACATGTATTTCATATTGCTAGCTACTAATAAAAACTTGTCAAATACTAGCTAGCCTGCTCGTGCTACCTAACATTAGCATTGGTTTGTTTTTGCCATCGCGTTACTATCAGTTGTTAACAAGAGATTCATTGTGATTTTTTTAAACAAAGGACATTTCGTCCCTGTGAGTAATACTGTTTACAGTATTGTGTATTAATACTGGTGTTCGTACACACAGACCTGAACAACCAAGTCAACGAAACTACAGAGATCGGACTGAAAACATGTCGTCAGGTGCTCTATTCCCCAGCCTGGCCTCAGGATCCCGGGGCTCGTCCAGCAAATATCTGGTTGAGTTCCGGGCCGGAAAAATGACCCTAAAGGGTAGCACAGTGACCCCGGACAAACGCAAGGGCACTGTGTATGTCCAACAAACGGACGATTCCCTCATCCACTTCTGCTGGAAGGACAGGGGCTCCGGAAACGTCGATGACGTGAGTGGCGTTTTTCTAGAAGGTTTTATTGGAACTAAAGACGTTCTACCTAATAACCAGATTTAATGAGGGTTTATACGGTAGTTGTTTAAAGTGATACATGGTGTAATCAGTTTAGATTTGATGGATGTTTTCATTGCCATACAGAATCCCCAAATAAAATGCTCAACACGACCCAGATATATCCAGGAAAACAAACAATTGCTTTCTGCTTATTATGTCCATGCCTGGAGTGATTTTCTCTGGTCTGTTTTCAGGACCTGATCATTTTTCCGGATGATTGTGAGTTCAAGAAGGTGAGCCAGTGCACCACAGGCCGTGTGTTTGTGCTCAAGTTCAAGGCTGGATCCAAGAGGTTGTTCTTCTGGATGCAGGTGAGAAGCATACCATGAATGTGTGTGTGTGTTAGGGTTGTGCCGATGGACGATATCATCGTCCATCGTGATGGTTGACCGACATCACGATGATGAGCCACGATCGTGATGCCACACCCCCCTTGCGAGTCCAGTGTTTTTCAAAGCGTAGCGCGGTTACTACCGGAGATCAGCAGAAAAAAACTGCTGTTACGTTACTAGTACGGCGTTCTAGTGCTTGAAAGCGGTTAGCGCTCTGCCTTTATAAAGAGTCAACGAACGGCATTTACACTGAATCGTTCTTCTTTAGACCATTGGAACAAGCCCAACATTGAAGTTACTCAAAAACACCTCTTCAGCGGACCGAATCATAAGCTGCTATTGTGAACGCGGGACTCCGCTGCTGCGCGCTCCGATGAGAAGACCAACATGAAGCTGAGCTTGTGATGCACTCCCCAAAGCTGCTATATGGGCACTTTTATATAGTGCCCATCCAAAGCATCACGACACTTAACTATTTAAATGTTAATTTAAATTAAAAGTTCTGGTCCTATTTTTCTCTCTTTTTTAGGTGTAAAGGGGGGCGCGACCAAAAATGTTCGCGAACCACTGACTAATCCTAATCTCTTCTATAGTTAGTTATTATAAAAACGTTGCAGGGAGTGCTCTGTAAAATATAACTAATGCATATATGCGTTTTTAAAATACTGTAGGCTATAGTCTATGCTAGAGATGTGACGTGTTCTGTACCGTGTCAGGCAGGCAACATATATAGCCTCATCTTGTCTTTTTTGCATGTCTTACAAACATTACATAACTTAAATCATTTAATTTTTATATTTTAAAAAACCTTATTAATGAATTATTAGTAGTCTAGTGTCTCATCTTCACTGGCTGCCAGTGGCCTATCGTATTCAATTCAAAATCCTCCTGCTCACTTTTAAATCTCTACACAGTATAGCTCCCCCCTATCTTAGCAACCTGATCCATCCCTACAAACCGACACGTTCACTAAGATCCTCTGACTCTAGCCTTCTTGTAGTCCCTAAGCACCGGCTAGCTTCCATGGGGGCCAGATCGTTCAGTGTTGTTGCACCAACACTGTGGAACTCTCTCCCTCAATCACTCCGCCATGTCTGTACTCTATCTGATTTCAAATCCTTACTCAAAACCCACTTATTCTCTAAGTGTTATTTGTAAGTTTGTATTTCACTGTTGTTGTCCTTCTGTGTATTTTTGGTGGTAATGTTTGTTATTACTGCTTACTGTTTTATGTCCTGAATTGTAAAGCGTCCTTGAGCCCTGGAAAGGCGCTATATAAATAAAACGTATTATTATTATTATTCAGCAAATCTTGCTCATTGTCACACAGCTCTTCATGTGACTCGATCCACTGAAGCAGCAGTTTAAATTAAACCCAGCGAACGTCAAATAACTTTTGTCTGGTTAATACTTTTAAAGAGAATTTGCCTTGGCCAATGGCCATAATGTCAAGTCAAATGAAAAAATGAATGTGATTCTGATAACACACATTTATTAAAACTCAGAAAACAAGAAAACGGGAACAACACTCAGACCGAAACTCGGGATTTACATTTCACTTATAATTAGCAGCACAATTAACTTTTTTTGTCGTGCAAACCATAGCAAAGGCTACAAAATAAATGATGTTATTGAAAATCGTAAAGTGCTCATGAACTACACGAATGAAGGTTTAAAAAACAATATGCATGCAAAATCAAAATTGAATAGGTTCGTAACGGATTGCGCAACGTGCGTATAATTCTAATAATCACCATAGACCATGTTTACATTTCGATGTTTCTGGACAGAAACACCAACATATTAAGCTTTTTTGGTTTTAATAAGCTGCGGATTAGAGTGACTACACTACCCGCTGTGCTGAAGACCCGCTCTGATGCAGTAGCCTACTGGTTGCACATATGCACAGATATTTCCGTGCTAATCTTGCCTAACGGAAATCTTTTTTCGTTCGTTTTCCACCAAGTAAGGCGGTCCTCTTCCCTATCAATGGCCATTGTCAGTAGTTAGGTAGTAAAATAACGGAAATATTTTTGGTATTTAGAAATAGTATATGTAAAACAATATGTATAAAAAATGTCCTCCCCCCGCTGACGATGTCATCGTCCATCACGATGTTTTACTGCCAATTTAGTGGACATCGCCCAACCCTAGTGTGTGTGTGTGTGTGTTTGTGTGTGTGCACCTAAGTTAAACATTTAGATCATACTGAAAAATGTGAGCTATAATCCTTCATTTCTTAGACTTGCACGTGTCTGTGATCTGAATGGGTTGGATCTTTATGATGTCTGTGATCTGAATGGTTTGGATCTTTATGATGTTTGTGATCTGAATGGTTTGGATCTTTATGATGTCTGTGATCTGAATGGTTTGGATCTTTATGATGTTTGTGATCTGAATGGGTTGGTTCTTTATGATGTTTGTGATCTGAATGGTTTGGTCCTTTATGATGTCTGTGATCTGAATGGTTTGGTCCTTTATGATGTCTGAATGGTTTGGATCTTTATGATGTCTGTGATCTGAATGGTTTGGATCTTTTATGATGTCTTTATGATGTTTGTGATCTGAATGGTTTGGTCCTTTATGATGTCTGTGATCTGAATGGTTTGGTCCTTTATGATGTCTGTGATCTGAATGGTTTGGATCTTTATGATGTCTGTGATCTGAATGGTTTGGTCCTTTATGATGTCTGTGATCTGAATGGTTTGGTCCTTTATGATGTCTGTGATCTGAATGGTTTGGTCCTTTATGATGTCTGTGATCTGAATGGTTTGGTCCTTTTTGATGTCTGTGATCTGAATGGTTTGGATCTTTATGATGTCTGTGATCTGAATGGTTTGGTCCTTTATGATGTTTGTGATCTGAATGGTTTGGTCCTTTATGATGTTTGTGATCTGAATGGTTTGGTCCTTTATGGTTTGGATCTTTATGATGTCTGTGATCTGAATGGTTTGGTCCTTTATGATGTCTGTGATCTGAATGGTTTGGTCCTTTATGATGTCTGTGATCTGAATGGTTTGGATCTTTATGATGTCTGTGATCTGAATGGTTTGGATCTTTATGATGTCTGTGATCTGAATGGTTTGGTCCTTTATGATGTCTGTGATCTGAATGGTTTGGTCCTTTATGATGTCTGTGATCTGAATGGTTTGGATCTTTATGATGTCTGTGATCTGAATGGTTTGGTCCTTTATGATGTCTGTGATCTGAATGGTTTGGTCCTTTATGATGTCTGTGATCTGAATGGTTTGGTCCTTTATGATGTTTGTGATCTGAATGGTTTGGTCCTTTATGATGTTTGTGATCTGAATGGTTTGGTCCTTTATGATGTCTGTGATCTGAATGGTTTGGTCCTTTATGATGTCTGTGATCTGAATGGGTTGGTTTTCTTCACCAGGAACCTAAGTCTGACAAGGATGAGGAGTATTGCTGTAAAGTGAATGAGTACCTGAACAACCCTCCCATGCCGGGAGCTCTGGGATCAGGAGGAAGTGGAAGCCATGAGCTGTCTGCTCTAGGAGGTACCAAACACACAGATGTTAAGAACACTTTCGCTTAATTAAAATGCTGCCGAAACCTGACACTTCCTAACCTTACTTTAACTTTTAACTAGGGCTGCTGAATTATGGCATCAAATCATAATCACGATTATTTTGGTCATATTTGAAGTCATAATTAATTAAACACTATTACAAATTGACTTTAGAAACACCATGTATTTATTTACTTATAGGGGTCAGTATAGTGATGGTCTATAGGGGTCCCCTAAAAATAACTTAACATTTCTTTTAACAGTGGATTTCCCTGAATATAATTTAACTGAAAAAAAGACATTACAAAAGAACCACTAAACATTTATTCCATTAATAAAAATGATAAAAAAATTCAAGTATGTTGTAGTGCACTGCCACAGCCTAATGAAAACTCCTTTATATTTAGCTAAACTAGGCCTATATTTAACATATTCTAGTCAGTAGCTGTCATCTCTTAAAGGGTTTAGCCAGACAAACGCTGTTAGGGGACACATAGTCTTCAAATTGAAACCTGTGTTAAAGTAATGAATTGTAAATCCACTGAATCTGGCAACGGAGCATTACGGGTCTGAGGCGGGTTTGTTCCCTCCTCCACACAGAGTCATAGTCCACCTGGAGCGTGTCAGAAGCAGAGAGCTGTGAAGCCTGATCACATGATCCACAACTAAAAATGAACTTCTTTGCCTGTTCGACATTGACTTCTTTTTTTATTTTGTATGTTCTCTTTGATTTTCAGGGTTTGCAATTAATTGCACAGCCTTATTCTTAACCCAACCCATTAATTCTAAATCCCCCTTTATAACCCCCCCTTCTGTTTACACCCAGGAGCTAGCATGCCTCACTACCTCTGACTGTGAATCATCTTAGTGCAGAAGTGAATCTGTACCTAACCAGTCTTTCCCTGATGCGTTCTCTTTGGCCCTGCCTCACAGGTGAGGGTGGTCTGCAAAGCCTGCTGGGTAACATGAGCCATAACCAGCTGATGCAGCTGATTGGTCCGACCGGCCTGGGTGGTCTCGGAGGTCTTGGGGCTCTGGCGGGCCCGGGTCTGGCCAGTCTTCTGGGCAGTGGGAGTCCTGTCTCCAGCACCCCAACCTCTAGGTACCCCAACTCAGCTGCTGGATCACATTAAGTGGGACCTGTTATTGTAGTTCCAATGTATTTCCTTGTCTGTCAGGTGCTACGAATCCAACTGGCATTATGTGTTTGAATCCTGTTGTGCTTAAGAGCGAGTGATACGTGACGTTTTACATTAAGCTTACAGACATATTCCTCATGTTTATATGTGATGTTTTACATTAAGCTTACAGACATATTCCTCATGTTTATACGTGACGTTTAACATTAAGCTTACAGACATATTCCTCATGTTTATACGTGACGTTTTACATTAAGCTTACAGACATATTCCTCATGTTTATACGTGACGTTTAACATTAAGCTTACAGACATATTCCTCATGTTTATACGTGACGTTTAACATTAAGCTTACAGACATATTCCTCATGTTTATACATTTTCTTTTTTAATTTATTCTGTGTATAACCAGACTTAAATTTGTCCCCTCCAGTTCCCGCACTCAGCCTGCCGCCGCCACGCTCTCCACCAGTTCCAGCGCCACCCGGGTCAGTACTGCCGCTACACCAGCTGCTCCGGTGACTCCGGCTGCCACACCTGCCGCGCCCCCCACCGTCGCCCCCACCACCCCGGCAGCCGCCTCCACCCCGACCGTGCCAGCAGCCGTCGGCTCACCCACCCAACCCATCCAGCTCAGCGACCTGCAGAGTATCCTGGCAACCATGAACGTGCCTGCCATGTCTGCCGCCGTGGCGTCTGCTAGCCACGGGGACGGTAAGGAGGGCCAAACGCCTGACGGGCTTTTAGAACGTTATTATCAGCATTTTTTTAGCTAATACAGACATATTCCTCATGTTTATATGTGACGTTTAACATTAAGCTTACAGACATATTCCTCATGTTTATACGTGGCAAAGTCCATCAAAGATAATCTCGCGATGCTAATGACCGTTAGCGATGATAATCGCTGTGTAAGGTAACATGTGTATCACTGTGCCGTGTGACCCCCCCTAGTGGACCTGGCTAGCGTGTGCACCCCAGAAGTCATGGCCCCAATCCTGTCTAATGCTGAGGTTCAGCAGAGACTCCTGCCTTATCTGCCATCTGGAGAGTCTTTACCCCAGAGTGCTGAGGAGATCCAGAACACACTCACCTCCCCACAGTTCCAACAGGTGACACACACACTCACCTCCCCACAGTTCCAACAGGTGACACACACACTCACCTCCCCACAGTTCCAACAGGTAACACACATACACTCACCTCCCCACAGTTCCAACAGGTAACACACACACACACACACACTCACACAGTTCCAACAGGTAACACACACACACACCTCCCCACAGTTCCAACAGGTAACACACATACACCTCCACACAGTTCCAACAGGTAACACACACACCTCCCCACAGTTCCAACAGGTAACACACACACTCACCTCCCCACAGTTCCAACAGGTAACACACATACACCTCCACACAGTTCCAACAGGTAACACACACACCTCCCCACAGTTCCAACAGGTAACACACACACTCACCTCCCCACAGTTCCAACAGGTAACACACACACACACACACACACACCTCCCCACAGTTCCAACAGGTAACACAAACACACACACACTCACCTCCCCACAGTTCCAACAGGTAACATAAACACACACACACTCACCTCCCCACAGTTCCAACAGGTAACACACACACCACCAGGTAACCAGTTGACATAAACACACACACTTTGAACACACACACTCTATGGTATTCAGTGGATGTTTCTTTGTGTGTTTCTGTCAGGCTATGAGTATGTTCAGCAGTGCCTTGGCCTCCGGTCAGCTGGGTCCACTGATGAATCAGTTCGGCCTTCCTTCTGAGGCCGTGGACGCCGCTAACAAAGGAGGTGGGTAACGCATGTGCAGCCTGTATATGCCCCCTGTGGTGTGAGACCCCTATAGACCCATCACTATACAGACCCCTATAGACCCATTGCTATACTGACCCCTATAGACCATCACTATACTGACCCCTATAGACCATCGATATACTGACCCCCCTATAGACCCATCACTATACTGACCCCTATAGACCCATCACTATACTGACCCCTATAGACCATCACTATACTGACCCCTATAGACCATCACTATACTGACCCCTATAGACCATCACTATACTGACCCCTATAGACCATCACTATACTGACCCCTATAGACCATCACTATACTGACCCCTATAGACCATCACTATACTGACCCCTATAGACCCATCGCTATACTGACCCCTATAGACCCATCACTATACTGGCCCCTATAGACCATCACTATACTGGCCCCTATAGACCATCACTATACTGGCCCCTATAGACCCATCACTATACTGGCCCCTATAGACCCATCACTATACTGACCCCTATAGACCATCACTATACTGACCCCTATAGACCATCACTATACTGACCCCTATAGACCATCACTATACTGACCCCTATAGACCATCACTATACTGACCCCTATAGACCCATCACTATACTGACCCCTATAGACCATCACTATACTGACCCCTATAGACCATCACTATACTGACCCCTATAGACCCATCACTATACTGACCCCTATAGACCCATCACTATACTGACCCCTATAGACCATCATTATACTGACCCCTATAGACCATCACTATACTGTCCCCTATAGACCATCGATATACTGACCCCTATAGACCATCGCTATACTGACCCCTATAGACCATCGCTATACAGACCCATCACTATACTGACCCCTATAGACCATCGCTATACTGACCCCTATAGACCATCGCTATACTGACCCCTATAGACCATCACTATACTGACCCCTATAGACCATCACTATACTGACCCCTATAGACCATCACTATACTGACCCCTATAGACCATCACTATACTGACCCCTATAGACCATCACTATACTGACCCCTATAGACCATCGCTATACTGACCCCTGTAGACCATCGCTATACAGACCCATCACTATACTGACCCCTATAGACCATCACTATACAGACCCCTATAGACCATCACTATACAGACCCCTATAGACCATCACTATACTGACCCCTATAGACCATCACTATACTGACCCCTATAGACCATCGCTATACTGACCCATATAGACCATCGCTATACTGACCCCTATAGACCATCACTATACTGACCCATATAGACCATCACTATACTGACCCCTATAGACCATCACTATACTGACCCCTATAGACCATCACTATACTGACCCCTATAGACCATCACTATACTGACCCCTATAGACCATCACTATACTGACCCCTATAGACCCATCGCTATACTGACCCCTATAGACCATCACTATACTGTCCTACCACTTTCTGTCCTACTGCTTCCTGTGGTGTCATCACTATACTGTTCTACCGCTTCCTGTGGTGTCGCCAGTATACTGTCCTACTGCCTCCCAATGCAAAACATTTAACTCTTGCCTCTCTGTTTCAGACGTGGAAGCTTTCGCTAAAGCCATGGAAGGCAGCGACAAGAAGACTGAGAAAAATGACGATGATGAAGATATGAGTCTCGACTAGATCTCATCTGCGCTCTTCTCTGCGGATGTCTCCTTTCTGTTATCGGTTTCTCAGTTATCGTACTTTGATGTTCCCTACCTAGTGTACTACATTTGACCTGGGTCTATAGGGGTCTGGTCAGATCTAGTGCACTACATTAGGAATAAGATGCTGTTTGGGATAGCCTGTTGCTGTTTGTCTGGGTCGTGTGTGAACGTCTACTTTCCAATTAATAAAATCAGTGTTGAATAGCTTCTGTATTCACTGCATTGACTTAATTCATTAATATCTTTCTGATTAACACAAGTTACTCCATTGCTTGGAATAAACAGCAAGCATGGGTCACATGAAGTGAGATGACAAACGCCATTCTGTCTAAATAGAAGAAAAGTTTCAGACTCTTTTTTTTTGTGAATAATTTATTTCAAAACTGCTACCGGGTGGTAACATTGGTAGTGTTGATGACTGACAGTTTGGAAGTTTAACGAATAGAGCTGACAGTTGCCCACCCAATACATTGGTAGTGTTGATGATTGACAGTTTTGAAGTTTAACGAATAGAGGTGACAGTTGCCCACCCAATACATTGGTAGTGTTGATGGTTCAGTTTTACAGTGTAAATAGAGGTGACAGTTGCCCACCCAATACATTGGTAGTGTTGATGACTCAGTTTTGCAGTGTAAATAATAGAGGTGACAGTTGCCCACCCAATACATTGGTAGTGTTGATGGTTCAGTTTTACAGTGTAAATAATAGAGGTGACAGTTGCCCACCCAATACATTGGTAGTGTTGATGGTTCAGTTTTACAGTGTAAATAATAGAGGTGACAGTTGCCCACCCAATACATTGGTAGTGTTGATGGTTCAGTTTTACAGTGTAAATAATAGAGGTGACAGTTGCCCACCCAATATATTGGTAGTGTTGATGGTTCAGTTTTACAGTGTAAATAATAGAGGTGACAGTTGCCCACCCAATAAATTGGTAGTGTTGATGGTTCAGTTTTACAGTGTAAATAATAGAGGTGACAGTTGCCCACCCAATACATTGGTAGTGTTGATGATTGACAGTTTTGCAGTGTAAATAATAGAGGTGACAGTTGCCCACCCAATACATTGGTAGTGTTGGTGATTGACAGTTCTGCAGTGTAAATAAGAGGTGACAGTTGCCCACCCAATACTTGTAAAAGTCATTTATTACATGGATATTGTCTAGAACAGAAAGTCCAGAGTTTTAGGAAATTCACTTTTGTGGTCAAGTATTGCATTTGTTAACCTTTCATTAATAGTTTAAAGCATTTATTTGGAGTTTTGCCTTCAAAGAGTTGGCCTTCAAATATACAACTACCTAAGAGAAATAGCTTATGTTATTTTAGTGAGATACTATGCCATAAAATATAGACTGTAGTTTATAAATCTTGTAATGCACACATTTCCCATAATACCAAATGTATCAAATGTGTAATGATTCTATTGGATAGAGTACATATGTTGAGCATCATGGTGACATGCCAGATAACAGCTGGAGCCCTGAAGGTTCTATGTTTCTGAGGTTATTGGCTGTACATTACCCAACAATAACTGTTCTGAATCGGGTCAGCCATTTTATCTTCTATACTTTTGAACTTTAAGATAATGTAGAGAGAACAATGAACAGAACAAGGATATGCAAATCATTTCATTTAGATGAAAGCTTCTCTAGAAACATTGAGAAGCTTCTAGTCCCAACCTCTTGAAATGCTTATCACAGAATTAACGGGAAGTCACCATATTACTGAGGACTATTTTTATGGACAGAATGGTAAAATATATCCAAAGAGTAAGACATTTCCTACGAAGCTTCCTTCATAGTCTTTATTAAGATCAAACGTTCATGCTATCAAATTATTACTGGTCTGTATTGAAATGTAGTTTGGTGCAAGGAAATGTTTCATCTCTCTGTGAGACCCTGAGAGACATAGATTATTTTTACAGTACTGACATGTAA